>JALMGA010000026.1:1305000-1703064 GCA_023333525.1 Aspidoscelis tigris stejnegeri
GGACAGAAAAGTAAGTCCACTATGATACCATATCCCCACTCCTTTACGTTATGTTACATATTTAAAGATTCCCACGGTTGTTGTTTTCCTGTCAAAATTACTTCTTGTGCCTTCAAACGTTCTCGTTAATATTCTGTTTCTTCACTTCTCGTCTGAGAATAGAATCCCAAATGTTTCTGGGTATTTTATTTGTGCACTTTTTTTGTTAAATGTAATCGAGTATAAAGAGTTTGCACTACAGAACACAATCTGAAGCCCACAAATAAAGGAATATATGCAGGACTGAAGAGGGTTCAGGTAAGACATACCCACTGTCCTACATCTCAGTGGTAGTGGAGACACTGGTTCCATTTCTACTTCTGTTTGCCCTCCAACACTATCATTAGAGAGGCAGGAAAACATAACACCTCCCTCCCTCCCTCCCCCCTCCCTCCTTCCCTCCCTCCCTCCTTCCTTTTACCACGTTTATTTTAAATGATTTTAAAAGATCCTAATAAGTTAATCTCAGAATTACTTCTGCCTGCTTCTTTTCTGTAACTGGGTCATGCATTTCTTTGAATAAATTACGATAACAGATGCTTTGCACCAGGAAGAGGTATTGCTGTCTGCCAGGTTCCAATGAGATAAATGCATGAACCAGACGTACAACTGATTTAAGTAAATCCTTTAGAACAGAAACACCATAGAGTCTGAGCATTGCTGTAACCTGATTGGAAGTCCTGTTTGAGGCACTGGGGCTGGTGAGGTTACTGGCAAAGAAAATCACTGTGGCAGGACCACCACCCCCCAAAACAACAACAGAACAACAGCAAAACAGTGCCTGATCAAAGTGTTTATTTTTGCTGGCAGGAAATCAGTACAATTCCAACTGATTGTCTTTTCGAACAGGATTGGTGCAAACAGCTCCAAACACAAACTGTTTGGTCAGGATTAGGCATGTGCACGAATATTCGTAGTATTCGATATTCGTGCAAATTCGGACGAACTCAGAGATTCGTCTGAAACCCCAATGTTACGCCATTTGTGCATTGATGTTCGTATGAATATAAGTGGTTTGGAACATTCATGAAACGGAAAGGTGGGAAAGCCGATGTGCCAGTCACATCTGCAACGGATCGAGAGTAGATTTGAAATGGTTTGAGAGTGGATTCAAAGTGGATTCAGGGTGGATTTGATACTTTCAGACCGGATATGTTACCGGATACGTGTTGGATGTATATGCATTTGTGTCGGATATTCATGCAAATTCGTACAAATAGGTTTGTATCGAATAGAATCCTACCACATTCGAAGGGGATCTATTTGAAGGAATGTGAATTTTCTTACATTTGATTCAATAAAAATCGAATGCAAAAAAACACACAAAAAAACCATTCATGCACATCCCCATCCATCCCTATGGATGGATTTCTGGTGGCATCTTTACAGTGCCAAGTGCCTGGTCTCAAATGTTTCTTTTTGAGGGTGGATTTGCCTACTGTCACAGGAAAGCCGTATTTAGAGGGTGGAGGGACACCTCTGAAGGTGTAGTACTGAAGAAAAATGGGGGCCAAAACCCCCGGAAACGGTGCATTTTTTTTTGTCCACAAATGAAAGAACAGCATAGAGTACTTTGAGTGAATAATGGTGTAAACCAGGAAAAGCACATTGAACAAGTGGCGCAGTCCACTGGCTGGAATTTACAAACATCCCCAGTGTCATTGATTTGTGGTGCCATCTCTCTTGGCTGTGTTGCGGACATGTTTCCTGAAGGTGACTCAGAAAAGAGTGGATTATCACGAAGGAGATGACTTATCAGAGTTATGTGTGATGGCAGCATTAACACTCTGCAATGTCTCTTTGACAGATTCGATAGCCATTGTTAGACCCTCTCTGATACTCCGACCTTCCTTTCTCTGGGTGTATTTCTCTGTCTGAGGGCTCTCTCCAAGCCCTTAAGAGCTTCATTCCCAACTCAGCATGGTCAACGCACATTCAAGACGCTTTCCAAATGTCATAATTAAGAACAAAGCACAGCTAGCATGTTCATGTTTTTGCTTGTTTGTTTTCCTGAAAATAGGAAGGGTGTTCAGTTTGGGTTGACAGGTAGACAGAGATTGCTTGGTAAATGAAAGCAGGTGACAAGATTGCTGTGATGGATTCAGTAGGTGCAATGTGTTTCTTAGCAAATGTCATCTCATTTTCCAAAACCCGGCCTTATCTGTCATGAAACGAGGAAGGCAATGATGGCTGGGGATGAGGCACACTTTTTACAACTAGATGCGAAATCTGCGGTGTTCGTTCTGTGGATTGCTTTGTACCATTCTTGTGCAGGCAGGCGCTGGGTGCAACCAGACACGATTAAAGAGCCACCCTCTGGATAAATTTGAGTCTGTAACAACAGACTGTCCCCCACCCCCCAGATTCACCTTTCCCCTTCAACATTCAAGATTCCATAAGTCTTAAGGCATCTCTTCCTTTAGGCCAGATTTGGCAGGAAACCACATAAGCAAAGAGACAGGGATTTCCTTCTGAGTAGTGAGCACCTATAGTCAGGGTAGGTGTCAACTGACTTGGATGTGAATATAGGCTGCAGTGTGTCAAAATAAGATATATCGAATATAGGCTGCAGTGTGTCAAAACAGGATAGCCAGTTCATATCTGGATATCCATATAACTGTTTGGATGGTTTTGTGGGGAGGGTGGGATGCTTTTTCTTAAAGGGACCACTGGAACAACAACAACACCCCCATTGATGTTTTGGGAGTCTATGTTTTACCTAACCAGTGGCACACATGCATTTAAATGGAGATTTACAAATTACAATAGCAGTTGCTCAAAATAGTAATGGAATAGACCGGCCAGTGAATGCCAGCGAAATGGAAATGGGATGAACTAGGCTGTCCCCCTCCCCAACCCTATGAACGACTTAACTAGCAGTCTTGTTATCTTTTTTTTAACTTTCAGAAGCATGTGCACATGGAGCAAATTCACTTTTAGGAGCCTCAGTATATTGTCAAAGTATTTTACAGACCCCTTCCCAAGATCGTTTCTGAAATTGCTTTCACTACTTTCTGCAGCACTCCTGATTGAAATTTTGATTTAGATTTTGTTCCGCTACATGAGGAGGAAAGGTGCCTCCGAGATCACACAAAGATGGAAGAAATTTCTCTGAATCATGGACAGAACTCAAACAATATGATGATGATGTAAAAACAGCAGTTACACACAGCAAACAAGATCACTATGCTGGATTTCGTATTATATCACTAGTCGGGCACTTCCCAAGCACCTAGGACTGCGAGATGTATCGGCGAATTATGCGAGCAGACCCAAGTAAAGTGGCTTTTTGTAGTTGGCAGATGGATATTTTGTCAACGCCAATGGTTTTTAGGTGCCCGCTGAGATCTTTTGGCACTGCGCCCAGTGTGCCGAGGATGACTGGGACCACTTTCACTGGTTTTCGCCAGAGTCGCTGTAGTTCAGTTCTCAGATCTTCGTATCTGGTGAGTTTCTCCATCTGTTTTTCCTCAATTCTGCTGTCACCTGGAATAGCAACATCGATGATCCACACCTTCTCTTTCTCAATGATTGTAATATCAGGTGTGTTATGCTCCGATTTTTGGTCAGTCTGAAGCCTGAAGTCCCAAAGTAATTTTGCCTGTTCATTTTCAACAACTTTTTCTGGCTTGTGATCCCACCAGTTCTTTGCCACTGGCAGATGATACTTTTGGCACAAGTTCTAGTGGATCATTTGTGCTACAGCATTGTGTCTCTGCTTGTAATCAGTTTGTGCGATCTTCTTGCAGCAGATGAGTATATGGTCGATTGTTTCATCAACTTCTTTGCAGAGTCGGCACTTTGGATCTTCTACTGATTTTTCAATTCTGGCTTTGATGGCATTTGTTTTTATTGCTTGTTCTTGTGCAGCAAGAATCAGTCCTTCTGTTTCCTTTTTCAATGTTCCATTTGTAAGCCAAGACCAGGTCTTTTCCATGTCCACTTTGCCTTCGATCTTCTCCAAGAACTGTCCATGCAGTGCTTTATTGCGCCAGCTGTCAGTTCGGCATTGAATTGCAGTTTTCCGGTACTGGTTCTTGGTTTGCTGCACTTTGAGAAGCTTCTGGTTGTTGACTTCAATCAAAGCTGATTCTTTGCTTTCTGTCACGTAATCTGCTAATGCATGCTTCTCTTCTTCCACTGTTTGCTTCACTTGCAAAAGTCCTCTACCGCCTGCTTTCCTGGGCAAGTACAGCCTGTCAACATCACTACGAGGATGTAGTGCATGGTGGATCATCATCAGGTTACTGGTTTTTTTGTCTAAGTTGTCCAACTCCAACTGAGTCCAGTTCACAATTCCCACAGTGTATCTAGTGGCTGGTATGGCCCAGGTGTTTATGACCTTAATGGTGTTATCGCCATTCAGTTTACTTTTCAAGATTTTTCTAGTCCTTTGGATGTACTCTTTACTAACCACAGATTTCACGTGCCCATGCTTAATGTTATCCAGTTGCAATATGCCCAGGTATTTGTAGGCTTCTGGCTGGTGGGACCTGATGGCTTGACCATTTGGCATTTCAATGCCTTCACTTTCAGTAATCTTCTCCTTCAGTGCCACTGTGGTGCATTGGCCAGGCCAATCCAGGCAAGCTCCTCTTCGATTCTAAGTGCAGTCATCAGGTGAGTTTACTTTGCAAATCCTGTTTGTCAAATCTCTCCCTCCATACCTCGTCTCGTTTCCACGTTGTTTCTCCTGTCCTCTCCTTTGATTAGACCTACTTCTCCTCCATCCAGCTGGCCTCTCTCACATCTGCATTGACATTCTTTAGCAAGGGTCCCTCAGGGCAACTGGGATGCTGAGCGCTAACAAACGGCCGAGTTGCATTAGCTTTGTAGTTCAAGGTCATTCACAGCAGCACAGTTCATTTCCCTGGTCTTGAGGACATGAAAAATGGTTTGCCGAAAGAATGCTTTTGAGGTGGATCTTGACAGATAAAATTGGCGCTCCCCCCCTCCCCCCCTTCTTTGCGTCCAAGAGGCACCGTGGAGCTTGCGAGATCAAAGGCTTTATGCTGCTCAGGAGCTGATAATGTGATAGGTCAGCGGAGCCTGAAAATTTCCTCTTTGTTTTCTGGAGGTTTCATAACTCTTCACATCTTCTCAGGGATAAAACATGTGCATTTAAACTTCTGGCTTTTTTGTTTATGGCGATGCATTTTTATAAGGTCTTCTGTCAATAGATTTTTTCAGGGCTTTCCAGAAAGTAATTAACCTATGAGGAAGGCAAATGTCATATCTGTAGCCGTATAGGTAGCAAGTAGCGTACTAGAGGCCGTGAGAATAGAATTGACCAAGGATATACAATATGCATTCTGGAGGCACAGAGGAAGCAGAAAGAACAAATAGTAAAGACTGAAAAAGACCAAAGGAAAAGTACCTGAAGACCGCATCCCCATGCACTTTGTTTAGTTTGAATTGGACTATTTTTAGCTCGAATGCAGGGTCAAGGTCGAATTGGGCTCATCCCCATGCCGTTGCTGATAATGCAGGCTCTATTCATCCCCATGCAAACCACACTAAACCCCTGCAGGAGGAAACAGCACCTTTACCTCTCCGCCTCCTCTCTCCTGATAGGATGCCGGGTTGACGTCACCGACCCCTGTGCCACCCGCGGCAGCAATGACAAGAAATGCCACACACACACCTTCATAGCACAAAGGGCTGAAAGGCAATAATAATATAAAAAATAATATTATTTTCCAAAGCCACTATGAGGCTTGGCGGCAGTTTAGCGGAGGCGCGTACCTCCGCTCCACCTGGTACGGCAATTTAGCACTCGTGTGCTGAATTAAGCTATATAAATTGAATTATCATGCCTGTCTTGGTGATCAGGGAAGGGGGGGGTCTTCTGCTTGAAGAACCTGGGCATCCATTCTACAGTAGTAGCCATTGATACACCTGTCCTCCATAAATTAAGAGGAGCCCTGCTGGATGAGGCCACAGCCCATCTAGTCCAGCACCCTGTCTCACGTAGTGTCCCACCAAGTGTTTATGGACATCTCAAACAGAAGACAAGGGCAGAACCTTACTTGTTCTTAGCTCCCTGCCAATGGCCTTAAAAGCATCCTGCCTGTGTCCACAGCCTGGAGGATGTACTTAGGTAACCAATTTTTTTCTTTACTAAAAATAAAGATGGTGTTGCTGTCACCATCTCTTCTGATAGTAAATTCCGGAGACCAATGACTCTAGGTGAAAAGAAAAATACTTCCCTTGCCTGTCCTAATGTTCCCAACCACTAGCTTCATAGGGTAACTCCTGGTTCTGGTGTTGTGTGATAGAAAGAAAAGTTATCTATCCACCTTTTCTACACCTTGACTGTGATTCCAAGAATGCACAATTATTTTACAACTGAAAGACATTGCTAGCATGTGGAGGGGTTTATGATTGTGTGTGCACAATTAACATTATAGACCTGTCCTTACTTAAGATCTGGAGGGGAGGCCCTCTTGGTTGTCCCACCACCCTCAGCAGCAGAAGGGGTGGGCACCTGGGAGAGGGCCTTTTCAGTGATGGCCCCTAGGCTATGAAATTGTCTCCCCCTTGAGGTGCATCAATCACCTTCATTGTACACATTTCAGAAGGCAGTAAAGATGCGCCTCTTTGCCCTGGCCTTTGGTTAAATGGGGATACACTTTCCCTTCCCACTTGCAGATGCTACTGTTTTAATACATTCTGTAATTGTTTTAATAATGTTTGATTTTAGATGTTGTTACCCCCCCTCCCCCGGAGACCTTTGGGTACAGGCAGAATAAAATGTAAATAAATAAATAATCTGAGCACTTATTTTAATTTGTAGTGCAAGGCTGCATAAATAGTCTTTTCAAGGATATTTTAAAATTCAAGACTATTCACAAATTAAGGTTCCCCCCCCCTAAGTTATTCATTACTCTAAAAAAGAGTTTTGTTTTTTTTTTAAAAAAATATCTTTGTGTTTTATTAGATGCATCAAGCCATACATCACATTTCCTATATTAGAATAATCAGCATAGAAAGGGTATACTTAAAGGCTTCTATTAAGCGTCTCAACTCAGCAGTCCAACAATTCATGGTGCTGCTTTTTGTGGTTCAGTATCCAGGAGATGGCAGTGCAGGACAAGGGATTTGTATTTTGAAACTTGACACCCAGTTAATTAAGAGAAGAAGCAATAAGAAAATTTGAATATATATCCAGTTCAAAAGTCATGGGATAACTTCTGTTGCTGAGTTGTGTTTGTAGGATCAAAACAAACATCATGCTGTTATTTTTAATTTTCTTCTTGTATTGTTTTAGTTTTGTTGATTTTTTTTAAAGTGCTTTTAATATATATTGTTTTTATTCTGCTGTTTTAATGGTTGTTACCCACTCAGAGACCTTTGGGTATGGGGTGGGATAGAAATGTAAATAATAAAGCCCTGATCATTTAATTTTTTTTTTTAAAGCCAAATATTCAAAAAAGAGCAGTGTGCTCTTCTACAAGTTGTGCATTTCTGTACACACACCAGACGTGTGACAAAAGTTCCAGGAAAAATTGCCCCTAGGAAACGTGTAAAGGATACATCTCCATCTGTGTGTCTGCACTGATTCACCTGTACACTTTTATGGATAGTCAGACAAGCTTGGATTCATTTGGATTTCATGGAGATTTGTAGCTGGGAAGAATACATTGCAAAGCTTCTTAATGTGGGCATCTGGGGAATCTTTTAAGTGATATAAAAGTAAATAAATGAGTGGATAACTGCACTTACGGAAGCATGGAATTAAGCCAGATTACTAGTTCATCCTAGGGATGTGGAAAAATATTTGAAATATTCATTACACGTACGAATTCCAAATTGCACACATACCCATAGAGATACGGATGTCCAGATTATTCACATGAATACATGTGAATGTATTCATATTAATTCGAATGTCAAAACATTTGTTTTTCCTTATTCATACGAATTCAGAGTTTTGAATATTCCATTGGTTACAAATTAAATGTCAAAACTTGCATTTGTGAGCACTCTTAGTACATCCAGATCGGTCCTGTTTACTGGCAATTGAAGTTCTTGGACAAAATGAGTTTTCCTCTGTTTCTTGGACAACTTTATTAGGAAACTTAAGGGTTCTTTATTTCATAACCAATCCAAAAATGAAATTTTAGACAGAGAACTGCTAAGTATCCAATAATATTTTGGGTGCAGGGGTACAGCATAACCTTCTTTCCTTCTATCCTTCCTTCTTCCCTTTTCAGCAGGTTCGCTGACATAGAAAGAGAGACTTGTTAATTTTTCCAGTGATGGTGAAGATTTTAGATTGTTGCAAGGAAAAAGGCAATGGAAACATGAAAAAGGGTGCAATTCTTAATGCACTGTGATTAATGTACCGTGAATGAATGAACGAATGAGTGAATAAATGAATATAATGATGATGATCACCAAATGGGAAATGAAGTGCAAAACTGTTAACGGTATCATTTTGAAATCCAGTCCGATAGCACATCTTTGGCTATGTGTTCACACCTAATTTTAATATAACTTCAGTTCACTTTCAGAATGGAAGAACACAGCAAAGTGAATAGTCTTTTCTTTTCCTCATTATCCAACTCAAAGGTGGATCCTCTGAGTTGGATAACGCTGAAAGAAGTCAGCTTGCCGTTTTGCTGGTCTGTTCTCTCATGCTGAAAGTGGCCTGAAGCTGGATTAAAACCTAGGTGTAAATGCACCCTTAGTGCATTTTTTTAGTGCCAGAATTTAGTGTGCCTCCAGGCGTGAACTAAAAACCCACAACTTGTGAGCCAGTTTGGTCTAGTGGTTAGGGAGCCAGACTCTTATCTGGGAATACCGGGTTCAATTGCGCCCTCCCCCATGAAGCCAGCTGGGTGACCTTGGGCTAGGCACAGCTCTCTTCTGAGCTCTCACAGCCCCACATGCCTCACAGGGTGTTCTGTTTTGGGGAGAAGAATAGAAGGTTTGTCAGCCACTTTGAGTCACCTTATATGGGTGAGAAAAGCAGGGTGTAAAAGCCAACTCTTCTTCTTTCCTAATCCCATATTGGTGAAGCCAGATACAATCTTGGAATTCCTAATATAATCCTGGGTTAACGAAATATCGAAATGGTGACAGGTTTTCCAATAACAGTGACATCAGCACCTTGCTCATCTGATCTTGGTATTTCACCATGAAACAAGAGGAGTAGCACCATTAAAGGTCCCAGTTTAGCTGCAGTTCATGTCTCAGTGGTTTTTTACTTCTTAAGATGCCTCCAAACATCACTTAGTTATTCTGCAACTTTATTCCGGAATATTGAAATATTGCAGAATAAGCAACCAACATCTGGATACAGCTTTAGTCTGCAGGGGGAAAAACCTTTTGACCTCCTTTCTGCAGGATGCTTCAGAGGTTAAAGTTTTGCTCATCTCTTCTATTTATTTTGCCATCTCTGAAATATTAATGGCGACTGAACGATCGTGGTATTATATAACCAGACATTTTGAGATGTTTCACAAGGCAAATAAAAAGTACTCACAGATGTGCTGCACTCGTGCATGTATAATGTACCACTGCAATCTTCTGTGTTCTACCATTAACAATTAATTCTGAGTGCTATTTCTTGGCAATTCAGTAATGCTTCTTTTGAATTAGCCCCCATTCCTCTTTCCAGATAAAGCTTCTTCAAAACCAAAATGTTTCATTTCTACTTACTTTATAATACCAGCTTTTAAAACAAGTGCAAATATGATTTCATATTTATTTATTTCGGTGGGAAAAATCAACTTTTTACATTAGTGGGATAGATTTCCACCTCAGAGATTGCCAGTGTTAGAATAGTAACAGAAAAGGAAGTCTGTTTTTCCCAATATGCGTCTTTTTGAAGGTTTTATTACTTTTCTTGATGGGCTATTTATTATTATTATTATTATTATTATTATTATTATTATTATTATTATTATTATTTTGTTTATAAATGTGTTATTTTATGCTAATGCACGACAATGCCTCATCTGAATATGGCAAAATTGCCTTGTCAGAAGTGAAGGAAAGGCTGCTAAGGTCTGATTGACCAAGTGAAGGGAAGGGTGAGACATTTCTTAGAAGAGATGTCCACGAATATTTGTTAACATTTGAAATTCTTACGAATTGGGACATTTGTATTTGAATAGAATGTTGGCACATTTGAAGACTGGCATTCGAATTTGAATTGAGCGCTTTGGAACATTCATTCATGAACTTGGGTAGGTGAGAAAGCAGCTGCCCCAGTTCCATCTGCAACGGATCCATAGTGGGTTTGGATTGAGAGCAGATTCAAAGTGCATTCAGGGTGGATTTAATGTGTTCAGAGTTGATATGTGGTGGATACGTAGCAGAAACATATGGGATTCATGTGCAATTTGTATCGAAAATTTATATTGGATATTCATGTCAAATTTGTACCATACGTTTGTATCAAATTCATATCGAACATTCATATCGAACATTTGTATCGAACATTTGTATTGAATGTGTCAAATTCATATCAAACATTCATATCGAACATTTGTATTGAACATTTGTATCGAATTTGTATCAAACATTTGTGTCAAATTCATATTGAACATTCATATCCAACAATAGTATTGAATTCATATCAAACATTTGTATCGAATTCATATTAAACATTTGTATCAAATTCATATTGAACATTTGTATCGAATTCATATCAAACATTTGTATTGAATTCGAATTAAACATTTGTATCAAATTCATATCGAACATTCATATCGAACATTTGTATCGAACATTTGTATTGAATGTGTCAAATTCATATCAAACATTCATATCGAACATTTGTATTGAACATTTGTATCGAATTTGTATCAAACATTTGTGTCAAATTCATATTGAACATTCATATCCAACAATAGTATTGAATTCATATCAAACATTTGTATCGAATTCATATTAAACATTTGTATCAAATTCATATTGAACATTTGTATCGAATTCATATCAAACATTTGTATTGAATTCATATCAAACATTCATATCAAACACTTGTATCAAATTGATATCAAATATTTGTATTGAATTTGTATTAAACATTTGTATCAAATTCATATCAAACATTCATATCAAACATTTGTATTTAATTCATATCAAACATTTGTATCGAATTCGTATCAAAATTCATACCGAATTTTGAATCCTACCACATTTGAAGGGTATCTATTTGAACAAATACAAATTTTCTTGCATTTGATTCAGTATGAATTGAATTTTAAAAAAACAAAAACATTCATGCCCATCCCTAGTTGAGCCTCCACAGTATATTGTAAACTCGTCATGGATGGTGGAAAACTGTTTGCTTGTTTCACTTCAAACCACCTCAAAATTATTGTGTCTTAACAGAGCCCTGAGTTTCTGCTGCCACTTAGGTAGATTTGGAAGATGATACTTGGATTATAACCAACAGATGCACATATCCTCTTTTTCTCTTTCTCTTTCTCTCCCTCTGCCAAGTGGTTGCTAATTTGCTCTGTGAGTGGGCTGAAGTGGACTCGATTATTTGTGGTAGGATTTCATTGCCTCCTAGACAAGTACTTTCAACTGATTTGCCTCAGGCTCTGGAAAAGGTATCTATGCCTTTGTATACACAAGAATTTAGACCACTTCACTTCCTTCCCCACTTTTCTACTTTTCTCAAGAGGGCCTGATCAAAACGTCTGTTGCAAATGAGAAGAGGTGCCTTTGGAAACCCTGAACATTGTAAAAGAATGTGGGGCTTTATGTTTCGTTCTTGTTTTTCAGAAACATCTGAAAAACGGAACAGTTTGCAGATCTTGTAGATAAAGGGGGCAGCTGGGAGTAGTTGTTGCCTTTAGTGAGCCAGTTTGGTCTTCTGGTTAGTGTCAGAGCCTTGTCTGGTAGCCTCCTGGTTGAATTCCTCACTCCTCCACGAAGCCAGCTGGATGGCCTTGGGCGAGTCCCAGCTCTCGTTCTGAGCTATCAAAATGACCCCACCTACCTCACAGGGAAACTGTGGTGGGGAGAAGAAGGTTTGTCATCCACTTTAAGTCCGCTTAAGGGTGAGAAAAATGTGGTATAAAAACCAAATCTCCTCCTCCTCCTCTTCCTCCTCCTCAGCCCTGCTGGACCAAGCCACAGTACATCTAGTCCCTCATCCTGTCCCACATAGTGGCTCACCAATTGCGTATGGGCGTCTCAAGCAGAAGACAAGGCCAAAACCTTCACCTCCTCTCGAATCTGCTTCTTCTTCCCTGAGCCCTGCTGGCAAGTAAGGCATCTAGTTTAACACTTCCAAATGCAAATGGTCACCGCCATTCTGAATCCTTACCAACCTGGTATGATGCTGCTCCGAGGACAGGAAGTCTGATCAGGCCCAACGGTGCAAAAGTGTTGCACAAAAGCGTTCCAAGAAGTTACCAAAGTTCAGCCATTTTGATTCTTCTGTTTTCACTAAGTTTCATGGGGGGAAAAGCACACACACGAGTTCTTCTGCCTCTCCCGCTCCATCAAGCGTGGAAGGGTCATTAGATTCAGATGGTTCTCCCCAGATGACGCTTTTTCTATGATTTAAGATGCCCTTAATTGTGCCACTGAAGGGAAGTAGCGTACCTTTTAACCAAACAGCTGAGCGGCTTGCTGTGACGGTCCTGCCACTGTGCCTTCACTTAATTTCCAATTAATCAAACATTCAATAAATCATTAGTATAATTACACCTGCTCCTATTTCCCTCCCCCCTTCCTCCTCCCCAGCATGTTAGCTACACTCAGACAGGTGACTGTTCTAGCAGTGGGAACGGATTCGGTTTGTCTGACCTACTTGGTTACGCCTCCTTGTGAGGCTTGAAAGACGATGGGGGGGGGATTTAATTATTGATAGTGGCGCATCTTCACGGCTTCTCCCTTCCCACCGCATCGCCTTGCCTCCCTTCTCACACCGGTGCTCCTGGAAGCAACTTAAAACAAACATCCGTGTAACAGTGACTGGTTAATTTCTCATGCTTTTTTTTTTAATCATTTTTATTTCCCTACTGTGCCACTTTTCTAATTACACTATTTCCCCAGGTGTGCAATAATTCCCTCATCACCATATATCTCTGGTACAGATTATTAAAATAATATAGCTCGTGTCATATAAATGCACCAAAAAAAAAAGTATCTTAAAGGGGCTGTATTGAAAGACCGTGAATTGCTTCCAGGGGATAGTACTTTGAAGGTGAATTTTGTGTGGATTTCCTTTGCACAAATTCTGATCGCTTTCCTATGAGAGTTGTCTAGGAGAATTGTGTGAGAACAACAATAGCAAGTAGTAGTAGTAGTAGTAGTAGTAGTAGTAGGAGGAGGAGATGAGTTGGATTTTCTATCTCGCTTTTCTCACCCATTTTAGGGGACTCAAAGCATCTGTCAAACCTTCTGTTCTTCTCCCCACAACAGAACACCCTGTGAGGCAGGTCCAGGGCTGTGAGAGCTCAGAAGAGAGCTGTGACAAGCCAAAGGTCACCCAGCTGGCTTCATGGAGGAGGAGAAGAGCTGGCTTTTCTACCCCACTTTTCTCACCCATTAAAGGGGACTCAAAGCATCTGTCAAACCTTCTGTTCTTCTCCCCACAACAGAACACCCTGTGAGGCAGGTCCAGGGCTGTGAGAGCTCAGAAGAGAGCTGTGACAAGCCAAAGGTCACCCAGCTGGCTTTGTGGAGGAGGAAGAAGTTGCCTTTTCTACCCCACTTTTCTCACCCATTTAAGGGGACTCAAAGCAGCTGACAAAGCTTTCTGTTCTTCTCCCCACAACAGACACCCTGTGAGGTAGGTGGGGCTGTGAGAACTCAGAAGTCCATCTCCTTAACCACTAGGCCAAACTGGCTCAGTGGAAAACTTAATGGAGAATCTATAGAGCAAAAAGCAAACAAGAAGGAGAAGAAGAAAAACCAGAAACATTTCTGGATGGGAAAGCAACAAAATGTTGATTGAAAGCAACTCTTATCAGCTCAACACTGAGCTTGCCAAGGTCAAAGGTTGTGAAAGATCAGAAGTATAATTGAACAACATCTGGGAGGTTACCAACGCTTCGTCTCTGCTGTAGATTAAATGGGAGACAGAGAAGCAGTTCAAAAATTGATTCCAACTATAGATGAAAGTCACTGTGTGTTTTGAGCGATGGTTGCCGTGTGTTGAAGGCCACGGGTATTGAACAATAGAAACACAGGGGTACCAGAATTCTTGCATAGAGTAAGATGACACACTGGGGACAGTTTGGAGATCATGACTGAAAGACATCTAGATTTGGTTGACCAGCTGTCCATGGGAGCTCCCAGAGTGAAGAAGCCAGCATTTGGCAGTCCATAGAAAATGATATGCTAGACTTCTGTAATGCGCTCTGCATGGGGCTGCCCTTGAAGACGGTTCAGAAGCTGTGGCTGGTGCAGAATCCAGCCGCTAGACTGCTGACTAAAACATCTGGCTAGGTGCACATCACACCAGTCTTAAAAGAGTTGCACTGGCTGCTGATTCGCTACCGAGCCCAAGTCAAGGTGTCTACTCTGACTTACAAGGCCCTAAGTGACTTGGGACTCAAATATCTAAAGGAATGCCTCCTCCCCTATTGACCTGCCCATGCCTTAAGATCTGGAGGGGAGGCCCTTCTGGTTGTCCCACCACCCTCAGTAGTAAAAGGGGTGGGCACCCAGGAGAGGACCTTCTCAGTGTTGGCCCCCAGGCTATGGAATATTCTCCCCCTTGAGGTACATCAGGCTCCCTCACTGTATATGTTTAGGAAGGCAGTGAAGATATACCTCTTCACCCTGGACTTTGGTTAAATGAGAATATACTGTCTCTTCCCACTTTACAGGCACTGTTACTGTTTTAATATATACTGTTGTTGTTATAATATACAGTATGTTTGATTTTAAATGTTCTTACCCGCCCTGAGACCTTTGGATATAGGGCGGGATAGAAATACAAATAATCAATCAATCAATCAATCAAAATATTGAGTTTTGGTGCAGCATGATGATGGACCACTTTTTCCTCCTTGCCAGTGGATGAAATCTTCCCTCAGAGAAAAGAATTCATGGTTAGACTAATCCATGAGTAACAGGTGTATCAGTGGCTACTAGAATAGATGCCCAGGTACCACCTCCCAGTTGTAGAGGCAGGCGGGAGGCCTCTCAACACCATTTGCAGGGAATCAAGAGCAGATGAAGGTTTGGTGGGCCCCTGCGTGAGCCAGGAGGCTGGACGAGACGGGCTGTGGCCCAGCCCAGCATGGCTCCACTGATGTTCGCATGTTCCGACCAGGAAAGAGCTTTGGTTCATACAGCAGGCAGGGAAGTCTTTCAGCTTTGCATAGGTCAAGGAAGAATGATTTCCAGATGTGCCATTCTGCATCGCCTGGACTGTTGGGCTAAATTCATTCCCACGGGCTTCATTTTTTAAAAATATATTTTCCTGGGACGCGTGGAGAAGGACGAATTGAAGCTGGGTTCCTCTTTACACTTGGCCAGTTTGGTTTAGTGGTTAGGGAGATGGACTCTTATCTGGGAATACCATGTCCGCACTCCTTCACAAAGCCTGCTGAGTGACCTGGAGCTAGCCCCAGCTTGCTTTTGAGCTCCCACATCCTGCACAGGGTGTTCTGTTGTGGGGAGAAGAACAGAAGATTTGTCAGCCACTTTGAGTCCCCTTAAATGGGTGAGAAAAGTGGGGCATAAAAGCCAACTCTTCTTCCTCCACAAAGCCAGCGGGGTGATGTTGGGCTAGTCACAGCTCTCTTCTGAGCTCTCACAGCCCCACCTACCTCACAGGGTGTTCTGTTGTGGGGAGAAGAACACAAGATTTGTCAGCCACCCTTAGTCCCTTAAATGGGCGAGAAAAGCAGGGCAGAAAAGCCAACTCTTCTTCTTCTTCTTCTTCTTCTCCTCCTCCTCCTCCTCTTCCTTCTGCCTTTCACAAATGCACAGATATTGGCATACTTTTTTTTTAAGCCTTTCCATAACATATTGAATGATGCAAGGGACATTTCTTTCCTTCAACCTCTTTGAGAAAGAAAGAAAGAAGGAAGGAAAGAAAGAAAACAGGCTGGTGGATAGGGCCCTCTTCTGCTTCGCATTTCATGTCGTGCAAGAGGCCCTTTGGTGCCTCACCATCTGCATTGCGGCATTGGTAATGTTTTCTTCCTTTGCAGTTCTACCTGTGAACAAGCTGTGCTTTAACTGTTGATCATTTTAATTAGATATTAAGCATCATGTAAAAGCGGGACGAAATCATGGCACTTTGCCTCCTAAATCAGGCAGCAGATTACGCTGAACCATAACTTTTGAGACTAATAGATACTGTTATGGCTTCCCTCTTTCCCTCCTCCACTCCGGGATTTAGTTTATTTAGGGCATTTAACTGCAGGCACATTTGGGGAAATCTGCAATTTAGGTGATTCGTCTGAGCATTTGCTCATCAGCACTCGGTGACTGGATGTGGACGTGGCTTTATCTCTCGGTTTCTCGTCCTGGCTGCTGCATCGGTCAGCAGGATATCCAAAAATTGCTGCAACATCTGTGCAAGGGCTGAGATTCCACAGGACTCAGATGAACCGCCATACTTCATTTGCTGATCACAACTGAGGAGGGAGAGGGTGGGGAGAAGGGTGTGTTTGACTCGGGTTTGGGCCTACAGGTTCTTTCCCACTTGCTACAGAGTTAAGGAGGGTCCAGGAGGAGGCAAAAAGATACATTTTATATGCTGAACTGAAATAAAGATCTTTGCTTTCTGATTTTGGTCTGCGAACGTAAATAAAAATTCATTTGTTCATTCATTGGATCATTCGTTTGTTTGTTCATTCACCCTTGTTTATTTATTTATTTACATTTTTATCCTGCCTTTTACCCAAAGGTCTTTGGGCAGGCAACAACATCTAAAATCAAACATCATCAAGGGGTGTTTTCCCACTGGCAGAAAGTACCCATTTTAGCACCCATTAAGGACCCATTTGGCTGAGAGCTGGATGAATCCCATTTCCGGAATAAGGGAAGTACCCATTCCTTAGATCCGGATTAAAGGAGGGCAGTGGAAAAACACCCCAAAACAGCAACAATACATATTAAAACAATAGTGTTTGCAAGTGGGAAGGGAAAGTGTATCCCTGTTTAAGCAAAGGCCAGGGCAAGGCGATGTACCTCAAGGGGAGACTATTCCACAGCCTAGGGGCCACCACTGAGAAGGCCCTCTCCCGGGTGCCCACCCCTTTTGCTGCTGAGGGTGGTGGGACAACCAAAAGGGTCTGATCCAGCAGGGCTCCTCTTATGTGCTTATGTTCAATTCATTCTTTTTTAAGAAGGCTTTTCCTTTGGTGATGAGGCTAGTTTCTTCCTTGGATAGTTAGCTGGGATCCAACTTTGGTAGTCCAAGCTAGGTACAAAGGGCTGTGCTGGAAACCGCTCCGGTCTAAGTTCTCATGAGACGTTATAATAATACAATGTTTTTTAAGTGTTATCAGTACACATCTGGTTGCTTTTCTCTTCTGAGTGCTCTGCGACGTTGGCTCTAAAACTGTTACATCCAAATTTATTTAGGAAACACATTTTATAGTTCTTTTGCATGCGTCCATAAGGAGTGGGGCTGTGCAGGGCGTCGAGCCAAGGTCTGGAGAAAAAAAGAACGAAAATATTTCACAGCGGAATTCTACAAAAGGGTCTGAAAGGATTATTTCCCCTTGACAACACTAGATGGCGCTATGTCCAAGTCTCATAAAAGGTAGTTGAGGTATCTTGAGGTTGGACCATCTAGTGCTGTCAAGAAATGATGGAAGCTGTCTGTCTGTCTGTCTGTCTGTCTGTCTGTCTCTGTGTGTGTGTTTTAAAGGCACAATTAGCATCAAGCCCTGACTAAAACTCCTCTAGTAAATAATTCTCTGTGAGGAGATACATAATTGCTACGTATATTAGTTCCCTTGGTCTTACCCTTGTCTCAAACACGACTCCTTGGAGGTATCTTTCAGGCACACTCACCTTGTAAGAGGAAATGTGGTTGGTCTGGGCATCCATTTATGGTCCAAGCCTGGATCACTGGAGTGGAGAGGGAGTAGGAGCTGGCTTTTATACCCTGCATTTCTTGAAGCAAAATGGGGAACCCCGAAGCGGCTGACAAACCTTCTGTTCTTCTCCCCACAACATAGCCCAGAGACAGCTCAGGAAGAGGGCTGTGACTAAACGCAAGGCGGAATTGAACTGGAGACTGGCAGATAAGGGCCTGAACCTCTAGCCACATGGCGAAAGTGTCAAACGAATGCTTCAGAGTCAGAAGAAGGGGTGGCGGCAGTGGATTTAGCCCTAAGGGTGACACCCTGGGTTCAAGGAAGCCCCTGTGGTGAGGTAGCCTCTCCCCTGTCCGGACTTCTGCTGTCCCTCTGCTTAGGGGAGGACTGTTTCTTCTCCCATGCTCGGAAAGCACGTTGTGGGTGAAGAGACCCACGTCCTTGAGTTGGTTCACTTCCAGTGGAAGGAGGCGCTTTTGTTCCTAGAGTCATTCCCTGTCCAGTCAAAGTCCCAGCACCAGGGCCATTTGTGGGCCTGCCGCTGAGTGAGAGCACTGCCTGGAGTGTACAGTGGGAATAGGCGCCATGCTTGCCATTCATTCACTCATTCATCCCCACTCTATGTCTTCCTCTCTCTTTTTCGCCTTGCAGTGCCTCCTTCCCCCTTGAAGTGATCTGATATATTGAGGGAGGGAGGGAGGGAGGGAGAGAAAAGGAGGAAGGAAAGAAGACAGGGAGGGAGGGAGGGGAGGGAGGAAAGAAAGAGGGGGAGGGGGAGGGGACAGGGAGGGAGGGAGGGAAGAGAGAGAGGGAGGGAGAGAAGGAAGAGAAAAAGAGGGAGGGGGAGGGAGGGCGGATGAGAAAAGGAAAGAAAGAAGAGGGAGGGAGGGAGGAAGAGAAAAAAGAATAAGGAAAGAAGATGGGGCAGAAGTGGAAGCAAAAAAGAGGGTGAGAGAGATGGAGGGAGGGAAGAAAGAAGAAGGAGAAAAAGAGGAAGGAAAGAAAACAGGTAGAAAGGAAGGTGGGGGAGGGAGGAAAGAGAGGGAGAGTGATGGAGGGTGTGTGGAAGAAAGGAAGGGAGAGAAAAAGAGGAAGGAAAGACTGAGAGAGGAAGGGGGAAAGAAAGAGAGGGAGGGAGGGAGGGAGGGAGGAAGAGAAAAAGAGCAAGGAAAGGGAGAGAGGGAGTCGAAGGAAGGAACAAAGAAAAGATCAAAAGCTTACAAGACCCCGTTCTACATGAAAAGCCATGCAGCTCCTTCTTCCACTGGCTCCTTGATTGGAACAAATATTAAATGCTACATTCTATTAAATAAGTAATGTCAACTTATTATTGTATGCTCATGGGTAATATTTCTCTCATTTGGTACTTTGTCTGCTATTCAGAGGACCTTGTAAATTGGTTTGCTATAAAAAAGAGGGGGAAGGAGTGTCCGTTTGTCTGTGTGTGAGAGAGCGGGAGACTTCAAAGAGTTTAATATTCAACAACAGCAGCAACAGAAATGTACTTGAACTAACATGTGGAAAGAGATCATTTGTGACCGTTACTCTATGTCCCTCTACCCCCTACAAGGTATAATTGTTGTTTATCGAAGCCATAAGGGGACAGTACATTTCTTTTTGTGAACAACAACAACAGCAACATCATCATCATCATCATCATCATCATCATTATTATTATATACAGAAACACAATAATATAACACAACACTAAACATGTCGGCTTTGATATTTGATAACACATTGGGATTCCTCCAAGATCCTAAGATGGCCTTATGTACCGGCAGATAATCCGTGCAGAGCCCAACATGGTGGCCTTTTATAACTGACAAATGGTAACCTTGCCAATATTAAGCTGTTTTAAGTGCCACCCAAGGTCTTTTGGAATGGCACCCAATTTGCCCATCACCACTGGGACCAACACTGTGGGCTTGTGCCAGAGTCTTGGAACTTCGATCTTCAAGTCCTTGGATTTCATAATTTTCTCTGACAGTTTCACATCAATCCTGGTGTCTCCTCCTGGTATAGTCACATCAATGAGCCACGCCCTCTTCTTTTCAACAATGGCGATGTCAGGGGTGTTATGTTCCAAAACTTTTAACAGTTTGTATGAAGTCCCATAATAATTGGCCTGTTCATTTTTTCAACCATTTCTTCAGGTTTATGATCCCACTGTTCTGTTCTGTTCTGTGCTGAAGGCAGATGGTAATGGTGGCACAGATTCCAATGGATCATTTTGGCCACAGTGTTGTGTCGCTGTTTACAATTACTCTGCATGATCTTTTGGCAGCAGCTGAGTAATGTGGTCGATTGTTTCTTCAGCTTCTTTGCATGATCAGCCCTTGATGTCTACAGTGGATTTTTCTATTTTGACTTTGACCGCATTGGTTCTGATAGTTCGTTGTTGTGCAACTAAAATCAGGCCTTATTCTTCATCATCTTCTTCCTCTTCTTATTAATTATTGACTATTACCATTATTTATTCAAGGGAAGAATTGTCCATGAAGGAATCTCTGTGCTTTCTGCTGTCCCTACAATTTTCTTTTTAAAAAAAGAAATCTGGAGAGAAAACAATTGCATTGTTGTCTTGAGTGTTTTAAAGTGAATGCTTGCTATTTTCCTCCTCATCATCATCATCACTTTTATTTATAATGCTCCTTCCACCAAGGGACATTTTAAAAATGGTTAGGGCAAGGGATAAATTGGAAGCCCTGGTCTTTAAAAGGTGGTTTCTTGTGCTTTGCATTAAAGGTATTAAGAGTTGAAGAAAATTGGATTTATCTTTTTTTAAAGCTTTCTCTCACTCTCTTTCTAGATTATATCACACCTGTTTTTGAAATTCCAGCTTAGGGGTTCATAGGTTAGGGAGCAGGTGTTGTGTTTGCTTTGGCCTTTTAAGTCCTGGAGATCAGGTGTTAGATAAGGAAGCAGGATAGACTGAAATGATCTCTAGCTGCTTGGTGAAATGTGTTTAGATGGAGCAACAGAAGTAGAGAGACAACCTCGGGGATTTAATTGGTAAGGAAGCTACAGCGTACATTTTGGAACAGCACCATAGAATGCTCTTAGGCTGGTGGGAAGCAGAGGTTGTGATAGCTCACTGCCAAAACATAAGAACATAAGAAAAGCCCTGCTGGATCAGACCACAGCCCATCTAGTCCAGCGTCCCGTCGAACACAGTGGCCCATCAATTGCCCATGAGCATCTCAAGCAGAGACAAGGACAAACCTTTGCCTGCTCTTGAATCCCAGCAAATGGCCTTAGAGGCATCCTGCTTGCCCCCCCCCCAGCTTGAAAGGTGTACTTAGGCATCCATTCTAGTAGTCATTGATACATCTGCCATCCATAAATTTGTCCAACCCTTCCTTAAAGCCATCTAGACTGGTTGCTGTTACCACCTCTTCCGGCAGCAAATTCCATAAGCTGATGACCCTCTGGGTGAAGAAATATTTCCCCTTGTCTGATCTGACTCTCCTACCCATCAGCTTCATAGATGCCCCCTGGTTCTAGTGTTGTGTGATAGAGAAAATAATTTTTCTCTATCTACCTTTTCTATACCATGCATAATTTTATATACTTCAATCAGGTCCCCTCTTAAATGCCATCTCTCCGGACTGAAGAGGCCTAGACATTCCAGCCTGGTTTTGTAAGGGAGGTGTTCCAGACCCTTAATCACTGGTGGGCCACTGGATGAGACAGTGTGCCGGACTAGTTGAACGGGAGTCCAACTGGTCTGGCATCCTGTCCCATCCAATGGCCTACCAGTGGGTTCTGGGCATCTCAAGCAGAAGACAAAGGCAAAACCTTGACCTACTCTTGAATCCCTGCAAATGGACGTCGACCTGCCTTTTGCTCCAACTTGGGGGTGGTACCTGGATTGTAGGAACAGTTGATACACCTGCTGCCCATGAGTTTGATTTTCCCATGGAGCTTGAAGCAGGAAGGAGTCGGGATGGGTGAAAGATGTCGGTCACCTTCACCTTCAGATGGAATATTGGCTGTATTTGAAGGCTGATCTTCAGAGCGAAAGCTTTTGTGCCTTTGTTGGAGCGGGTTCGGTGTCGGCTGACGTTCAATGCGAATTTGAAGCCCAGCATATTCATAGTGGCTCCATTTGCACAAACGCTGCGTTCTGCCCCATTCACTTTGATGCAAAGTGAACTGGGAGGGGGAGGGGACTACATTGGGTGTGTTTCCATACAAGTTTAAATCCGAATTGGATCCGCCTCCCCAGTTTCATGAATGTAACAAAGCTTCGTACGGATGTATCAGAACATTCAGTTCAAATTCGAATGTCAATCTTCAAATGTACCAACATCTGATTTGAATTTGAATGTCTGAATTTGTACAAATTTGTACAAATTTCAAATGTGATGAATATTCTTGCCCATCCCTACAAATCTAATTCTGGGTGCTGGGCTGAAACCCACAATAGACAATAAATCAGCAACTCCAAAGTCTTTCTTCCCATGCTGTTTACTGAAAGAATCTCTGTGCTTGTCTAATACTACTCAGTAATATTCCTCTAAGAAAGTTGTTAAGAGAATGGAGGCAGTTCTCCTACAGATGATAATGTAGTCTTGAGATTATCCTGGCTATCACAACCCCTTGTGCATTGTTGAAATATGCCTTCTGCTCTTGTGATAGGATCTTGATTCCTGGCCAAACCATGTCTCAGTTAGAAGAATTTGGCGAGGCAAATAGATGGCGATTCTGCATTTGGCCACACAATCACCGGGCAGAAATAGACAGTGTGTAAGTTGCAGAAAAGCGTTTACAAAACGCAACACAAGATAGCTGCTCCCTTCTCCCCATCTCTTTAAAGAAAGGCTTATAATATCTCTATTTGAAGCATTCTTGGTTTGCCAGTTCATGACCCACAGTACGTCACACGCAGTAATGGCTTAGCTCCTCTCTGGTGCAAATTGTTTCTGCAAAATGCATAATGTCTTTGAGGAGCATTGTTTATTGTTTTTGTTGGGCCTGTTGTTATTTTTGCCATTATGCTGCCATGTGCTCTAGAGGGAGAGAAACCCGGCACCAGGTTTTGTTTATGGAAAGTTAGCACAGGGCTCCTGTCTGCTTGTGTGAACTCTGTGAAGGTTTCAGAAAAGGCTACACATTTCAAAGCGACTTCTTAAAATATACAGCATATTCTGGTGTATAAGACTATTTGTTAACCCAGGAAAATCTTCTCAAAAGTCGGGGGTCGTCTTATACACCGGGTGTCGTCTTCTTATACGGCGAGTATATCCCGAACTCTGTATTTTAACTGGAAAAGTTGGGGGTCTTCTTATACATCCAGTCGTCTTATATGCCGGAATATATGGGTATATATTTTTCAAGGCAAAGAATTTCAGAGTATGTTTGGGAAAGGATCAGGAAACACTGAATCTTTAATAAGTTTACTTGAACCAAAATTTGAATAATGAACATTTAATTTAATTTAATTTTATATTTCCACCCACCCACCCACCCACCCACCTTTTTGCATGTCCGGGTGATGTCCTTCGCTCACCCCATGACTCGGGGGTGCCCGTGGGCCAGAAGTGCTGCCCTTTTTCTTCTTGCAGCCACACCACCCCGAGGCATCTCACCCCACTTCAGCCAGACCGGCTGCCGCACAGCCAACAGGGCCAAGCCCTTGGTGCCAACAGCAGCTGAGGCCAAGCTGACCATAGCCTCTTCGTATGGGACTGCCGGCGGCTCCAGGGGGCGTGGGAGAACCTCCAAAGGAAGGAGCCAGTCAACGCGCGGCCAGCAGGAGGATGAGGAGGTCCCCCAAGGGCAGTGGTGTTTTTTAGTTCTTTTAATTCGCTGAAAGCCAATGCGTAAAGCAGCGAATGCACGCTTGCAGCCGGTAACAGCAGGTTAGGGTTAGGGTCACTCACCAGGGACCCTCCTCATCACTCTATGAATGGCTCATGGGAATAATAATGAACATTTTTAAGCAGTGGCAGATGAGTTGGAACTGTAGTCCCTCCACTCATTGGGGTAAAATTGCCCTGATTAGTTCAGGTATGTGAAGTTTAGTAAACTGGAGGGGTTAGTGAGGAACACCTCTGGCAATCTGTCAAGTCATAGGAGAAGACAGAATCTGATGAAGTCTAGGATAGGTCGATATGAGTATAAACTGGTGAGGACTGAGGAAGTTGGAATTAAGTAGGAAACAGATCTTGTTGGGGAGGTTCATGAATGAAAATTCACGTTCATCTTGCAATTGAGATGAAGATCCAAAAATTCATTTTTTTATTGAATAGTTTGTTTGGAGCTTGGAATTTTGCAATTCAATGGGAAACATATCTTGTTAGAGATGTACATGAGTGAAAATTCATGTTTGTCTTGCAATTGAGATGACGATATTTGAAATTGGATAGAATGTCAACATTCGAATTCAAATTGAATGTCCATAAATTCGAATTTAAAGATTCAAATGGATTTTGGATTTTCGATCGATTCGTTCAAATTATCTAGACATTCATAAGTCTATGGGTTCATACACGATGCGTACTTGTAGATATACATCTTTCCTGCATCTGTACACATTTGTATGGATCTGTACAGGGCGAAAACAGGTTGCATTTGGGATAACCACGGGATGCATATGGTCATGTACAGATGCTCATAACGATGTATACAGCCACATACAAATGTTGCTGACATTTGTAACTGAAAATTTGAACCAAAAATTCAAATGAATAGATTCAAATTTGCTTAATTCGAATCGAATTTGGATAAATTCAAATTTTAAAGATTCTAATCGAATTGAATTTTTGGATATTGATTTTGAATCGTATCCCAAAAATGGCATCCCTGCACACCCCTAATCCATAGCCCTGGAGTATGCAATACAAACTACATTCTGTTCTCTCTTGGAAGAGGAAGGTGGAGACAGAAGCTCCTTCTTTGTTCATTTTCTCTAGACCATGCATAATTTTTATGCATTTGTAAAATGCCTCACAGAGATGCTTGCGTTCCCTTGGCTTCCTCCCCTCAACCCGCGAAGCTAGATGGGTCTTACGATACAATTCAATGTTTGTACTGTCGTCATACGATAAGGTCAGTAATCTTTTTTGTTGTTTTGCTTCATTTTAACATTGCAGAACTCTTCTCCGTTTGTTGAGTAGCTAAGTTTAATTAATTAATATTTGGCACATTTGACATTTTAGTTTCTATTCACAATGTACTGGAGGCCACAGAGATGTTGGGCAATTAATTTCGAAGGAGATAATTTATCTTCATTTTGACATCACCTTGAAAATGGAGCTGATGATTCTCCTCCTCTTTTTTTTCTTTTCTTTTTCTTTTTTCCATTTTCAGAAAGCGTGGGAGTTTGACATTCATTTTCTTTAAACGTTGCTGGAGTCTGATCTCTAGTATCTAGCTTTATTTCCACTTTGTAGAAAGTACTTAACTCTGTGTGTGTGTGTGTGTGTGTGTATGCCAATCCTTTCTTTATTCAAGTCAGCACTTTAGCACTGCTTAAATTTAATCTCTGAATATCTACATTTTCCTGGTGCTTAGAATCACAATGTACTTCATTGAGTTCATAGATCAGAACCAACTTCTGGTCAGAAACACAAGTTAGGCTGGAAGACCTGGAGAGCAAAGGTTCCTCTTTCAAAGGTCAGGTCAGAATACTTGCTTATGTTGGCTACTTGGGCCAATTCAAGGTCTTGATGTTAACACACAAAGCCTTCAATGGCTCGGGCCCTGGTTATCTATAGGAGCACCTTCTTCTTTGTGGACCTGCCTGGGTGTTAAGATCTCAAGGAAGAGGGTCTTTTTGTAGTCTCCCCCCTCTCAGAGTTGCAAGGAGTAAGGGATATGAGGGAGGGCCTTTTCTGTGGTGGCCCCCAGACTCTGGAATAGTCATCATCTGGAGGTTCAGCAGGTGTCTGTATTACATGGATTTCAGCACTTGGCTGAAGCATACCTCTTTGCTCTGGCCTTGACTTTGATACTTAGGTTCTCCTGGGTGTCGTCCTCCTGGACAGGTAAGGAGGAAGGGAGGGCCATATTTTAGATATATTTAACTAAAACTTATGTGTTTTATCTTTTTGTTAGGACCTATTGGTGAAGGGTGGGCTATAGATTGTTAAATAAAAAGATGATGTTGATGAGATGTAAATATTATTATGTGACAGTCATCTACATGGTCTTTTACGCAATATGAAGTTTAAATTATTTGTTCTGTAGGCTTTCCCACAGAGTTTGAGGTTGTGAAGAGTAGAATTTGCTGCCAGAAGAGGTGATAACAGCTACCAGCCTAGATGGTTTTAAGGTAGAGTTAGGCAAATTTATGGATGACAGATGTATCAATGGCTACTAGAATGGATGCCCAGGTACATCTTCCAGGCTGTGGAGACAGGCAGAGTGCCTCTGGGGCCATTTGCTGGGATTTGAGAGCAGGAGAAGGTTTGCCCTTGTCTCTGCTTGAGATGCCCATGGGTAATTGGTGGGCCACTGGGTGGGACATGATGCTGGTCTAGATGGGCTGTGGTCTGATGCAGCAGGGCTCCTCTTAGGTCCTTATGGACCAGATGGGCTGTGGACTGATCCAGCGGGGCTCCTCTGTGGTTCTTATGTTCTTAGGAGAAGGTTTGCCCTTGTCTCTGCTTGTGATGCCCATGGGCAATTGGTGGGCCACTGGGTGGGACATGATGCTGGTCTAGATGGGCTGTGGTCTGATGCAGCAGGGCTCCTCTTAGGTCCTTATGGACTAGATGGGCTGTGGACTGATCCAGCAGGGCTCCTCTGTCGTTCTTATGTTCTTGGGAGAAGGTTTGCCCTTGTCTCTGCTTGAGATGCCCATGGGCAATTGCTAGGCCACTGTGTGGGACACGATGCTGGACTAGATGGGCTGTGGTCTGATGCAGCAGGGCTCCTCTTAGGTTCTTATGGTGTTCCTTAGAAGTAAGGTGCTAATGAAAGAGACATTGGGACTTTGTGTGCTTACATTCACTGAGAATTACAGTCCCTTGCAGTCCTGTTCAGGGCCTCATCAGTCCACATTAGATGGAGTGTGATCCAAATTGAGGAAGCCCCAACCTGGTTAACTGATAGACAACAATATTTCTGAGATCACCTGATGGTCTAGCACAGCCTAGTCTGTAACACCAGAACTGCACAGAAAGCACACCTCCATGTGTCCATATTGGCTCTCCTGGTAGCTCTGAGGCTGGCTTGTCATGGAGCTGGCACTGTTCCTGATTACACTTTGCAGTGTTCCGGACCAGCCCACCTCACTGGTTCAGACCCACTAGTCCAGAAGAAGAAGAGGAGAAGAGTTGGTTTTTCTACCCCATTTTTCTCACCCATTTAAGGGCACTCAAAGCGGCTGACAAGGGTTTTCTATTCTTCTCCCCACAACAGAACAACCTGTGAGGTAGGTGGGGCTGTAGGAGCTCAGAAGAGAGCTGTGACTAGCCCAAGGTCTCCCAGCTGGCTTCATGGGGGAGGGCAGAATTGAACCCGGTATTCCTAGGTAAGGGTCTGGGTCCCTGACCAATAGACCAAACTGGCTCACTACCTTTGTATCCATGAATTAAAACACCACAACATGTTGGGGAAGCAGGTAATTTTTTGGAAATTGATTTTTCAGGCTCATAAGAAATTAAATTAAAAACAGGCCTAAGAAAGGTATTCCCTACTGCATGAGAAGCCATGCCATTTTGTCTCTCAGTGTGCCTGACAATTCCAAGCATAGTGAGATTTAAGAACGTAAGAGGAGCCCATCTAGTCCATCATCCTGTCTCACACAGTGGTCCACCAAGTGCTTCCAGGCATCAGAAGCAGACGATAAGGGCAAAACCTTCACCTGCTTTCAAATCCCTGCAAATGGCCACGGGAGGCTTCCTGCTTGTCTCTCCAATCTGGAGGTAGTACCTGGGCATCAGTTCTGGTACTGCTGGATTATACTACAGCCTATCTAGTCCAGCATCCCATCTCACCTAGCGGTCTACCAACTGCTTCTGGACAACTTCAGCAGAAGAGAAGAGCAAAACCTTTGTCTGCTCTTGACTCCCTGCAAATGGCCTTTAGGGGCATCCTGCCTGCCTCTCCATCCAAGAGGTGGTACCCAGGCATCCATTCTGGTAGCCCATTAACACTCTTGTCCTCCATCAATTTATGTAATCTTTTATTGAAAAGAGGTATTTAGGATGTGTTCCTTAGGAAGGACGAGCAGGGAGGGAAGAGTCCATGTTAATTAGTGGCTCCTTAACATTCCTGGCAGAGCATTGCCTCAAAATGCAAACTTGTGGCGTTCTACCGGATTGCGGTAATTAAGCATTCAGACCAGTAAACAGCTCAGCTGGAATGATTTTATGACAAATGGCCAAAAACATATCTACCATTAAACCCAGCCTGATGAAAAATCCCTCAATCCCTGGAAGCTCAATCAATGCTTCAAACTTTTTTGTGATGCGCTCTTCGCTCACTCAGGATCCCACCTGAACTTCATGGCAGGCGGTTCCCCTCAATTAATTTCCACACCAGCAGAGAGGGAGAAGGAAGAGGACAGAGTGGCAGGTAAAGAGACAGAAACAGGAGGATGCTGCTGGTCCAAATTTCTCCATGAGAGGATACACCACCCATGTATCTCATGAGAAATTATCTAGCAGTAGTTCAGGTACCAGAGCCTTCTCCTTGCTTGTAGACCTTTCGGCACTCACCTTGTCTTATGACAAAGTGAGCCAGTTAGGCCTAGTGGTTAGGGAGCTGGACTCTTATCTGGGAATATTGGGTTCGATTCTGCCCTCCCCCATGCAGTCACCTGGGTGACCTTGGGCTAGTCACAGCTCTCTTCTGAGCTCTCACAGCCCCACTGACCTCACAGGGTGTTCTGTTGTAGGGGGAAGAATTTGCTTTGTCAGATGCTTTGTGTCCTCTTAAATGTGTGAGAAAAGTGGGGTAGAAAAGCCAACTCCTCCTCCTCCTCCTCCTCCTCTTCTTCTTCTTCCTCCTCCTCCTCCTCCTCCTCCTCTTCTTCTTCCTCCTCCTCCTTCTCCTCCTCCTCTCTTTGCTCCCATGATTTTATTTTTCATGGGTCCTGGCATGGCTTGAAAAAATTTCCTCACATATATCCCATTGGCTGCCTTTCCACTTTTTTTGTTGTTTGCAAAACTCCACCTTCTTATAAAACCAATTTAGTAACTTTTAAGGGTGAATAAAAAAGTGTGTATTTTAGCCTGTGGATTCTGGATTCTGCAGTTTTATGTGACCATATATTTCATGAAAAAAGAGAGGCACAAAGACTGGAAATGAATGTTTTCATGCCAGGGTAGTTTTTCAGCATAACCTTAAATATTTACACCAAACTTGAAGTTTCATTTATCTCAGCTTCAGCAAAGATTTCCCCCCACTTTCCCCTTCACTTTTCTCTCTGATTATGCAACAGTGCAGACTTTTTATATTAACCTTAAAATAAGAAGAGCATTTTAAAATCTCCTACAGGTGGAGTTGCAAAAACGTTAAAAATAGCAACGTTCCCACTCTCCCCCCCCCCCCACGCCCCCCGTGGCAATTTCCTTGTATATTGGGTGGTGGTTGGAGAAAAAAAGAAGAATCTATCTTCCTTATTTTGAGCTATTACACTTATAGTCATCTGGATTCCTTCAATGCTGCCAAAAGGTGAAATTGACTTTTTTGAGAATATATTGCTGAAAAGTGCAGGCTCTGCAGTTTTCTCTCCTTTTCTTCAAGTAGATACATCCTCTGTGTTAAGACTAAAAGGGACAATTTACAGCCAGTTTCAAATTGTTAACTGAGGTCAGGCACTGAACATCCAGTAAGTATCTGCTCTTTGCAATTGCATTAGTCCTGTTTGGATACCAGTGGATGGGGCTGGTGAAGGGATGTTGAAAAACAGAAGGGTCCCCCCCCCCCCGCAATTTTCTCAGCAGCGTTGAGTACAAACATGACATCCTACCCGTGAGTGTGTCCCCAACTAAGCTGTGGCATAGAAATCACCACCACCCCTTGTTTACTTGGTAGATAATTTAACAGTGGCAGTCAACAGAAAGGAAAATAATTAAATGATAGCCTATATTATTCTGGAAAATAATGGAAGAGAGGAATCAGTGCTACACGTGTGTATAGTAAGATGTAGACGTGGGATTAGTAAGAGCATAAGGACTTAAGAGGAGCCCTGCTGGATCAGGCCACAGCCCATCTAGTTCATAAGAACCTAAGAGGAGCCCTGCTGGATCAGGCCACAGCCCATCTAGTAAATAAGAACCTAAGAGGAGCCCTGCTGGATCAGGCCATGACCCATCTAGTCCATAAGAAACTAAGAGGAGCCCTGCTGGATCAGGCCACAGCCCTTCTAGTCCATAAGAACCTAAAAGGAGCCCTGCTGGATCAGGCCACAGCCCATCTAGTTCATAAGAACCTAAGAGGAGCCCTGCTGGATCAGGCCACAGCCCATTTAGTCCATAAGAACCTAAGAGGAGCCTTGCTGGATCAGGCCACAGTGCATCCAGTCCATCAGAACCTAAGAGGAGCCCTGCTGGATCAGGCCACAGCCCATCTAGTAAATAAGAACCTAAGAGGAGCCCTGCTGGATCAGGCAACAGCCCATCTAGTAAATAAGAAACTAAGAGGAGCCCTGCTGGATCAGGCCACAGCCCTTCTAGTCCATAAGAACCTAAAAGGAGCCCTGCTGGATCAGGCCACAGCCCATTTAGTTCATAAGAACCTAAGAGGAGCCCTGCTGGATCAGGCCACAGCCCATCTAGTTCATAAGAACCTAAGAGGAGCCCTGCTGGATCAGGCCACAGCCCTTCTAGTCCATAAGAACCTAAAAGGAGCCCTGCTGGATCAGGTCTCAGCCCATTTAGTCCATAAGAACCTAAAAGGAGCCCTGCTGGATCAGGCCACAGCCCATCTAGTTCATAAGAACCTAAGAGGAGCCCTGCTGGATCAGGCCACAGCCCATCTAGTCTATCAGAACCTCAGAAGAGTCCTGCTGGATCAGGCCACAGCCCATCTAGTCCATAAGAACCTAGGAGGAGGCCTGTTGGATCAGGCCACAATTGATCTAGTCAATAAGAAGAGGAGCCATGCTGGATCAGGCCACAGCCCATCTAGTCCAGCATCCCATCTCACACACAGTGGAACCCTTTTTCTTCTAGGCATTTTCATGCAGAAGGTGAAGGCAAAACATTAACCGGCTCTCAGTTCCCTAGAAATAGCCCATCTTGCCTGAATTTCATCCCTGGAAGTGGTCCCTAGGCATGCATTGTAGGAGCCATTGATAGACCTATCCTCCATTAAATTACCAAAGCTTATAAGAACATAAGAGGAACCCTGCAGGATCAGGCCACATCTCCTCTAGTCCAGCATCCTGTCTCACACAGTGGCCCAGCAGTGGCCCATGGGCATCTCAAGTAGAAGACAAAGGCAAAAGCTTCAGTTGCTCCCCACTCTGTGCAGATGGCTTGTGGAGGCCTCCTGCCTGTTTCTCCACCCTGGAGATGGTGCCTGGGAGCCACTGATACACCTGTCTTCCATGAATTAAGAGGAACCTTGCTTGATGTGGCAACAGCCCATCTAGTCTAGCATCCTTTCTTGCACAATGTCCCACCAATTGCTTCTGGACATCTCAAGCAGGAGACAAAGGCAAAATCCTCAATTGTTCTTGAATCCCAGCAAAAGGCCTTTAGAGGCATCCTGCCTGCCTGCCTCCCCAGCATGGAGGATGTACCTAGGCTATATTCTAGCAGCCACTGATACACCTGACCTTTATGAATAAGAGGAGTCCTGCTCGATCAGGCCATCTATTCCCGTATCCTGTCTCACACAATGGCCCACCAAGGTGGTTTAGAGCATTATAAAATTTGCATAGGTCTAAAACATCATAGAAAGACACCAAAATAATACAGTAATATCAGTGAGAAGAGGACCACCAGGTTTCATTTTAAAGTACTGACATAAATGGACTTTGGAATGTTTTATTATATATGTTTATGGACTTTCCAAATGGAGGGAGGGAAGGCCACAACGAAAACTGATGGAAATAAAAAGATGGACTAAAGAAAGTTTCGAGTGAAGTTGTGATCATGACCCATGATGTGGTCTAGGGGTGTTTTTCCACTGCAGCCCTTAGGTCTGGATCTAAGAAGATCCAGATCTAAGGAGTGGGTGCATTTCTTAATCCAGATCTAGTAGATCTGGATTAAGGGAAGCACCCAATGTGCTTCCGCAGGAGGTGTAGCACCCATTAGAAATGGGTGCTAACACCCCTGCTGTGGAAACAGCTTTGCACTCATCTGGAGAATCCGGATCGACCCACAAGGGGTCGGTTCATTACCCCAGGTGTTTTGGGGGGCAGGGGGTGCAGTCTTCGAAGCAACTTCCAACTCATTTCGAAGTGAATGTGAGGTCAACTTCATAGTGACCTTGAAGCCAATGTTTGGGGGGGGGGTCAAAGGTGCATCCCCTCCCCCTAGCCTCCTTTGGACCCCATTGCCTGTTTCCAGTGGAAACAGGCTCCCTTTAATCCAGATTTTCTGGCAGAAGACCCCATTGTAGACCCCATTAATGGGGTCTACAGAAAATCCGGATTAAAGGCCAAAAAGATCCGGATTTCCCCCATGGCAGTGGAAACAATCGGGTTCAAAATGGGTGCCGAAGTGGAAATGAGATCATCCGGCTCACAGCCAAAAGGTACAAAAATGGGTGCAAAAATGGGTACAATTGACAGTGGAAAAACACCCTAGATCTTTTTGAAAATCATCCAGGCTGGTGATCATCACCACGTTTCATGGGGGTGAATTCATAAGTTTAACTCTGTGCATTTTTTTTCTTTTAAATCATTTTGTCTGTCCAAATTTATCCTGGGTTTGGTTCCATTAGGTGGCACCAATTTTACCCTGTCCAAATTTATCCTGGGTTTGGTTCCATTAAGTGGAAAAAATATATCCCTTTCCATTTTGTCCGCGTCCTGTATAATTTAAAGAGAATGAAGACAGGAGGAAGATTTGACTGGCTAAGGCTGGATTTTTTCCCCCTCGTAAATCCCTCTTCACATTTCTTTTGATTCCTCCTCATTTATGCCAATGAAAGATCAGCTTGTATTTCTTTGAGAAGCATTTAATCAGGGTAGTGAATAGCGCTTTGTATACAGAATTCAGGTGAACGCACTGTAAGAACGTCTTGTCTCTTATTCTTTGGTCCACCCAAAGGAAATGATGCTATTCAACCCCGGTGATTCTCAGGACTATTTAATTTTCTCATCCTGAGCACTGCATAATTTAAAATCACCCATCTATCCATGTGCACATGCACACACACACACAAATAAGCTGCAAGAAATGCGGATGGGGATTGGTAAATCTAGAGATAACCGATTTCCAAGAGCTATACTTGTGCAAAGCGCTGGAAGCCGGTATAATTTGGCTTACTTGGACTATTTTATGGCTTTAAAAGCATGAAAAGGGAGGAGGAAAGAGAGAGAGAGAAAAGGGAAAAAAAGAAGGAACCAGCAAGCAAACAGCACCTTTCAGGCAGACAGACTCAAAAGTTGGTAGTCTTGGCACGTTGGGCCAAATAAATTGTTATCATAATTCAACTTTGGCTTTCACCAACTTAACACTGCGAGTGTACTCAGGATATAGATTCTGCAGACCTTGCAAAATGCAAGAAATATATGCTGCATAAGAAACCACAGTGTAAGGAAATCATGACAGTTTAATTGCTTTGCGTTCTCTCCCTCTCTTTGCTCTCTAAGCATTGTGAAAATAGGCTGCTTCACGTTTGTCCCTGCATGTCCTGTTTCGTGATTTTGTGCCTGAAGTTCTAGTATGTGGATTGTAAATTTGAGTCATTGGTGGATTGTGTGTGTGGCTCTTTCTTTGCAATTGGCAACTGTTCTTCATTGTTATTATTTTGCTCTCCTAAAGTTGCTAGTATTTTTTACAGTATTTTTGCCTAAATGCACTTCCTGTCTTCCCTTCCATAACACAGTGGTTCCATTTTCTGAATGCAGCACATGATGCAAATTGGGAGAAATTAGCCATTTAAAAACTGATTTTTTTTTTAATTCATTGGTTGGATAAATCATGGATTTGTGCTAGATATGTGCAAAGTTTGGGTCACATTCAAAAATTCAATCAAACATTTGAAGATGTTTACGTTCAACTGAACACATGCTGGTTTGCAGAAATTCCAGAAATTCAATCAACTGAACCAGACCCCCCTAATTGTGAAGACAAATGATTCAATTAAATAGTTTGTGTTTTCAGTGTTTTTACCCTTTAAAAAGGATTTTTCAGTGGAAAACTGGGGTGTGTTTTGCTGTGGATATCTCAAGCAGAAGATGAAGGCAAAACCTGTCTCACACAGTGGCCCACCAGTTGCTTCTGGAGAACTCAAGCAGAAGGCAATGTCAAAACCTTCACCTGCTCTTAATTCCCTGTAAATGGCCTTTAGAGACATCCTTTCTGTCCCTTCCAACCTGAACGAAGTACCTTAGCTTCAATTCTTATAGGTACTGATTCACATGTGTCCTCCACGAATTAAGAGAAGCCCTTCTGGATCAGACCAGAGACTATTTAGTAGTCCAGCATCCTGTCTCACACAGTGGTCCACCAATCACTTCTGGAAATCTGAAGCAGAAAGCCAGGGCAAAACCTTCTCCTGGTCTTGACTCCCTGCAAACCATTACCATTACAACAACCAATCGATAAGTTTTCAGAAGTTTCATCTGGCCACTTTGGTCTAGTGGTTAGGGCGCTGGACTCTTATCTGGGAATACTGTACTGGGTTTGATTCTGCTCTCTTCCACGAAGCCAGCTGGGTGGCCTTGGGCTAGTCACAGCTCTCTTCAGAGATCTCTCAGCCCCACCTACCTCACTGGGTGTCTGTTGTGGGGAGAAGAGCAGAAGGTTTGTTGGCCGCTTTGAGTCCCCTTAAATGGGTGAGAAAAGTGGGGTAGAAAAGCCAGCTCTTCTTCTTCTTCTTCTTCCTCTTCCTCCTCTTCCTCATCCACCTCTTCCACCTCTTCTTCTTCCTCTTCCTGTTCCTCCTCTTCTTCTTCTTCTTCCTCTTCCTCTTCCTCTTCCTCTTCTTCATGATTGAGGTACAACGTGCAAAAGGAATTTTGTCATATGTAGTTATCCTGAAGGGAACCTTGCTTCAGATGGGGGGAGGTTAATTAGATGAGCCCCTAGAAAACTTACAGCCCGCTGATGGTGCAATTCTATCATGCTTTCATTTCAATTAATGTTCTACTGTGGATAGCATTAAGCTTTATAGCTTTGAAATTCACAATGAGATTATATATTGATTACTCGAGGCTGTTATTAAATTTCAGCCAAACACCCTCTGACAATGTTTTAACAAATATTAATCACAAGGACTTTGATCAAACTGTAAAAGATGTATCAGCATATCTTTTTTAGATGCAAAGAAGGGGAAAATGTCCAATGCATTTAACATACATTTAGCTGCTGGGGAAGTGGCTTGAAACCTCAGCTGGTCTTGAATGAATTTTGCTAATAAAAATTGAATTATCCTGGAGAAGATAAAGAAGAGATGTAGTTAGTGAAATCTGGACCCATGGAAACTTAACTCCATTCCATCTTCTCTTTGAACGTCTTTCTATACTCTTTGGAACACTTATCAGCCGCCATAGGGAAATATTTCTATTATCTACAATTTCCATGAAGAAGAAGAAGAGTTGGCTTTTCTACCCCACTTTTCTCACCCATTTAAGGGGACTCAAAGCTTTTCTATTCTTCTCCCCACAACAGAACACCCTGTGAGGTAGGTGGGCCTCTGAGAGCTCAGAAGAGAACCGTGACTAGCCCAAGGTCACCCAGCTGGATTCATGAGGGAGGGCAGAATTGAACCCAGTATTCCCAGATAAGAATCCAGCTACTTAACCACTAGACCAAACTGGTCTACCCACCCTGAGACCTTCGAGTATAGGGTGGGATAGAAATATAAATAAATAAATGAGTGAGTGAGTTACAGCCCAAGGAAAAGTTTCTTTTTAATTATAGCCATGAGAGCAGAACACAGGAACATTCGTGCCTCGTGTGTTTTGCAAAGGATGATAATAAACCAAACTCCTTTGACCTTATTAATGTTTTGTAATTTGATTTGCTGGCAATTGGCTTGCTTACAAAGACCACCTCAGCCCACAGTAACCTGGAATGAAGAGGTGGATTTGACAGTCAATCTCAATGCCGCTGAATACTGAAAAGGTCAGATGTATCTGACTCGATTATTCTGACACCTTGTTCCCCTGTCAAAGATTGTAGCGAAATGACACAACATTGAATTCCGTGTAACAACAGCATCAGCGGAGGGCTTTGCGCTGGAGGAAGCTTCTAGCATAGATGATGCCTCCAGATGACAGGAGGCAATTCTACAATCTTCTTTAGGAGCGAATTCGCACTTCCACCTGTAGAATGCAATTAGGCAACATCTGGGCAGGTGCATCTGTACTTGGAGGAGGCACTTACAGCCCACAAGGCTGTAAGTGTCCAGAGGTTGCCGAATTGAAGCCGAATCCAGACAAGATGGAGGTGCTGTGTGTCACAGGGTCTCGGGTCTGTGTAGCTGGGAGACACCCTGTCCTATTCCCTACTACGGATGGAGTGTCAGCTGAAGACCTTTTTTGACAGAGATGACTTGGCCGCAGTTAACTGTGCTCTGGTGACTTCTAGATTGGACTACTGTAATGCGCTCTACAAGGGGCTGCCCTAGAAGACAGTTCAGAAACTGCAGCTGGTGCAGAATGCAGTTGCTAGATTGCTGACCGGGACAGCTGGCCAGACGCACATCAGAATTGGCTGCCAATTTGCGACCGAACCCAAGTCACTTATAAGGCCCTAAATGATTTGGCCCCCAAATATCTAAAGGAATGTCTTCTCCCATTTCAACCTGGCCATGCCCTAAGATCAGGAGGGGAGGCCCTCCTGGTTGTACCACAGTCAGCAGTAGTAAAAGGGGGGGCACCCGGGAGAGGGCCTTCTCAGTAGTGCCCCCCAGGCTATGGAATAGTCTCCCCCTGGAGGTGCATCAGGCTCCTTCTCTGTATATGTTTAGGGAGGCCGTGAAGACGCACCTCTTTGCCTTGGCCTTTGGTTCAATGGGAATATACTGTCTCTTCCCACTTTACAGACATTGTTTCTGTTTAATAAATACTGTTGTTGGTTTAATATAGGTCTGATTTTAAATGTTGTTACTCGCCCTGAGACCTTTGGGTATATGGCAGGATAGAAATACAATCAATCAATCAATCAATCAATCAATCATCAGTCAGTCAGTCAGTCAGTCAATCAATGCATACTAGCTGTGGTGTCTGAAATTGTGTACCACAAGCACCCTGACCTTAACGTGATCAGGAACCTACCTGGAAGCATCCAGCGGTGAGCATCTGCACTCCTTCCGGTCGGGGGGCCATCTGAACTGCTACCCAAGCATGCTGGCAGCTCAGATCATAGTCTGATGTTACTGCGCTTGCACAGAGTGTCAGCATTGCTGTGGCGACAGTGCTGGCACATGCGCAGTTGTGCAGGATGCCAAAACCAAAATGGCAGTGCCCAGCAGAGGATCGGATGCGTGACCAGACACAGGTAAGTCTCTGATCGCGGGTGGACTAGACTATTGTGGACCAGCGCTTGCAAGTGGGAACGCTAGTCTATGTTAGTCTCTTCTGCACCTTTCCCATCCAATGAATGGGAAAGAAAGTGTAGAAACAGCCAGGGTCTCATAATTCCTGCTTCCTGCCCCAGGGGACATCACAGCCTCTTACCTCTCTCTTCCTTCCTGCTCCAAATACCCAGATGTTAGCCAAGCTCCTGCCTACTTCTCTTTGGGTTCATCCCACAAACATGCACATGCCAGTGCTTAGGCGGTGTCCACCTTGTGAAGTTAAAATGGAAAACTGTGAAATGGAGGATTATGGGGGACGTGGCATGGTATCCATACAGTTGGAGTATGTATAGTTAAGCCAAATACAGGTGTGAAGTAAAGGAGGCAGAAAAGTGATGATCAGGTGCTGGAAGTTGGCCTGGAGTCTTTTTACTCCTTTCTGTGGTCCAGACTGGTGCCTACCTGGACCAGTGTCATTGGTGTCCTGAACCTCCCGTTGACTTTGGAGCTGGAAATGGACAGTCTTTGGTGCCCTGTTATGGAATGCATCCCCCAGTAGTTGGGAAACTGGAAGAAGAAGAAGAAGAAGAGTTGGTTTTTACTATGCCTTTACATACGAATTGCAAAGGTGACAAATACTTTCCGCCCTTCTCTGGAGTGGGATAATGTATCAGGCATTGTATTACCGCATGGATCCCTCCCCTCCGCCCCACCCCCAACAAGAAAAGATGCTCTATTTCCTTGTACCTCTGCACATAATTTCAGCATGTGAATGCTGCGCATTGAAATTATTCCCATAATTAATCACTTGCGCATTGTTTCCTTCTTTGTGTTCATCCGTGCGCACGGTGGAAATCTTGGTTCAGCTTCGTCCCTCAGGAATGGAATGCAGAAATCTCAGCCTGGGATTTATTTTGGTACGTTCAGTAGGTCTTAGCAAGGCACATGAATAAATGTATGGGCCCATTTGGGTGGTAACTCATGGGATTCTTCAAATTGGGGGGGGGGAGAAGGAAAGAGGAGGCCTTTGCTTAACTGCCTCTCCCTGTATTGACGACTTCGCAGCCCAAATAAAATGTGCTTTTAATTCATGTAGCCAAGCGTACTTGAGCAACATACAATTCCTGCCATGAAGTAATTCTTCAAAACATAGTTACAAGGAGAAGACCATTGCTAAGATTAAAATGATGTTGGGAGACATTTAGAATTGGAGCTCAGGTGGATTATTCATAACTCGTACTTGGAAGGGGATTTTATTAGCCATTCTTCTTTGCTGCTGAAGAACACAACTTAAGGTAGTTCTCCTCTGCCTGTAAAGAAATAGCGTATACGGTAAAGAAACTGGAATGTGTTTTTAGGAACAGATGAAACCATGGCCTCTTGGTCTACTAGCAGTCCTGATGGGAAGTTGTTTAGAGGAGGTCATCACGCGAGGAAGGGTGTTCTGATCTGCTCTCTGTAATGACAAATCTCATGTTATGTTTCATGATTTCAGGCATCTCTGGTCTTAGACCCTGGGCAGATGGGCCAGTGACTTGTTTCTGAATCAGCAGATCCCTCCTGGAGCTCATCACACCAGCCACACAACACTTCAGGGCCTTGTAGAGGGTCTAGCTCAGGGACAGAGAAAAATACCTAGAAAGGAGAGGATCACCGGTTCAATCCCCAACTCCTCCTCCGAGGTAGGCAATGGCAAAGTCTTTGTGCAACTCTGCCAAAGAAACTGCTCAGAGGTGTCCCTGGAGAAACCCATGCAGTCAACCAGGAGTTGACCACAATTAGGTGTCCACTAGGAATAGCAACGGTGACTGTTGTGAACATTGTCCATAGCTCTGGTTCCATGTGGTTCAGGGCATCAGACGAGCCCAAAAGTCAACCTAGCAAGGAGAACACTGCTAAAGCATGTCTCCACAGCTCCACAACAGCACATGTGCTGCGATGCACACAGGGTTTTTTTTTTGTATTTGATTTGTATCGAATGCAAGAAAATTCACATTTGTTTGAATAGATCCCCTTCGAATGTGGTAGGATTCGTATTTGATACGATTGTTCAATCCTGTATGAATCCCATACAAATCCCATACAAATGCATACAAATAGCATATGAATCCCATATGAATTTCATACGAAGCTTCATCTTAGTGTATCAAAACATCCGATTCAAATTCAAATGTCCAAATTTGCCCAAATTTAGAATGTCATGAATATTCATGCACATGCCTAGCGCATGCCTTTTGGTTTAACGAGGCTATCTGAGCACAGCCTTCAACCAACATTGCCAAGCAGACCTGGGTGGTGCTAAGACAGGATGTTTTTATAGGGCTGCTTCCTTCCTACTGCCATGCCTCGTGCCATCAGCCCCTCCTCCTCCAATGAAGAGCTGTTTGTCACCAGGGAGAACCAAGGTGAGCCCCCTTCCCTGACATGCAGGTCAAGGGAAGTACAGGACAGGAGCTCAATGTGGACGCTGATCCTATAGCCAAAGATGGAGACAGCTTGGATGAAGACACCAGGCAACACCCTTCCCCGGGTGTTCAGAGGCAAGAGTGACAACAGCTGTGCCGAAAGGGGTGCGATTCTCCCTTGTCCGCTTAAACACATCCCACGCCTGCAGGACTTGTTGCAGACAATACGTCTCTTTATCCTGCAACCTCGGCTTGTGTCCTCTTTGTATTTATGATTGTTGGACTGATAGCTGACACCGCTTGCCCTCTGGCATCTTGGAACCCGGAACGTTTGACCACGCTTTACTCTTATTCCCTGAACGGACTTGGAACTTTGGGTGGTTGCTACTTCTGCTAGCCCTGAATGTACCTGTGTGTGTTTGCTCTCTAAGATCTGGCTTGCTTAGGACATAACACCTACACCTCCCAGTCAAAAGAGAGTTTAGGTACCAAAAGTGGAAACATTTCGTGCTTTCACAAGTCTTACTCTATTGAGCATTCGTTTCTGAACCACCAGGCAAAGCGAAATGTTCTAATGCGGTTCTCTTCAGAAAACACACCCTGCTCAGAAGGGATTTTCTGAGTAACCCTAACCACTCCTGAAGAGTTTTACAATGTTGTGGATTGGCACAAAAGAGCCTTCCTAGTAGAATTTGCTCATAAATGTACAGCGTGGCAAGTGTGCAATTTGCACACACAAAATATGGATGCCAGGAGGCGCCTGTTCACAGAGCCATTATGCAAAATTGTACATGCCTGGCATATGAAAGCTTAATGCAGTCTCGATCAGTGTAGAACATGAACAAGAATGAGGAGGAAAAGGAAAGGAGAGTGGACAGAAGACATTCAGAAATCACACAGAACAGAGAGAGAGAATTAAGTGAAGTAGAAGAATGAGGGGGGGGAGTCCCAGTGTTTGGGATGAAGCATGAATATTTGTAATATTTGCTATATGTCCAAATTTGGACATTCGGACACAAATCAAAAGTTAAGATATTCGTACAAATGTTCAGATATTTGTATTTCTACTAATGTTCTGGACATTCGTATGAATAGTTTGGAAATTTGTACATTAATGTGCGGAAGCCATAACATTTGATTCTTGCACAGATGTGTGAATTCGGATGCGTTTGTGCAAATAATGAATGTTTGTGCACATTCCTAGCTGCAACCTCTTCTGCTTCAAGGTATCACCTTCCTAATATCTGGTGTTCTTCTGTTCTCTTTCTTCCTCTCTCCCTCTCTCCCTCTGTTTGTGTGTGTGTGCGCAAGTGCACATGAACTTTTGTATAATTCCTGAGGTTCCTTTATGTGCTGCCATAAAGCAGCATTTCCCAGGATTTCTTTGGCAGTTAGAAGCACCGCTTTATACATTCTGGCCTTCATAGTTCCCCATACATCTCTGCTGTGCCTCATTTTATACCCAAATATACCTCTAACCCACACAGAACAGCAGTTATCTCTTCTTTTATTGTTATACATAATTTACATCTGAAAGGCAGGATCCAGGAACCGAGACTATAGAAAATTCAATGTATGCTAAAGGATTTAATTCTTCTTTCATTGCATGCCGCCCTGGGTGGCTGGTCTTTACGGAGTTTTTTGGACTTGGCGAAAAGATACCGGGGCCGTGGGCACACTGAGCTCCAGCTAAGCTTTGTGGTCTCATATAGAGCGGGGGTTGATGGTGTGATTGATAGCTGCTTATAATACAAGGACACATAGTGCTCCCAGAAGCAGTCAAAGATCTTGTCCAGATCGCCATAAGGTTTTGGGGGTTGCACTGTATTTTGTGCTTGCTTGGAGACCTGTCCAAGTCATTTCCTTATCTCTCTGTCTCTCTAGCTCAAACTGCGAGCCAGTTTAGCCTTGTGGTTATCTGGGAATACTGGGTTTGATTAACACTCCTCCAAGCCAGCTGGGTGACCTTGGGCTAGTCACAGCTCTCTTCTGAGCTCTTACACCCCACCTACCTCACAGGATGTTCTGTTGTGGAAAGAAGAATAGAAGCTTTGTCAGCTACTTTGAGTCCCCTTAAATGGGTGAGAAAAGTGGGGTAGAAAAGCCAACCCTCCTCCTCCTCCTCCTCCTTCTGTGTGCCACTTACCTTTATTTGAAAAAACAAAACAAAAAAACACTTGTTACTGGTTGTTGGTTTTTTTCTAGTCTTTACCATACGACACAGGGCCAATCTACACCTAAATTTTAATCCAGGCTTAGTCCACTTTTGGTGTGAGAGAGCTCATCAGGAAAGCATCGAGCTGTTTTCTTTTGGCCTGATCTAACCCAGAAAATCCACCTTTGGGTCAAATAATGTGGAATGAAAATGGAGAGTCATTTCCCTGATACGTTCTCTCAGTCTGGCCTTTTCTCTCTTAGCTATTTAGGCTGCCGTGAACTAAGGCTGGTAAACTTGAGATAAAGGTGGACCATTCGCATTTGCCAGGAGATAAGCTTCCCCAAAGTGTCCATTACCGGCTAGAAATGTGAATGGTCCTCCCATTTACCAGCCTGCGCCAATGCCTCCAATGCCAGAGTTTCGACCTCCTCGCGGCCGCGATTGGCTGCTCGGACACCGTTGCAGGAGGGACGTGTCTGAGCACAGGCTAACCCGTGACCGAACACCCCTCTCACGACTCTGTGATTGATCACCATTCCTGGGGATTGGAGGTGCAGAAGCCACATTCCCTGGCCACCAAATGCATGGAACTGGATGCAGAGTGAACAGTTGCGCCACTGGACACTTCAGGCAAGCTTTTGGTAAATGTTGGTTAAGGTGTGGAGCATGAAATTGTGCTCCATGTCTAGTCAACAATTAGTGAACTTCTGGCGAGGGCGGGCATGCCTGGAGGCTGTAGCAGCCTAGTTGACGTGCGTATGCTCTTCACCAAACATTCACTACTTCCTCACTACCACCCTAAGTGCAAATAGGCCTCAGGTTACAGCTCAGGTGTCGATGCTCCACACACAGACACACACGCACACACCTATTGCAAAGCGTTCTCCTGATATTCCTGTCTTTCAAGAACGGTTGTGCAGAAAAGATTACGGGCTTTTGTTAAATGCACATGGAGGGAACTACACAATTTGCATAGATGCTTTGTGTCTTTGTAATTGCAGATCCCTTGAGCATACATTATTTAAACGGTGTAGGGAGATTTTGTGAATCCTAATTGAATTAGACTGTATACTAGAATACACAGAGCCAGGTTCTGCTGTGTGGGCCCTTCCCGTCCAGGGAATACTAAGAGAACATGAAGTTTAAACCTTTTATTTTCTTTCCTGTAGCATAACAGTGTGGGATAAACCTCTCTGGCTCACCAGGGACATGGAGGCAACAACCTCTCCTCAACAACACACACTTTCATGGTGACTGAAATTTAAAATATTCCGTTCCTCCATTGTGAACCTGAACTGGTTAGACAATTTCCAGGTGAATGGTTAAACAACATATCCACATTCCTTCTTTGGTGCAGGACAGAGCTGGGAATATGTTAAGATATTAAGAGTTTAAGGAGCTGTTATTGTGACGCCTGTGTCCTTTGCATTGTTTGGACAGAAATAATATGAATTAGGATCAGGTTAGGCAATGGCAAAACCGCCTCAGCATTTTTTCACCCAGAGGGTCATTTCTCTATGGAATTTGCTGCCAGAAGAGGTGGCACCAGCAACCAGCCTAGATGGCTTTAAAAAATGGTTAGACAGATTCATGAAGGGCAGGTATATCAGTGACTACTAGAATGGCTACCTGGGTATAATCTCCAGGCTGGAGAGACAGACAGGATGCCTCTAAAGGCCATTTGCAGGAACTCGAGAGCAGGTAAAGATTTTCCCTTTGTCTTCTGCTTGAGATTCCCAGGAGCAATTGGTGGGCCACCAAGATGGGCTGTGACCCAATCCAGCGGGGCTCCTCTTATGCTCTTATGTCTCTGCCAACAAAGCTTCACAGAGTTGCCCGTGGCTTATGGAGGCAGCCGTAACTCGATGGTAGAGAAAACTGCCCGAAAAACAGGGTTTCCTGCTCAGCCCCCAGCCTCTGTCCAGAAGTAGGCAATAGCAAGCCACTTTCTGTATCTCTGCCAAAAACACTGCATAGTTGGGCATGTGGTGGTGTCCGTACATCCAACTGGGAGTTGGCCCAGACTTGGTGGTACCCAAAAGCAAGAACAACTAGGCATTGCACGTGACTATTTTTACATAATGGCATGTCTGTCCCAACCTGTCCTAAAGGTGAGGTTCAAGAAGATTCCTGTAAAATTCTATGGGTAAGAGAAGCAAAAGAGAAATACAGTGGTAATTGAAGAACTGCACCTTCCTTCCTCTCTTCCTTCCTTCCTTCCTTCCTCCCTTCCTTCCTTCCTTCCTCCCTCCCTCCCTTCCTTCCTTTCTTCCTCCCTCCCTCCCTCCCTCCCTTCCCAGCCCTGGTTCCTTCCTTCCTTCCTTCTTGTCGTTTCCCCTCCCCTTCCTTCTTTCCTCTCTCCCACATTCTCCCTCTTAAAGCCCGTTTCTCAGCATGACAGCCCCACCCCACCCAGATTGTGGCCCGTGATGTTTCAATCCCATGCATTTTGACGGCGGTTGATATTCATAACGGGTGGGCTTGATAAATTTTTAACAAGGAAGTTGAAGATGACGAGAAGTCACAAGAGGCGATTTGCATTTCTCACCTTGTATAAAAAGCCTTCAGGTTTAATTTTCAGTTTTTTTCACTAAGAGCATCCCTTGGGAAAGCTAGCAAGATCAGGTAGCAAGCTGACTAGCTTCTGTGTTGGAGAAAGGAGAGATGCACACGTACATGTACACACACACACACACACAGAGTAGTTCCTGTTGTAAATGAATTTTCACTACCATCATGCATAATATCTGTGCCCGGGCTATAGGAGAAAGGGGAGCTTAAAAGTCATAAAATATACACAAATGCTATACGTCTTGCCTTGTGTGGACCCATAATTGGGAGGGGGAAGCAAAAACGTCACCAGGACATAGAAAATATGTTTACCGCCTCCCCACCGTTGGGAAGATATCCTGGGAGGTGGAATTTCATAGCTTGTGTAAAGTAATAAAGCCCTGAAAAATTAAATTCAGATGGGCACTTTGAAGCCACAGTTTAATTTAATTTATTTAATTTGTAGCATTATAAATATTTTATTTAAATTTTAATGCAAGACTCAAGTGCTGGGTTCTTTTTCTTTCTTTACTTCTTTCTTTTCTTTTCTCTTTAAACATAGCCCTATCCTCCTCGAGCATCCCAGTTTTTGCTGCCTATCATTCATTTTTACACGCACATAAATTTCTGTTAATTTACATTTTATTAACAGAAATAAAATTTAAAAGGGAAAAAATACGCACACGCACACACACACCAAGCTGCCATTTTGTATATGACCTTCGTTTTGTTCAGAAAGTTGTTTGTGGTTCAAAATGTTATCTGGGGGTGGGGGGGCACAGAATGGTTGGAGGTCATAAATATGAATATGATAAGAGAAGACATTTCTCCTCTGTGCTGGTCCTGATAAGTGATAGTCCAAAGTTCCAATAAAGTGAATAGCCAAATCTTTGGCCCTGTCCAGACGGAGCAAATATGGCACCATTATGGTCCTGCTATGGTGAGGTTGTCTCACATATCAGAGAAATAGCCATGTTAGACTAATTCATTAAGTCCAGCAAGGTAGTTAGTAGCACTTGGAGACTAACAGGAGGAGGGTTGGTGGCATAAGCTTCCATCACTAACTGCCTTGCTGGATGTGTCTCGCATAGTGTCGGGAACCCCATCATGGACCTGCCAGATTCATGTCTCATATTCACTGGGTTTGGTTCCTCACTCCTCCATGAGACTAGCTGGGTGGCCTTGGGTAAGTCACAGGTCTCTTTGTGAGCTCTCCTTTGCCTCACAGGGTGTCTGTTGTGGGGAGGTTGAGTTCCCTTAAGAGTGAGAAAAGCAGGCTATAAAAGCCAACTCTTTTTCCTCTTCCTCTCAGGGTGGAAAGAAGTAAAAAGTGGGGTCCCTCAAGGCTCAGTACTGGGACCAATGCTTTTTAATTTATTCATCAATGATCTAGAAAAAGGGGTACATAGTAAAATAGCAAAGTTTGCTGATGATACTAAATTATTTAGGGTAGTAAAATCTGAAAGAGATTGCCAAGAGCTCCAGAGGGATCTCTTAGCATTGGGTGAGTGGGCAACCAAGTGGCAAATGTGCTTTAATCTTAACAAGTGTAAAGTAATGCACATTGGGGCCAAGAATCCAAATTACGTCTATAAACTGATGGGGTCTGAGCTTTCTGCAACACGCCAGGAAAGGGATCTCGGGGTTTTGGTGGACAGTTCAATGAAGGTGTCAACCCAGTGTGCAGCAGCAGCAAAAAAAGCAAATTCAATGCTGGGAATAATTAGGAAGGGAATAGAAAATAAGTCAGCAAGTGTCATTTTGCCCCTTTATAAATCTATAGTGAGGCCACATTTGGAATACTGTGTACAATTCTGGTCACCACACCTCAAAAAGGATATTGTGGAACTAGAGAAGGTGCAGAGAAGGGCAACCAGAATGATTAAGGGTCTGGAACACCTCCCTTACGAAACCAGGCTGCAACGTCTAGGCCTCTTCAGTCTGGAGAGACGGCGTTTGAGAGGGGACCTGATTGAAGTATATAAAATTATGCACGGCATAGAAAAGGTGGATAGAGAAAATTTCTTTTCTCTATCGCACAACACTAGAACCAGGGGGCACTCTATGAAGCTGATGGGTAGGAGCGTAAGGTCTGACAGGGGGAAGTATTTCTTCACACAGAGGGTCATCGGCCTATGGAATGTGCTGCCAGAAGAGGTGGTGACAGCTACCAGTCTGGATGGCTTTAAGGTAGGGTTAGACAAATTTATGGATGACAGATGTATCAATGGCTACTAGAACGAATGCCTAGGTGCATCTTTCAGGCTGGGGGGGGGGAGGAAATGGGGCGCTTCTAGGGCCATCTGCTGGGACTCGAGAGCAGGAGAAGGTTTGTCCTTGTCTCTGCTTGAGATGCCCATGAGCATTTGGTGGGCCACTGTGTGTGACAGGATGCTGGACTAGATGGGCTGTGGCCTGATCCAGCAAGGCTTCTCTTATGTTCTTATGTTCTTATGTTATGTTCCTCTTCTTCCTCTTCCTCCTCCTCCTCTTCTTCTTCTTCTTGTGTAGTTCACAAATCCCTAGTTTACATCGAACTGGAACCAAGTGAATCGCAGTGAACCAAGGATGGTTTGCTTGGTTCACATGTGAAACAAACCACACAGGTGTTTGGGGAAACCAAACTACAATTTTCAGTTTGTGCCTATCTCTACACTATACCACAGTCAACGTCTACAAGAAGTTTATTGTACACCACTAGAAACAAGGGGTACTCTATGAAGCTGATAGGCAGGAGAGTTAGGAGGGACAAGGTGAAGTCTTTTTTCACACAGAATGTCACCAGTCTATTGGATTTGCTATTAGAAGATGTGGTGACAGCAACCAGCCTGGATAGTTTTAAGTACATTCATGGAGGACAGGTGTATCAGTGGCTGCTCAAATGGACACCCAGGTACCACTTCCAGGATGGGGAGACAGTCAGGCCATTTGCAGGGAGTTGGGACCAGGTGAAGGTTTTGCCTTCATCTTCTGCTTGAGATGCTCAGAAGCAACTTAGGGGCCATTGTGGCCCTGGTCACACTGGTAGTTTAGGATGACCTCAGGTCATCTTTAGGTCATGCTATGTTATTTTTATTCAGTTCATTTTCCAAGTTGACCTACCCTTGTTAGATTGTTTTAACCAGAGTCCTAATTTTCAGAGGGCTCAGCTCGTCCTGGCATCCCAGGCCATCTTGACTTCCTCAGTGTGTGTGTGTGGGGGGGGGCGGGGAATGAGCTAAAAGAGGCTGAACCATGATGTGGTGGGGGGGTCAAGACTTTCCTTTCATCCAGTGTTTAGGGGAGGGCGGCACCTGCGGAGTTCATGAGGCACCTCCCCTTCTCTCCTCAGTTTAGGTGTATGATTCCTATATTTAGCATTTCCTCACAGATTTTTAATTATTATTATTATTTAAATCAATCGCATGGAGAAGAAAAGCACACAAAAAAGAAGGGGGTTCGTGGAGGTGGGGGAACAGGCTTAAATAGAACACACAGCCTCGCCTCTCTTGAGTGACACAATGACATCCAATAAGAAAGGAGGTAGATTCGATGCAGCAAAAGGGGTGGAGAGCCAAGAGTTCCATGGAGGAGGCTCAGGTCAACCCAGAGCGAGGACGGTTTGAGGACTGGTATGACCTCAGTTCAAATTACTGTATTTTCTGGCGTATAAGACTACTTTTTAACCCAGGAAAATCTTCTCAAAAGTCAGGGGTCGTCTTATACACCAGGTGTTTGTCTTCTTATACGGCAAGTACATCTCAAATTCTAAATTTTAACTGGAAAGTTGGGGGTCGTCTTATACACCCAGTCGTCTTATACGCCGGAAAATACAGTAATGAATAGGATGTCCTGTCTTCTACCAGTGTAACCAGGGTGGTGTGAGGCAGGATGCTGAACTAGTCGGGATGTGGCTTTATCCAGCAGGGCCCATCTTAGGTTCTTACATTCTAGGCGCACCGGAAATGGTTTCTTTCCTTCTGTTTCCCTTTCACGCACATGTTGAGTTCTTGGAACTTGTTTCTCGTTTCTAAAGGAGTTCACCAGGCATACAGTTGGGTGGCAAGGTGTCAGCATTACAAAGAGATTGCAGGATATCCCATCCTTCCCATGAATAGATTTTGGAGCGCTGCAGGCTGACACAACATCAGGGTTCTCTGCTATTCTCGCTACGTTGCTGACACATTGCTGACATTTTTAGTGGATCTGGAGACAACCTACGTTTCCCCTCTTGTCATATATCTCTATGAAAATTATAACTATTTTTTCTATTTCATTATCATGCTTTGACAGATGCCGTTTCTACTCTCCATTAATTTTGCAGCCTAAAATTTCCCAAGAAATATTCACTCGAGGCCAATTACAAAAACTTCAAACAACTGGGCTTTCTACCACCAAAGATTTTGTAAAGGGGGAGACTATAGTAGGTTCGGGAAAATAAAGTAAAATAATAGGATTGTTCTCAGCTCAGCAGGGGGAAATTGCCTGTTACTTAAGCAACAAATTCATTTTTTTTAATTGATCCAGCTATTAAGTATGTTTCAGTTGGATTTTTGAGCAACTTTTGAACATTTAATTGCAATATCAAGTATTAATTGTCTTGGACATATAGTGATATAATCTAAGAACATAAGAGGAGCCCTGCTGGATCAGGGCCACAGCTCATCTAATCCAGGACCCTGTCTCACACAGTGGTCCACCAATTGCTTCTGGGCATCTCAAGCAGAAGACAAAGGCAAAACTTTCACCTGCTTTCAAATCCCTACAAATGGCGTTCAGAGACATCCTGCCTGCCTCTCCAGCCTGGAGGATGTACCTAGGCATCTACTCCAGTAGCTGTTAAAGTTAACACCTTGAATTGGCTTGGTAGAGACTCAACAGCCAGTGCAACTCTTTCAAAACTGGTGTGATGTGTATCTGGCCAGCTGTCCCAGTCAGCAGTCTAGGTGCTTGCATTTTGCACTAGCTGCAGCTTCCGAACCATCTTCAAGGGCAGGGCCATGTAGCGCGCATTACGGTCGTCTAGTCAGGAGGTTACCAGAGCATGGATAACTGTGGCCAAGTCATCTCTGTCCAGAAAAGGCTTCAACTGGTGCACTAGCCGTCGTTGGGAATAGGCACTCTTGGCCACAGCCTCCAGCTGAGTTTCAAGCATCAGCCAGTTCAGAGCAGATACATAGCGGATTCGTGTGCGATTCGTATTGAATTCGCATCGAACATTCATATTGGGTTCGAATCCTGCCACATCCGGAGGGATCTATTTGAAACAAATTTTCTTGCATTTGAATCAAACACACACCCACACACACACACAAAACAACCATTCATGCACTTCCCTACTCCGGACCATTTAAAATTTCAAAATTTCTTACTATCATCTCCCTAAGAGCAACAATTTTTCTGACAAAGTAATAAGAAGACACAAGAGCATTTTTTTCTGCTGCCTGTTTAAATGAATGAATTAAAGCAGATGAGGAAAGATGGCTATGATGTAGTTTTCACCCACCAAGTTAGGTCCTGGTTTCTCTCTGTTTTTGTTTGCTGTTATTTCCTTAGGCTATACACTTGGATTTCTACCTACTGCAAAAAAAACTCTCCATATATCTGCGTCGGGTGGAATAATTCTGGAGGAAAAATGCATTACCTAGCAAGCATCTGCCATGAACAGGTGTCACATAAGAACATTTTCTCCGTCCTTCCTATACACATTTGTTTAAACACATGCTGATGAGTATCACCGGATACAGAAGTCCCTTAGGATCGCTGGTGACAATTTCAGCATTGTTTTGCTCAGGATGGAGTGTCACTGGGCGAGGAAGAAAGATGGTTCCAGATGCAAAATAGGACAGAACGCACCTTGGATGCTTTGGTTGAAGAAGGACTTTCAGGTGGACCCATTTTTCTGATCCCTGGAAGACCAACTGGTGCCTTCCAGAAGATTCAGCTGTCCTCTTCTCCTCTGCATCTGGTCACTTCGGTGAGGAGGAAGGAGAAATATGGCCGTATTTTTTTTTCCACTGCTTACTTACTTTTTCTTTTTAAAGAAAAGTTTACATTCAGCTTTGAGTTGTGTCATGAAAGACTTGTCGATGTTAAAAACATATGGGCATACGTTTCTCCAAACTCTGGTTGTTCAGCACCTGGTGCATGCATTTGGAAAAATATGCGTTCTCCCCCTTTCCCAGGAAAGCTACCTTTGGGTCAAAATACTTCCAATTTAAAATATTAACTGGCCGTCCGCACATGTACCAAGGAAGCAGTAATTAGTTTCTTTCTCTCTCTCTCTCATTCTCTCCCTCCCCCCCACCAGTCTTTTTTGGGTGGGTGGAAAATTAAGCAAGGGGAGAAGAGTTTCCATGCCACCATTTAATATAATTATGCATAATGACCACATATGGCCATTGTATCATTTGCTAATTATTTTAAATGAGCAATGCATAAACAGTTTGGTGGATGATTCAATTACGATATGGGCCAATACTTGTAAAAACACTGTAAAACTTTTAATGCCTATAATTTAGTCAAGAGAAAGGGGGGAGGGGGCAAACAGCAGGAATGGAATTAGAAGGTATGTTTCCCCCTATATAGAAATATGGAAGGATTTAGATATTGTCTCTTCTGCTCCAAAAGGGAGGTGCAAAACCCAAAGCAACCCAGAAACCATGGAACCTTCCAGACTAGGGGAATAAATCCACAGTTGTATGGAAAATCGCAGCTGCGAAGGGATGTCCCACCATCCGGACAAGAGGGACTTCCCATAGCTTCTTCATTGGAAGTGGCAAAAGTTGGGATTTTTACTCCACTTTTGTTACCCATTTAAGGGGACTCAAAGTGGCTGACGAACCTTCTGTTCTTCTCCCCACGGCAGGCACTCTGTGTTGTCACAGTTGTGTGTCCAGTTGCATAGGTTTCCCTACCCCGTGAACATTTGCAAGGGGAACTTTGCAAACTTGTAAAGGTGAGACTTGGAAGGGGAAGGAGAGAAGGAAGAAAGAGACAGTGGATTCATTTCTAACTAAAGCTGCCCCCATGTTCTTTTAATGAAGGCAGAGGGGAACATCTGAGGAGGCCGCACGATTTGTGGGTTGCCTGGAGTGATGTCTTTATAACGTCTTCTGCTGGTCTGAAGCCTCCAGGCACCACAGGCGCATGAATGCTCAATCTGGACCAAGAAGAAGTCAGTGATCTTCCCTGATGGGCAAAGCCTGGGGCATTAAGATACAAACAAAGTCTTTGCTGATAGCTAGGAGACAAACCTAAGTTTCATGCTGGCAGGTTTTTAGGTGCACAGATGGAGCCATCTTTTACTCTGCCAGTTTAAGCTGTTCCCCAGCAGGGACCCCAAGCAAAGAAGCAATTTAGGTAAGCAATCATCTTTTCTTACGATGGTATCGTATCCATCCACCGGATAGTTTCAGACATTAAGACTCTGTGCGTGGTTTAGGACAGGCATTCCGGGTGGGCGGAAAGGTACAGGAGTGGATAATGTTGAACTTTGCTTAAGATGGGCTACTTAAGTGTTTAGCAAACGTTTGTGGGATTTTCCGCCCCCCCCCCCTCCATCGGTAGTGCATTATAGGTGACTTGTGTTTAGTGAATGAATAAAAAGTCTCATTTTAGCAAGTAGACAGTCTACTTCCACGAGCATGCAATTTTTGTTGCTGTTTTATTGATACCGTTTCATGCTCGCGGACTTTACGTGGTTGCTTTGGCAGGGTACAGTTGGGGTCTCTTAGGGTCTAAGTGCCAAGAGACCTACTAGGAACTGCGCTGCAATCTGATGAATCCCAGTGTTAGAGTCATAGGGTGCTTCTGCACTTGCCTAGGAAGGCCTTGGGTTTTGCACTCGGGTTGGTTGTGGATGATTCGAGAACTTCTGGGGAATGGCATCTGCCTTTGGAGGAGGCTGCTACAGCCTCCAAATGGGCCCCTGCCTTCCCAGAAGTTCCCTAATCATGCACTATCTGTGGAGCATGAAATCATGAAATCATGCTCCGCATCATGAAATCATGCTCCACATCCTCACCAGCCTTCCCCAATCACTTACCTGTTGCATCCAGCCGGGGAGCATTTGCACCTTAGTTGGATGAGGAGGTCAACAGGGCCGTTGCACAAGCACATTGGCAGCCCTGCTGCTCTCCTGAAGAAGAAGAAGAAGAGTTGCCTTTTCTACCCTGCTTTTCTCACCCATTTAAGGGGACTCAAAGCAGCTGACAAACCTTCTATTCTTCTCCCCACAACAGAACCCCCTGTGAGGTAGGTGGGGCTGTGAGAGCTCAGAAGAGAGCTGTGACTAGCCCAAGGTCACCCAGCTGGCTTTGTGGGGGAGGGCGGAATTGAACCCGGTATTCCCAGGTAAGAGTCCAGCTCCCTAACCACTAGACCAAACTGGCTCATAACTATAACTGTGCAGAGTATCAGCGTCATCGTGGTCACGGTGCCAAAATGGCGGTGCCCCAAAGAGGACTGGACCTGCAATCAAATCAAGGTAAGTATTTGAGTGGTGGGGGGGGGGAGAACGGGTGATGTTGACTAGAGCTCCAAGTGTGAGCGCTAGGCAGTGTTGCTTCATCACTTTCCTTTCCCATCAAGCAAATGGGAAGGGAAGTGCAAAACCGCCCTAGATCTTTTGGAGCTGTCCAACTCCCGATCTAGTCCATGTGTGCTAGAGCCAAGACTAGTCTTCGATCTGGACTTTTCCCCAGGCTGGTTTCAAAGGTCAGGCGAGCTTCAGAAGTGGTTCAGCTGAGGAGGAATGGAAATGAATCCAGAAGTTGGCATGCTCCTCCAAAAAGAACTTCAGGAATGAAGACTGGGCCTAGCCTTCATAATTAGCACTGGGTTGTCCCAGTATGGACATCTCTTTCCTGATCCATCTGTAACAGCTTGGAGCATATAAGCTTTCACAGCCAGCAACAATCTACCTTGATGGCACCTTCCATGGTTCATCTATGAATCTGAACCTTCAGATATGGCCACAATATCCATCTACAGAGGATCTGACCTCTGGAAAAGTCAGTGTAGCTCTTCTCATATAAGTGCTTGTTCTGGTCTTTGGTATATTCACCTAGCTGCTGGAGTTTTGATGTCTTCTCTCTGTTGGAGGTACTTTGGTATCATCTGTTCCTCCCAACATCTACAAGGGAAGGGAAGGTTGCATAGTAATTGGTTCCTTCTTTTCCAGAGTCTTTCCGGTAGTCTTACCTGGGTAGTTATAGTCTCAGTTGATGTAGTTTTGGGGGTTTTCTACCATGTTCCATGGTTCTCGTGAGCTTTTGGACATAGCTATAAGGACCTCACTTTTGCAAGAGTCAAATGCAACTTGTAGATCTAGGAGCTCATCAGTTGCATTTGACTCTTTCAGAAGTCAGATCTTCTGAAGATGGATATTGTACCCATATCTGAAAGCTTAGGTTTACAGAAGATCTATGGAAAAAGGCACAACAGCTCCAAAACAGCAGTAAGTGAACCAGAATCATAGAGTTGGAAGGGACCTCTAGAGTCGAGTCCAACCTCCTGCTCAATGCAGGATTTCCTAAACTATCCCAGACAGATGTAGGTCCAGCCTCTGCTTGAAGACCTCCAGCAAAGGAGAACTCACTACCTCCCATGGCAACCTATTCCACTGACCGATTGCCCTCATTGTCAGGAAGTTTTTCCTGGTATCTAATCTGTATTGACTCCCTTGAAGTTTCATCCCGTTGTTTCTAGTCCTCCCATCTTGTGCAAATGAGAATAGGGACGATCCCTCCGTACTGTAACAGCTCTTCAGAGACTTGAAGACCGCTGTCATTTCTCCTCTCAGTCTTCTCTTCTGCAGGCTAAACATTCCCTACATCCTCCAGCCTTTCCTCATAGGACATGGTTTCCAGACCACTAACCATTTTGGTAGCCCTCCTCTGGACCTGCTCTAGTTTGTCAATGTCTTTTTTTAAATTGGGGTACCCAGAACTGGACACAAGACTCTAGATGAGGTCTGACCAAGGCAATAAGGAATAATTACTTCTCGTGATCTAGACTCAGTACTCCTCTTGATGCATCCTAGGATGGTATTTGCCTTTTTTGCAGCTGCATCACATTGCTGGCTCATGTTCATCCTGTGATCAACCAGAACACCCGGGTCCTTTTCACTTGTGCCACTACTCAGCCATGTTCCTCCCGTTCTGTATTCATTTTTGCCATTTTTCTTCAACTCCCTCATCCGGATCATCCAACTTGAGACATGTTGCCTATCCTAGATCAGAACCACCACTTGGTTGCAAGATTCCACTGGGGAATGTGGAAAATGTCCCTTGTTTCACATAATTTCAATTTAAAGTAATATTGGCCAATCTGTTATCCTGCAAATCTCTCCCTCTCCCCTCCCTCATTTCTGTGAAGCGTAAATTGTTGCTTTAATTCCGTTTAATAATTTTAACTGGAGTAATCACATTTTCTAGGTGACCTAATGTACTTATTTGGCAGCAATGATGAAAATGATCAATGAAGAATGGAAGTAGTGGAGGGAAAATAAACTACATTTACCAGTGCAGTAACTTATTGAGCTGGTGTGATTAGATTATACTCCCCTAATGTGGGTGTGGAGATGTGTAGAACCAATTCCTGAGTTTTCCTTTGTTTTATTTTTCTTAATCCCAAATTTCTCATGCAATGGATGCCCCCTCAAAAAGAAATGATGGTATTTGGGGTATGAAGAAGAGTTGGTGTTTCTACTCCGCTTTTTTCACCCATTAAGGGGACTCAAAGCAGCTGACAAACCTTCTATTCTTCTCCCCACAACAGACACCCTATGAGGTAGAAGAAGCTGTGTGAGCTGTGACTGGCCCAAGGTCACCCAGCTGGCTTAATGGGGGAGGGTGGAATTGAACCCAGTATTCCCCAGTATTCCATTGTACTCTTTCTGCCATCTTTAGGAAGAAAATATTAAAGAGAAGAAGAAGAAGAGTTGGCTTTTCTACCTCACTTTTCTCACCCGTTTAAGGGGACCCAAAGTGGCTGACAAAGCTTTCTGTTATTCTCCCCACAACAGAGACACTGTGAGGTAGAAGGGGCTGTGAGAGCTCAGAAGAGATCTGTGACTAGCCCAAGGTCACCCAGCTGGCTTCATGGAGGAGGGCAGAAACAAACCCAGTATTCCCAGATAAGAGTCCAGCTCCCTAACCACTAGACCAAACTGGCTGCTAGAGGTAGACGTGGATGAAGAAAGGGTTGGTCCTCTTCAGGGCGCCGCCATTTTGTTTATGGTACCCTCCATGACTGCACATGTGTCAGCGCTGTCACAATGATCATGCTCTGTGGATGCGCAGTCCCAACTGTGGTCATCTGCGGTGCCAGTGCACTTGCATGGAGCATCAGAAGAGGTGTGATTGGCCATTGCCTGGATGCTCCAGGTAAGGTTAGGGTTAAGGTTGGTTAATCAACAATTAATGAACATCTGGGAAGGCAGGGCACACTTGGAGGCTGTAACTGCCTCCCCCGAGTGTGGATGGTCTTCACTAATTGTTGACTACCAGCTGCGGTGCAAAAAGGCCTAAGAATTTAGGCTTAATAAAATAAAAGTCATTTTAGCAAAAGCTGGGCAGCCTGCTGCCTCCGCGGTTCTGCGTGGTTGTCTCTTGCAGAAACTGTGTTGAAGTTGTGATGTTCTGAAGAAGGCAGCTCCCATGAACCTTCATCTAAGAGACTTGGTTAATCATATAAGAGGCTCAAAATGTGAGCAGTACCTCTTCTGCTGATGTGGCTACTGTCAAGTGTTAATGCAGGTTACATGGGAAGGATTTAGAGCTACATGCTTTTTGCATCAATCCGTAATATTAAATTAGCGAGCAAAATGTTGCTGTCTTGGCAAGCGTTCAGAAGACTAGGGAGAGAAAAGAGACAGAGAGCTGGGGGAGGCAGGTCTTGAGCTGCATAAAAGCTGCTTTTGCAGCATATAAAGATATTTGATAAATAAATGAAAAGTATAATGTGTTGGGGGTCGTCGTGGAAGAGGGGTATAAAGATGAAAAAGAATCTCAATGGAGAAGCAGATCCCTATAAGCTGGGATACCTTCCTGGTATTGCAGGCTAGACGTGCAGTCTGATTATAGGTTAGAAGGAAATACTACTTGTTTGTCTGTTTGTTCCCTTCTTCGTTTGATTTTTCCCTCAACCCAAGGCCTCGGGAAGGGTGACACACAAATGAACACACACATACACACAATTTGAAAGTTATTAAAAATAAAAAACCCAGAACTTCTTTTTGGGCTCAACCACAGCCATGAAGATGGGATGGTGAGAAGGAATCAGGCTTTGAAGAAAAGTGGACGGGTGAGATTCCTTCCTTCCTTCCTTCTTCCCTCCCTCCCTCCCTCGTTCCAAAGTCTAGTGGTTAGGGAGCCAGATTCATATCTGGGAATACCCGGTTTGATTTTGAACCCCTCCATGAAGCCAGCTGGGTGAACTTGGGCTAGTCATGGCTCTCTTCTGAGCTCTTACAGCCCCACCTACCTCACAGGGTGTCTGTTGTGAGGAGAAGAACAGAAGGTTCGTCAGCTGCTTTGAGTCCCCTTAAATGGGTGAGAAAAGCAGGGTAGAAAAGCAATTTCTTCTCCCTTCCTCCCTAGGATATAATAGGTAATAATTCTCTATAGAGCTTAACTGTGAAATGATGCCAGTTTTGAGGTGGGAAGATTTGCACTTTGAAATTCATAAACCTAGGTTTTTATGGCTGCATCTCCATTCATGTTATAAAACGATTTGAAAATTGCTTGTCCCCATTACAGATTGGGTTCCCATGTTTTCCAAAGACTAAATCACTAAAAACTGCAATAAAAAACCACCTGAAAATACAGGTGTTTCCCCCCATTTTTGCTGCTAAAACGCTTTATCTTTAATCCTTTGGGAATGGTACCGCAGTATTGGGGGCAGATGTGTCATGAAACGGGTGGGGTTTCACACTGTAGGACAGCCCCTTGCCAGGCTTAAAGTGCTCAAGCCTTTTTCCCTTGGCAGACCACTTTACAGTTTCCTTTTCAGCCATTTCACACTGATAACAAATAACAATTCACCCACTCCACTTCACACTGATAACAAAGTTTCATTTCCCACCCATGCTTCCCCTCACTTTCTCCTTTTTTGCCTGGGCTGGCTCTTTCCTGCGTGGGTGGGCGGGAGAAAGGCGCGATAAAGGAGAAATGAGAGGAAGGCTTAGGGAGGCAATTTTGTGCAATATTGTAAAATGGGGCATTGGCGGAGGGACAGGGGGTGTTTTTCCACTGTCACTAAAAGTACCCATTACGTACCCATTAATGGGTACGTAATGGCATTTTTATACCCATTAATGGGTACTTCTAATGACAGTGGGAAAACACCCAGGGAGCCTCTGGAAGCAATCCCCATGGTTGTGCTTGCTGGAAGGTTTGGCTTGGCTATGGAAAAGCAAACAGCAGAAGCAAAAGCAGGAGGGGAGGAGAGGGGGATGGGGGATTCCCCACCCTTGGTCACATCATTGTGGGATCAAACCCGGTCGGGAGAAAGGGGGGGCACCCCACCAAGCAAAGGGCAGAGAGGAAAAGATTTGCTTTCCCCAATACATTTTTGAAGTGTTTTCTGCAGGAACAGCAGGATCAGGGTTGACTGCAATTTAAAGTCAAGGAAGTGGGATCAGCCAGAATGCGTATTTGCATCGGGTTTTGTTGTTTCGTTTTAAAAAGCGTTTTTAAAAAACTCAGGTGGGAATACAGCCTATGTGTACTTTTTTTTGTAAACATTTCTATCCTGTCTGCCTTCTTTCTTCTCCTTATACCTGGGAATTATCCTGTATCTGCTTTGAGGAGGACAGAAGAATAAAATAGATGGAATTTTTCTACCATCTTTTCAGCAGTCATTAATGCACTTAACTCATCCTGTTATAAATCAACATGAAGAATTAGCACCTTTATAGAAAGTGAAATCAGAGAAACATCCGATTATCAGGTCCTCTGGAGAGAAATCAGATTAATTGTTTTGTTTTGGAATGGTAGAAGTACCTGCGGATACAAAGAGCATCTGAGGGTGAGTCTGGCAATGATGTGGGTCCCTCTGGATCTGGAATGAATGATTTGTATACTAATAAGTGTATATGGAACGTTCAAGTTTCCAAAAATGGATATTTTGTCTTCTCCAGTCTTCTTACAGCTACACCTTTGTAGTTTTCTTTGGCTAGTCAGTAGTGTGAGATGAACTTGATTCCTGGAAATATTTGTTCAGTTTGTTGGAGAAGGAAGACAGAAGAAGGGGGGAAAGGAGAACAGATGTGCATGCAAGAATCTCCTTGCTAGGGTGGACTTACGTCCTACTTTACTTAGAGCCAAATTGGTGTCGTGGTTATGGAGCTGGACTGTTATCTGGTAATACTGAGTTTGATTCCACACTCCTCCACGAAGCCACCTGGGTGACCTTGGGCTAGTCACAGTTCTCTTCTGAGCCCTCACAGTCTGTTGTGGGGAGAAGAAGGTTTGCCAGCTGCTTTGAGTCCCCTTAAATTGATGAGAAAACAGGGTAGAAAAGCCAACTCTTCTTCCTCTCATCTAAGGAGACGAGGAAGGGAGAGCAGGCAAATACTTCAGTGGTATCCATCTGGGAATGTCCTGATGACCACCCAGCCCTGGACCCTGGGAATCATGTAACCAGACAACCATTTATTGATGTTGCCAGAACAGCACGTCTTTGCAAAATCACAAAGTTTGAAGGATGTTTTTACACTTACACATTTCCCATTTCCAAGGAGTAGTGGTGGTGGTGGTGGTGGTGGTAGTAGTAGTAGTAGTAGTAGTAGTAGTAGTAGTAGTAGTAGTAGTTTTTTAATACTCCACTTTTCTCACCTGTTAAGGGGGCTCCTTATAGGTTCTTATGGACTAGATGGGCTGTGGCCTGATCCAGCAGGGCTCATCTTAGGTTCTTATGGACCAAATGGGCTGTGGCCTGATCCAGCAGGGCTCCTCATAGGTTCTTATGGACTAGATGGGCTGTGGCCTGATCCAGCAGGGCTCATCTTAGGTTCTTATGGACCAAATGGGCTGTGGCCTGATCCAGCAGGGCTCCTCATAGGTTCTTATGGACTAGATGGGCTGTGGCCTGATCCAGCAGGGCTCCTCATAGGTTCTTACGGACTAGATGGGCTGTGGCTTGATCCAGTAGGGCTCCTCCTAGGTTCTTATGGACTAGATGGGCTGTGGTCTGATCCAGCAGGGCTCATCTTAGGTTCTTATGGACCAGATGGGCTGTGGCCTGATCCAGCAGGACTCCTCATAGGTTCTTATGTTCCTTTATTCTTTTGTAGTTTATGCTACTGACACAGTCTTTGTTCAGGCATCTTGATGAAACTTCTTAAAACGAAGTAAAGAAGTATTTCTTCCCCTTCAAATTAGGTTAGGTGCCTTCCTTTATCACTCTTTCTGTTATTTAATTTTCTATAAAATAATTGAGCTTATGGAATTACATACAGCTTTAAACAACATTGAAGAAAATCAGCCGTGCGTATAATTTAACATTTCTAATAAAGAATATGTTTGCATCTGTATCTGAATTTGTGTATTATATATAACCCCTCTTTAAACTTGCAGAAGTGTTGAGTTTAGTGCTTTGGAACTTAAAGTTCTCAAGTTAACAAGCAAACTGTTTGTTGCAGCTGCACTTTGATAAAGTTAAGGGCCTCTGTTTTTTATCGTCTCAAATTATTTTACTACCTAAATTATTCCTCCTTGAGCATTCTTGACTAAGATGCATGATAATATTGTCAGTTTCAGTGCAGGGTTTTTTTTCCCCTCCTTTCATCTTATGATTAATAAGCAACTTAATTCAGAAGTTGGAGAAGGAACTTTGTTAAATCAAAAGAACACTGTGTGTGCCATATCTGGTAAGAGTTGATCTTCCAAGCCATTTTGACAGCGATGGTCAGAATATGGAGCTTGAGGAAAAAGCTAGGCGGTTGGGATATGCACATTTATTTTTATTTTTATTTTGCATTTAATTCAATTCGAATCAGACTTTGTTGCATTCAATTCAATTTGAATGTTTAGAATCCGAATGCAACAAATCAAATCAAATACATTCAAATCCATTTGCTCGAATGATAGATTCAAATCTGAAGATACGAATGTCGACAACATGTTAATCAAACTCGAATTCATATGTATCAAACATATTAGGGATGTGCACGAATGTTGTAAACATTCTAAATTCGATCAAATTCGATCGAATGCGGACATTCAAATTGGAACAGAATGTCTACACATTCAAATCTAAACGCTCATTTGAATGATTCAAAACATTCGAATGTGCACATATGTATGTACTTATCTGTACGAATCTCATACATATCTGTATGCGTTTGCGCTGATAGTACGGGACGAAAATGGGATGTATACGGGATAAAACAGGATGCATACAAAATGCGTACAGATACGTATAACACAAATGCTGTCGACATTCGTATCTTCAAGTCTTCGGATTTGAATCTAACATTTGAACAAATTTATTTGAAACTATTGAATTTGAATTGGATTTTGTTGCACTTGGATTCTGAACATTCGAATCAAATTGAATGTTTGGATATTTTATTTGACTTGAATTCGAATGCAAAAAATAAACATTTGTGCCCATCCCTAATATGTATCTGTATGCATTTTGTACACAAATGTGTACAGATACGTATGAGATGCATACATATACATATCTGTACATTCGTATCTGTACCTACCTATCTGTACATTCAAATGTTTCGAATCATTCAAATGAATGTTTAGGAATGTTTGAAGTTTGTTTGAATGTTTAAATACAAATGTGTAGACATTCTATTTGAATTCGAATGTCCACATTTGATCGAATTTTTAATGTTTACAGCATTCCTGCACATCACTACTAGAAACCGGTCCATCATTAATCTTTGATTAATATGTGTGCAGGAAAAAATGGTCACTGCTGCAAGAAAATTATATGCACAGAAATGGGAAGATGTTGAAATTCCCTTTGTGGAGGAATGGCAAATTAAATTAGTTGAATTAGCAGAGATGGATAAATTAACAAATCTTATAAAAGATAGAACAACAGATTAGTATGTAAAAGATTGGAAACCCTTCATCAACTACCTGCAAGAAATTGGTATAATCGCAGACGGATTTGATTGATAACTTAGTGGTCAGCTGGAAAGAAAAAAGAATAATTTTATGGGAGCAAAAGAAGAAGAGATACGAAGGGAAGAAGCTGAAAAGTGGAGGAAGTCATCAATAACAGCTGGAGGAAGTAATATTAATGTATGGTGTTAATGTATGGAAAGACAAAGTTTTAAGTTGTGGTGGACAAAATTAATTTTTTTAAAAAATCTTTGATTTGAGAAAGCTCCAGCAAATTGATGCACTATAGTGAAACTGAATTTTGGTGAAGCCTTTGTGCTCCAGTCTCTGTAAACTGGAAAATGAATAAGAGACCACTTTGTTACAGAGAGCCGCTCTTTGGAGATTTGGCTTTGTGATGTAAGTGCTACAAAATGACTTACATTGTAGATCAATTTTGATCAAATTTAATTTCCATTCTCATGTTCACCATCTAAGCATAGGAGGCAGGATAAGTAAGTTTCTTAAATCACCTTAAATCTTCTGCAGTAAGTAACACCAGAATTATGGTTATTTAATTTCTTTGGGAAATCTTATTTGATTGTTTGAGGAGTGAATCACAATCTCATTTCGTGCTTTGATGATCAATTTATGGATCTTGGTGGCTTTCACATTAAGTGGAACACAGAACTCCCAAATCACAAAACAAATGGTCAGTTAAGGTGATTTTTTTTTTAAGGCACAGATACAGAACACTTATTTTCAATCCCCTGCTCAATAAAAATCTCCCTAAAATTTTTCTGCAACTCTTTCTGCCCTTTTTGTAAATTACTTTCCATAATTTACCAGCATACTATATCTGCATTGTATGTAGCCTCTATGGTCTGTTAGCTTCCATTACAGTATTACTTTGGGGGTGTTTTTCCACTTAGCACTAAAGGACTTATTAAGGGTCCTTAGTGGTTCCTTAATGGGTACTGTAGTGCTAGTGGGGGGAAAGCCTAGCACTACAGTACCCATTAAGGACCCATAGGGTGTTTTTCCACCGCGCTCCTTTAATCCAGATCTAAGAAGATCTGGATCTAAGGAATGGGTACTTCCCTTAATCTGGATCTAGTAGAACATGATTAAGGGAAGTACCCAATGTGTTTCCATAGGTGGTCTAGCACCCAATAGCAATGGGTGCTAGCCTCCCTGTTGTGGAAACACTGGAGCACCCATTTGCAAATCCGGATTGACCCACAAGGGGTCTGCCTGTCACCCCAGGTGTTTTGGGGAACAGGGGGTACAATTTCTGAACTTGCCTTCGGAGGTTAGCAAAGGCTCCGAAGTCCCTCTGAAGGCAACTTCAGAGATTAGCACAGGTTCCAAAGATCAACCCCTTACGAGAGAGGTGCATATTAATTAGCTCCTTGCTTGCATCTCTCCTGTGAGCACTGATGAGTCAGCCTCAATAATATGCACCTCTTTCCATGCCTGAAGTAACAGGCAGCTCCCAACTGCATTGTTCTCGCAAGGGGTTTCTCTGCGGAGCCTTTGCTAATCTCCGAAGGCAACTTCGGAGGGATTTTGGAGCTGCCTTCGGAGGGACTCTGAAGTCTTGACTTTGGGGCGCTCCCTCCTTGGGTGCCTCCCCCCCCCCCGAGCCTCTCTAGACCCCATTGCCAGATTGTAGTGGAAACAGGCTCCATTTTCAATCTGGATTTTCAGGCTTAGACTCCTTGTAGACCCCTTTAATGGGGTCTACACGAAATCTGGATTATAGGTCCTGAAGGACCCATTATGATCTATATTTCCCTACCTGTGGTGGAAACAAATGTGTCCCTAATGGGGTCTGTGGTGGAAATGGGGTCACCCGGCTCTCAGCCAAATGGGTCCTTAATGGGTGCTAAAATGGGTACTTAGTGACAATGGAAAAACACCCATTAAGGACCCATTAAGGGTCCTTAATGGGTCCTTAAAGGGTACTCTAGTGCTAAGTGGAAAAACACCCCTAGCTTTCCATTGTAATTTCTTCTTTCATTGTACCCAGTCAATATGGAGATAACTATGGACTTGGATGGGTGTGGATATAGATATGGATACAGATAATACAGTATGGCTATAGATAGGGATAGCAATAAATAGATTTAGAGGTAATAAAGATATAGAGGTGGTAGGGACAGAAACACACACAGAGAGGTGATAGAGATAGAGGTGATAAGGATATTGAAATAGAAGTGGTAGATAGAGACAGAGAGAATAGAGGCAGAGTTAATAAAGTTATAGAGAGAGAAGTGGTAGAGAGAGACAGAAAGGTGATAGAGATATAGGTGATAGAGGTAGAGACAGACAGAAGCAGAGAAATGTTCTCCTATTCCCCAAACATAGAAGTAATCTGTCTGCAAGAAAAAGGCATTAAAGGCATTGTATTTGAAATGCTGGGACATAGCAACACAGACTACTGTTGCTGGGTTTCAGTCTTAACATAGGTCCTCATAGAGTTGTTCTGTTTCAGGTGCAAAACACTGAGAACAGGCTGCTTTGAGTATAAATAATTCAGTGTTGAAATAATCCACAGATTTTGTGTGTGCGCATGTGTGTGCGTGCGCAGTTTTTCTTTTAAAAAAAGCTTTTTTTGCTAATCAAATATTGTGTTTTTGTTAAGAAGGCAAGAAACACATTTTAATGACAACAGCAGCAACACCCTTTGTGATAATGAGAATTAGAATGTACTGGAATTTATAGAACCACATCTTTGCAAAATGTTCATATGAAACAAATTATCATGGAAATACTGTTATTATTTTCGTTCTCACAAACTACTTTTCTATATTCAATAGGTTGTTCACCAGGAATTTGAAATACTGTGCTAAGGACAATGCATGACAATGCACTGGAGTGTGATATTTTCTCTGATGCATTCACTTTTGAGTACATTTTCACCTGAAAAATGAATTTCCTTAAGTATTTTGGACTAGAAAACTGCAGGGGTCTGAGATCGTGACATTGTTACACTTGGAATATATAAAATCATGCACAGTGCAGAAAATATAAATGATCTCACAACACTAGAACCAGCAGTTACTTCATGAAGCTGATGGGCAGGAGAGTCAGATCAGACAAGGGAAAGTATTTTTTTTTTCACTCAAAGAGCCATCAGTCCATGGAATTGACTACCAGAAGAGGTGGTGACAGCACCCAGCCTGGATAACTTTAAGAAAGGATAAGGCACATTGATGTAGGACAGTTGTTTGGTTTAAAATATTTTTTATTACTTTTTAAAAAACATAAAACTTCTTACATTTTTCTTATATCACATTATTGCATTGCTTTAATACTCTATATGACTTCCTCCATTTTTCCATCTTCTCTTCTTGATGTTGCTTATTTCTTTACTTCCCTTTTACGTCCCTTTTGTTTTTCAGCTGACCCCTTAATTTTTAGTCATCATTACTTCTCGTAGACAGTTAATAAAGGGGTTCTAGTCTTTCATAAACTTATCTGTTGTTCTGTCTTTTAGTAGATTTGTTAATTTCTCCATTTCAGCCGTTTCCATCAGCTTACTTAGCCATTCTTGCCCTGAAGGTATCTCTTCCTCCTTCCATTTTTGTGCTTATAGTAATCTAGCTGCTGTCACCATATATAAAATCAAAGAACTTATATTAACCAAAGTATTGTCTATAGTTCCCAACAGAAACTATTCCGATTTGAATATAAAATGTCTCTTTAAAATTTGTCTCATCAGATTATATATTTGTACCCAATCTTTTTTTGCTTTTTCACAAGTCCACTGCACATGATAAAAGGTTCCCTCCACATTTTTTATATTTCCAACCTTTAGTTGACATATTTTGATATTAATGCAGGACAGCTGTATCAGTGGCTACTAGAATGGATGCATGGACATTTCGTAACATTTGAAATTCGTACGAGTTTGGCCCAGTTCGGACGTTCAAATTCAAATCAAATGTGTTGATACATTCGCCTGAAGCTTTGTGTGGGATTGAAAAATTGTATCGAATATGAATCCTGCTACATTCAAAGGGGATCTATTTGAACAAATATGAATTTCCTTGCATTTGGTAGAAATCAAATACAAAAAAAAAGAATCATGCCCATCCCTAATGCCTAGGTATCACCTTCAGGTTGGACAGGCAGGCAAGTGTCTTCTAAAGTGTGGTGGACCACTGTGTGGGAGAAGAAGCTGGACTAGATGGTTTGCGGCCTGATCCAGTAAGGATCCTCTAATATTCTCTTATGGAATTCTCCTGAGGATCTGTACAGTATTCCTCTATAAACAAAGGATCCCAGCCTCTCATTTCAAGGGCAGAGAGAGAATAATCTCTTTAATATTTTGCTTACGTTTTACATAAATACTGAAGAGCAGAGGGGGAGGCAGAGAGAAAACTGTCACAGTTCTGCTGTGAAAGTCCTTTGTATGGATTTGGGAACTGAATGCCTCCTTGCAAACCGTCTTAGATGGAGCAGCTTAAGAAGCTGAATTGTTCACGAAGTGCTGCACTGAACAAAGAATTTAATTTTAAACCTTTAAGTGAAATCCCATACCATTGATTACCTGACCAAGGCATTCAGGGATGTTTATTTCATCACAAGCTTTTAGAGACAGATTACTCAGCTTCCTTTGCATATGGCTAAGGTAAACAGAACCTAAGGAAATTTCTCATCTGTGGCACTTTTGGGCTGTTATGCTATGTTCCCGGTTTCTTCTGAGAACCTAATCTTTTGGATGCAGCTGTGATATCCATCTTCAGAGGCCCTGACTCTTGGAAGAGTCAAAAGCAACTGGTGTCTTCCTAGATCTTGTTTCCCTTTTTTACAGATGTCTACTGTTTGTTTGCTCTTCCTTCGTTTGAGTCATTGATGAGTCATTGTTTGAGCCATTGTTTGAGTTGTTGATGAGTCATATGACCCAAGGAAATTTTGTTACTGGAACACATGTACTACCATATTCCATGATTTGCTGAAGCTTTTAGTAGAACTCAGGATCATTTATTTTATTTATTTTATTTATTTACATTTCTATCCCGCCCCATACCCGAAGGTCTCTGGATGGGTAACAATGAATTCAACAACAGATTTAAAATAGGATACAATGTAAAACAAGATTCAGATTAAATGAGGTACAAATTAAAACATGATACACAATTAAAAAGACCTTAAAAATCCAGCAAATTTAAGCCTTACACTCAATAGTGCATAATAGTGGTTATAACTGTAGCTGGAAGGAAGAATGAATCACTTCAGCCAAAGGCCAAGGTGAATAGGTATGTCTTTACAGCCTTCCTAAATGAAAACAAGGAAAGGGCATGGTGCACCTTGAGGGGGAGACCGTTCCAAAGTCTGGGGCCACCACCAAAAAGGCTCTCTCCTGGGTGCCCACCAGCCTCACCACTGAAGGGTATGGGACAACCAAGAGGGCCTCATTGTTAGATCTTAAGGTATGGGCAGGTCGATATGGGAGAGGGTGTTCCTTTAGATATCCCAGGGGTAGAGATGCCCACGAACTGAAAGCCACTTGTTCAGTTTGATTTCAAACTGGTTTGAAAACATGGAGTGCCATTTACCCCCCAATGGAAAAACAACAACAACCCATTTTCTGCAGCAATAGCACAGCAAAAACTAACAGTTTGATTGAATTGTTCATGTTCACAAGAGGCAGATTGGTTCGGTTCATCAAATTTCCAAAACCAGACAGAGAAACCTGAGAAACCAGATGTTCAGTCCAATGAAAACATTCACAGACACAAACTGTTCAAATGTGAACTGAACCGGTAGCCATGTGCAATTTAACATTGGACTGCAGGTCAGAGAGCAGCTGGTCAGAACGAGACCGTCCCATAATCAGAACTGTCTGGCAGCCCCATCAAAGTATCATTCAGCCCCACTTCAATATAGGTTACAGTGGCAATGGATTTGAAGAAATGAAGCTTGGAGCTTTCAGGCCTATTGATCTACAAAGTGTCCCGTGACCTCCAGTTTCTGTTATAACCAGGAATAAAAAACTGGGGGACAGAATGGGACATCACATTTGTCTGATTGGACAGTACTTGAAATTCATACATGGTGATGGCCTGGTCTTCTTTTATGCCCTGGTCCTTCTAGGTTGCACCAGGTTTTGTAGGCATATACTCAGAATCCTATAATGCTACATAAAGCTTCATCAAGACAGCACTTGCTTAATCTGCTTTATCTGGATAATCCAGAACAAAGTATGGAAAATCCAGAATAATATTTCTCTAGATGTGCTTTAGATTTGGCAGCGGACACTTACCTAAATGAAGAAATGTCTGTGTTAGAGATATGCATGAACAAAAAAATTGCTTTCAGTTTGAACAGAATCAAACACCATAAGAACCTAAGAGGAGCCCTGCTGGATCTGGCCACAGCCCATCTAGTCCAGCATCCTGTTCCACACAGTGGCCCACCAGTTGCTTATGGGCCTCTCAAGCAGGAAACAATGGCAGGACATTGAGCTGCTCCCAAATCCCTGCAAATGGCCTATAGAGGCATCCTACCTGCCTCTCCTACCTGGTGGAGGTACCTCCACATCCATTCTAGTAGCCATTGATACACTGGTCATCCATGAATTGATAGGAGCCTTGCTGGATCAGGCCACGGCTCATCTGCTCCAGCATCCCATCTCACTGAGTGGCCCATCAATTGCTTCTGGGCATCTCAACCGGCGCAAAACCTCCAGCTGCTCTTGAATTATAGCAAGTGGCCCTAGAGGCATCCTGCTTGTCTCCCAGGCCTGGAAGATGTACCCGGGCATCTATTCTAGTAGCCACCTGACCTCCATGAATTTGTCCAACCTTTTCTTAAAGCCTTCTAGGCTGAACCCCATTTGTCCAGTTGAAATGCAAAGTTTCTCTTCTTCTCTTCAAATAGCTGTGTGTTTTGGTTTAACTCAAACACCATCAAACCTTGGACTGAACAGGGTGTGTTTACTAGGTTTTCAATATTTGCTAAGCCTAGGATGGAAATCTACGCTGCCAATGTGGAACTGTTGTTGTTGTTGTTGTTGTTATTTTATTTTCTGCCTTGGTGAGTGAAAGCTAAAAATGAACATTCTGTACCCTGAAGTTGCCTTGCAAACAAAAGTACCTAAATGACACCAGATTGTTAAATAATGATCCACACAGATTTTTAAATCCCAGGGAACATATAAAAGATGAGAGCAACTTAAATGGATTCCATAAACAGAAGTTTATGATAAATACAAGAGTTTTTGTTTTTACTAGACAAAATATTTCACTCATCTGCAATACCCAGCATATGCCATATGTCACTGTAGCAAGAAGTGGAAATGGAATTATTCATTATATGGCTGCAGAGTTCTAAATGGGTGAATAAAATTATTGGGAATGCATGATTTCCCCAGATTGCTCCTAAATAATAAAAGAGGAGAGGCTATCACTCATACTCAGAAGAAAAAACAAGGCCAAGAATGTGGAATCTTCAGGATACAAGTTCTCAAGACTTGATAAATTGCATGCCTGTTTTCTGGGCCTAAAGTACTGGCGTATCTTAAAGTTTGTGATGATATAATTGGCAACTTGATTTTCATACTCTGCAAGCCATTCTCTGCTTGTTTCGTTGGCTGAATTGCAATCTGGGCCACTGTAATGATTTCACTATGAAAACCTGATAAATCAGCTAATTTGTAGCATCGCATTTGCTTTTTCTACTGCATTTGGGCACTGGGTTGAGACCCCCAAGAGGAACACCGGAGTCCCTTTCGTGGGTGAAGAAATACTTCCCCTTGTCTGATCTGACTCTTCTACCCATCAGCTTCATAGAAGTCTCCCTGATTTTTGGCCACATGGACACAGCCAAGGGTAGCTAAAAGCACATTCCAATGCCTTAGCTTAGACTGAAGACCCAGTCACTATATCCATGCTGTTCCTATTCAAGAAGAACACACTCTCTGAACAAACTTACTTTTTACAGTCTGAAGCTTCTGTCCTAGGCGTGCATACCTTGGAGAAAAGTACCCAAGACTTTAGTGCTACTTCTGAGTTTGAACTGGCTTCTGAGAGACTTTTCAATGTCAGGGATTCTTCTGAAATATAGATATGCCAGAATTAAGCCCGCCTTCAACACTGCCCATATAATGATTCTAACCCACTCACCCATCCCAGGAAATCAAAGTCCAAAACATAGCAAAAATCCATGACAAGGAGCTCGGATTGAGCCTAAGTTAAATTATATATAACTGTCTTCTATAAATATTGCATTTGAGTGCATGAGACTAGCAAGCTAGTGGGAAAAAGGGGGGGGGAAGCTCTGTGCCTTTTTAAAATTGTCTTCCACCACGGTGTGCGTTACTACAATGTTAATAAAGCTTCACATTGCAGCTATAAAATCTATTGTGGTGCGTTGTGCTTCTGTGGAACCCTAGCTGTTTAAGGAAGATGCTGAGAATCAGCAAGCAAGCATTTGGTTTCACAAGTGTGGCTGGTGTGTTGAGGGAGGGTGGGAGACTTTTTGGACATCATTGGCCACTGCCTTTTTGGACTGCTGAACAAGGGCATGGAACTCAGTGTTCTTGGTCTCCATGTGTGTGGTGTGTGTGTTTGTTTAGGAACGTAAAACACATCTGAGAGTGCCAAAATTTTACCAAGAAAATCTGTAAGCATCCTTTCCATGTTCAGGGTGAGGCTGTTAATCAAACCTGGAATTTCATTGCTGATCAAGGTTAGGGCTAGGGCTAGGGCTAGGCTTAGGGTTTAGGGCTTAAGGTTTAGGACTTAAGGTTTAGGGCTTAAGGTTTAAGGCTTAGGCTTTAGCCTTAACCTTAGGCTTTAAAATCTCCTAGAGGCTTCTTAAATGGTTCACGGTTTTGCCAGAGGTTTGACTGTATTTCTGTCTGGTTTTCATGGAAGGGAAGACTGGAATAAGTTATCTAAATATTCAAACTAATGACTTGTTCAAATGATTTTCCTTTAATAGTCCAACTATGACTTCTACCATTAAAAAAGCAACAACTTATTATTATTGTGTTGATGATAAATTAATCTACATTGCAGCGATCCGTAAAGTTGTATCCAAATCGGCTCTAGATTGTGGAATGAGAACAACCTAGGAATGTGCTGGACCAGTTTCTTTCAGAACGGGTTCAGCAAGAATTTCAGACGGAGCCCCTGTCAGTTCTAAGCTGCTATTTGGATTTAAACTGCTCCAGAGAAGGTACATATGGAACTTCATCCCAGGCTGAGCTAAACTGGTTCTAGATAGAACTGATTTGGCAGCATTTTTGCCCTTTTTAAAAGGAATTTTAAAACGAAGTCGATGGGTTTGACAAAACATGAAAGTTCAGATTGAAACAGGTTATTTCTTTTGCATTTCAGTTCAATTTGCACTTAACCATAAAAATCATGTCTATTGCTAGAACATCTTCCAGTCTAGGTCATCATGCATTTCCACAGACTGGCATAAAGGACTTAACTTTGACCGATTTACTCTTTGTGCATTCCAAAACCTCTTGAAGGTCTTCTCCTGCACCACAATTCAAAAGTGACGGATCTTCAGTGCATGTTTGCCATTGCTTTTGTCCCAAGGAACAAGCATCTTTTAATTTCATGCCTGCAATCGCTCTCTGCAGTGATGTTAGAGTCATCTTGCCTGTCTCCTCAATGCCTGATACCTAGATATACCTGTCCTCCATGAACTTGTCTATAAGAACATAGGAGGATCCCTGCTGGATCAGGCCTCACCGTGTTGGGTCCAGCACCCTGGCTCACACGGTGGCCACCAATGGCTTCTGGGCATCTTAAGCAGAAGACAAAGGCAAAACCTTCAGTTGCTCTCTGTTCCCTGCAAATGGCTTTGAGAGGCATCCTGCCTGTTTCATAAATACTTGGATTTCTTTCTTTCTTTTTCCTGGTCTTTTCTGTTCCTGAATAAAGCAATAGAGATTACAGTTTCTACTGCCTTTTGACAGCTTGGTTGGACTTTCCCCCATCTCCTTAGAGTTCCATCCGGCTGGAGTTCATGTAACCTACTATATAACCTACTATTTCTAATTATGCGTTAATGAAGGAGAAAGTAAAAGCCAATTTAGGGCATCTCACAAAGAAAATAATAACCGATCAGGGTTCACTTATAGCAAATAAAGCCAATGCAAAGTGAGGATACTATTCTAGGAAGACCTGCAGTGCCTTTTACAGCAATGCCTTTAAAATGAGCAAGGAAGTAAAAACACTGGAAATTGTTTCACAGACCACCAAATTTTCCCCTCCCCTCCCCTCCCCTCTGGATCAGTTGTCAGTAAATTCTTTGCTGCTCCCACAAAACTCAGAACTAGGAATGTTCACGGATGGGTTTTTTTCCCCATTCAGCTCGTATCAAATCAAATGTAAGAAAATTCATATTTGTTCGAATAGATCCCCTTTGAATGTGGTAGGATTCTATCCTATATGAACGCATACGTATCTGATGTGTATTCAGTACGTATCCTGTAACATATCCACTCTGAAAGTGTCAAATCCATCCCGAATCCACTTTGAATCCGCTCTCAATCCAAGTCGAATGCACTCTGGATCTGTTGCAGGTGTGAACAGGGCAGCGCCTTTCCCACCCACCACCCCCGTTTCCAAAGCATTTGCACAAATAGGAATGTCAGTGTATAACATTTGATTCTTATACGAATATCCAAATTTGTCTAAATATCAAATTTTATGAATATTCATGCACATTACGGACGCACACAAATATTCGCAACATTTGAAATTTGGCCAAATTTGGACGTTTCAACTCAAATCAAATGTTACGAAATTCGTATGCTAGCATTAGAATGAATACGAATGTTTCCGGACATTTGTTAAGCTGGGGAAACTTTAAGGATTGGATTTTTTTTCATTTAAATCAGATTTTTTTTTTAAAAAAAATGCTTTTTGAGGACAGTATTTAAGTTTTTCATGTGAAGACTGGGCTGATGGTCTAAGTTTCTTAAAATTATATATATTTTGTTTAGCCAAATTATTTAACAAACATGGATGTTTGTTTAAGCGGATAGCATATGCTGTAATATTGTTTCAGTTGAATAAATCTATTTAAATTATTATTAAGGTAAAGATTATTTTTCTCCTTCCTAAGTACAGCAGAAAAGTTGTGTCCAAATATGAATGATTAACCTATTAAACGGGGGATAAAAAAACTAATATGAAAAGTTGTTATTCTAAAAATCTTCATCTACTTGGATATTAAAGTGGCAAGAATTAGTTTATGTAGAAAATATTATTTGAATCAAGCCTTACTGACTAGTGATTTAAATCGTGATTTAAATCAGTTTGATTTAAATCAAATCCACCCTGAAGGATACGTATCTATTTGTATTAGATACATATCTGTTCATTGCAGATACGTACCTGCTCATATGCAGAGGTACGTATCTATTAGTATCAGATATGCATCTGTTCATAGCAGATAAGTATTAAATGTTCGCACAAATACATATGGATGGATTCATATTAAATATAATTTTGTATTGAATATGTTCCATTTGTACGAATACGGACATTTGAATATTTCAAATCGAATGCCAAATAAAAATCATTCACAACCCTACTCAGAACCTTTTCTCCTTGCACCTTTTTGCTACCCAGTGCTGGGAGCAAACGCCACTTGCTGTGCCCAGAGTGTTCCTTTGGATCCTAACGCTGCAAAATGTATACAGATATTTGCCAACCCCGGTGGTGTGTCATGGTGATTAATCTGTTAAAAAGTGCCCGGAAAATACTGTATAATTAAGCAACCCAAAACCCTTTGGAGAAGGGAGCTGAAGGGCCTGAGAACTCGCTTGCCCCAGGCAGCCCCTGATCTTGTACCATATGCTGTTAACTCCTGTCCAAATGTCCCTCTCAGTTCCTAGAGTGATTAGTTACTTTTAATCATTCCGTCACCTAAGCTTTCCAGCAGCTGCAGGCGTCCTCCTTCCCGCCGGTTCCATCGCGCATGGACCATCCACCGGCGCTCCTGCGTTGATTGCTCTCTCTAAGACGCGAGGCTTTGGAGGTAATCAATCAGGCATTTGGTTCCCAGATCAAGACACCAAGCACAGGGGGATGCAGCCTGCCAGATGCTGGGCATGACAGTTGTCTGGCTTTCTATTGGTGATTATGAAAACCGGCACAGTACAGCAACTCCGGGGTGAGGATTTTCTACATTTTTTCATTCTTTCTCCGAGTGAAACAGAACGATCCTCCCCGTTTTCACTTCTCCATCATGGAGGTATGGTACCTTTGCTGAACATCCTTTTGGGGGCCACTCAGGTGCCCGAGGGAATGATTTTTGTTGTGTGACAGGTGATTTTGCCAATAGCCCCCACAAGAACGCAGTAGTTCTGCAGAACTCAAGTTGAATAAATGCTGCTCTAAACTGAAGCATAACTCAGCTCACTTCTTCTTCCGAAGAGGATATCGTAATACTTACAACGTCCGCCCACAATGGGCCATTTTTTGAGGCTATAAAAATGCTCAGGTGAAGTGCCAAGTGCTATGGAGTGGATGCAGGAAATAGAAGGCCCAAGACCCAAGCGGCCTTCTCGTGTGATAGGAAATCAGCCTCCTCTCTCTGCTTGTAAACCAACAAGTTTCGGCTCGCTGAAAAATTAATTAAAACATAACATAAGGAGAGAGTACAAGAAGTTTTTCCAAGCTAATTGTTTGGAGACCAAAGAAAGGACACAGACAGAGACACACACACACACAGTTCAGCATTTCAATATTCTTGCGGAGCCTTCGTGTCTTCCTGATGAAAATTCACTTGGCCCTTTCTGTCCATAGTAAAAGGAAAGCTATTTGTGCTCATGGATGCTTTGAAGACAGCAGAAACATGTTACATTTCAGGGGGTTTATTGAGCCTGTCATTGTTTCAAGCGCCAGTGTGTCTGAGGAGTGCAGTTTCAGCCAATTCTGCCTTGATGGAGTCAGTGGGGTTAATAGTGGCACAGGAAATAATTACTTGGCAACATGAGAGAAGCCCACAACTTCATAAAGTTTTCCAAACCTGGGCATTGCATGTGTGTATGTGTGTGTGTGTGTGTGTCTGTGGACGGACGGACGGATGGACAGACGGACGGACAGGCAGATGGTTGTATGTATGTATGTATGTATGTATGTATGTATGTATCTATGTATCTATGTATCTATGTATCTATGTATCTATGTATCTATGTATGTACAGACGGACAGACGGACAGACGGACGGATGGATGGATGGATGGATGGATGGATGGATGGATGGATGGGTGGATGGGTGGATGGGTGGATGGGTGGATGGGTGGATGGGTGGATGGATATATGTGTGTATGGTTGTGTGTATGTATGTATGTATGTATGTATGTATGCATGTATGTATGCATGTATGTATGCGTGTGTGTGTGTGTGTGGATGGATGGATGGATGGATGGATGGATGGATGGATGGATGGATGGATGGATGGATGGATGTGGGCAAGGCAGCTTTGTCTCCCATCTTTAAGACATCACTGAGTGTGGCACACACACCAGAGGTCCGGTACAAATGACAATTACAGCAAAACACTGAGGGAAAAGGGAGCCTTCCTTTTGGAGGGACTCCTGCCATTTTGAAGAGTCTCCTTTTATTAGGGCTTTACAGTAACCAAAAATCTAACTACATTGATCCAGGCACCACGTGTAATCGCTCACTCCGCAGCTGCATTCAGCTTTACCTCGCCCTTACAGCAGCTGCTTTCAGCTGCACTAACACACTCTAGTAGTTACTACTAGGGGTGTGCAAGCATGCAGTTTTCAGATTTGATTTGGTTAGAATCAAATGTTTGAATGCTTGAGTTTGAATGACTAGAAGTAAAACTAATGTTTTCAAAAATTTGAATACATTCATGCCTGTTTGTACGAATATTCAATTTGTATTTGAAGATACAAATGTCAACAACATTCATATGTTCGTATGCACCCATACGCAACCCTACACATCCCGTTTTTATCCTGGATGCATCCTGTTTTCATCCCGTATGCATCCATACAAATGTGTACAGATACAAATAAGATGTATACAGATACGAATTATTCAGACATTTGTATGCGTATGGATACGTATGTAATGAGTACACATACAAATGTCTGAATAATTCTTATCTAGTGTTAAAAAATGAATGTATAGACATTTTATTTGAATTTGGATGTCCAAATGCAAATCAATTCTATCAGATTTTGAATGTTTCGATTATGCTTGCACATCCCTAGTTACTACTGGGTCTTGGTAGTAGTTTAACAGTTACAGAAAATCAAATATCTGCCAAACTGGCTACAACATAATACAGTGTAGTGCAACAACTGTCTAGGTGCTTTTCTTCCGTTCTTCAATAAGCACAATGCCCTGTACTTTCAAGACACCATTTTTGGGAATGGAAATCTGAGCAAGGCAAGAATTTAGCAGTGATCTCTCAATTAAATGATCTATTCAGATGACCGGGTTCTACGTAAGAACTTAAGAGGAACTGTGCAGAGTCAGGCCACAGCCCGTCTGGCCCAGCATCCTGTCTCATGCATTGGCCCACCCAAATGGTTACGGGTACCAGAAGCAGAATACAAAGCCTTCGCCTGCTCTCGATTCCCTGCCAATGTCCCACAAAACAGCTAACAACATTAATTTCTTTTTCCCCTGGCCCTTCACAGCAAGCTGAGTGCGTCCAGCGCTGCTGTTGAGTGATTCGAAGGCAGGAAAAGAAAAATGGAGTTTATGCCACATAGTTCTGTTTGCTTCAGGAAATATCTTTGAGGGGACACCGGAGGTACAAACTGGATAAGTTATCTGAACCATAGCACATTAACAAAGTCATATTTGTTACTGACAATGTAAGGAGAGAATGTGGGAGGAAACGGATTCAAAACAATCCCATTACGTTTTACTGCTACTGTAAATATAATTCAATACTTTCCTAATTCTCCGCCATAAAAATATGGGCATTGTTACAGGTCATAATCCAGAGACAGAGCCTGCTCCACTTTCTAAGCATCCAAATGAGTAATTTGGCAGGCTCTCTTCCAGTGTATCATTTTCCACAATTAAAATGGAAATGAATTCAGTGCCCCATAAAGTTACTAAACACAGTATATATTATTAACCAATCCCTTAATTGTAATCATTTTATGATTTCTTAGATTACTAAAGCGTGAAATCTATTCTGTGCCATCTAGAGTACGGGGAAAGGGGAGGATTTTCTTTCTCCCTTTTTTTTTTAAACAACGAAATATTCGTAATTACTTTGCTGTAGTAAATTATTCAGATTATCATTTTACTTATTAAATACAATTATATTCATATTCATTCCTATTCTGAGAATTACAGAAATATTTAAATGGCACTGATTCGTTAAATGCCCGGAGTTGGCAGTGCTTTCGAATTGCATGCTGACACTCTGGTTAGCATTAGGAAGGAAGTCTTCGTGGAAAAGAATGGCTTTTCAGCCCTAGCTTAATTCTTTTTAATTCTTTTTTAAAAAGAAGAAGAAAAGAAAATTAATACTTGCTTCAAGTCTCTGGTGAATTTAGGAGAGAGGAGTGGTTTGACTATGTATATAGTGTTATAATGTATATATCAATGGGTGGGTGGGTGTATGGATCCTGGATGGACGGACGGACGGACGGACGGACGGACGGACAGACAGACAGACAGACAGATGATATGTGGTTGTAATGGTTGTCTAATAAAAGGAATGAGGTTGGATAACTCCAAGGTTCTTGTCCTCTTAAGATGAAATACAGAAAAGCTTCCTGGGGAAAAAAATGGCCGTGGCATGTCACAAAGTCCAAAGGGTTATAAGGGACCTTCAGGTATAGGGTGGGCTAGAAATACTACTCCTGCTGCTGCTGCTGCTGCTGCTGCTGCTACTACTCTACTACTACTGCTACTGCTACTCTACTACTACTACTTATGATGATGATGATGATGATGATGATGATGTAAAAGCAGCAGTTACACACAGCAAACGAGATGACTATGCTGGATTTCGTATTATATCACGAGTCGGGCACTTCCCAAGCACCTAGGACTGCGTGATGTATCGGCAAATTATGCAAGCAGACCCCAGTAAAGTGGCTTTTTGTAGTTGGCAGATGGATATTTTGTCAATGCCAATGGTTTTTAGGTGTCCGCTGAGATCTTTTGGCACTGCGCCCAGTGTGCCGAGGATGACTGGCACCACTTTCACTGGTTTTCATTATTATTATTATAACTGAATGTGGAAGGTATTGAAAGGCCAAATGGACAAGCCATTAAGTGCCAACAGACGGTAGCCTACAGATACCTGGGAATCTTGCAACTAGACAGCATCAAGCATGGGATGTGAAAACTATGGTCAGTAAAGAATACATCCAGAGGACCAGAAAATTTTTAAAGAGCAAAGTATGGCGGTAACACTATGAAAGCCATAAATGCTTGGGACATACCTGTTATCAGATACACTGCTGGAATTGTGAACTGGACACAGACGGAGTTTGACAACCTGGACTGAAAAACAAGGAAATTGATGATGATACACCATGGATTACATCCCTGCAGCCATGTCGACAGGCTGTACTTGCCTAGAAAAACAGGTGGCAGAGGGCTTTTGCAAGTGAGGCAGACAGTAGAAGAAGAGATGCATGCTTTGGCCGACTACGTGAAAGAAAGCCAAGAATGAGCCCTGATTGGAGCAAATAACAGGAAGCTCCTTAAAGTGCAGCAAACAAAAAAACAGTACCGAAAAACTGTACTTCAGTGCCGGACAGATAGCTGGCGCAACAAGGTACTGCATGGAAGACAAAGGAGATAAGGAAAAGACCTGGTTGTGGCTGACCAACGGGACACTGAAGAAGGAAACAGAGGGACTAATTTTCACTGCACAAGAACAAGCCATCAGAACGAACGCCATCAAAGCTAGAACTGAGAAATCAGCAGGAGACCCACAGTTCAGTCTCAGTAAAGAAGCTGATGAAACAGACTATAAACAGAGGCACAACGTAGTAGCACATATGATACACTGGAACTTATGCCAGAACTACCATCTGCCAGTGGCAAAGAACTGGTGGGACCATAAAGCAGAAAACGTTGTTGAAAACAAACAAGCTAAACTACTGTGGGACTTCCGACTTCAGACTGATTGAACACTGGCACATAACACACCAGATATCACAATTGCGGAGATGGTTGACATTGCTATTCCAGGCGACAGCAGAATTGATGAAAAACAGTTAGAGAAACTTACCAGACACAAAGACCTGAAAATAGAACTGCAGCGACCCTGGCATAAACCAGCAAAGGTGGTCCCAGTGGTTCTTAGCACTGTGGGCAGTGCCGAAAGGGCACTTGAAAAGCATTGGCAACTAAATATCCATCTGCCAGCTACAGAAAGCCACTTTGCTGGGATCAGCTTGCATCATTCGCCAGTACATCACTCAGCCCTAGGCACTTGGGAAGGGCCCAACTAGACGTAACAATGACCAAAACCAGCATAAATATCTTGTTTGCTGTGTGTTACTGGTGTGTTATATCAATAATAGCAACAACACCAATAATAATATTAATGGGGTGATTATACAGTTCTGCCTGACAACCAAGTAATGAAGCACTGCAACCAAAAATAAATCTTAATAATTCAAACAGCAGCTCATCAACAATAATGTCAATACAAGACCAAGAGATTCTGAGAGTGTGTGTATTGATCTACAGTGTATGGATGATCTTCACATATTCAGATAATGGTGTGAACCCTTGTCGTCTCAGTTCTCTTGTGACTTTCACCTAGGGATCCCTACTGAATCCATTGGTTTAGAAGTGGCACAGTAGTATTTACTGGAATGGTCATTGATCCGTAGACCTAAAATAAAGCCTCATAGGCCATATCCATTCCATTATTTCACGTCTGTTTTCAGTGTGGCACAAATGGTGTTGGCTGTGTGGACTAATTGCAGCAATGCACATTTGGTTGTGGCGGGAGTTGGAGGTCCCCTTGCCCCGCCGCCGGACAAACTTAACTTTTGGACCTTCTTATGCAAAGAAGATGTATCATGTGGCATTTATGGGCATAATTAATATAAAGCAAGCAAAGCTGTTGGTATAGACCAGTGACGGCAAACCTTTTGAGCTCAGTGCGTCAAAATTAGCAAAAAGAACCCTAGATTAACTAGGGTGCTGCATCACATCTAGAAATATCCATAATTATGTGGTATTTGTAGCTCTAGTAAAAAAAGAAGCTATTTTTTGATGTATGTATTTATTGAAAGTAAAAACAAATAATTCTTTATATTAGTCCCATTGTTGCTGAATTTCGTTTGCTAAATCTTCAGTTGAAGGTTGGTATTTCGTACACTTCGAGCCAAACTGAGTGCTACTAACTTCATCCGTCGGTTTCTTTTATTGGTTTTAATAATACTTAAGGCCGAGAAAAGTACGTAGAGGGGGAAATTGTGAGTAAAGCCATCGCTGCCGCACACAGGTGTTCGGTCCGCTAGCTGCCGGGAGCATAGATGCACTGTGTGTGACCCAACAGTGCGATGACATGTCTCCATTGCGCTTCCTATGCTGGGCACAGATAGTGCACCTGTGCTCTCGGTATCTTGTAGGCTGCAAGCCAGAAGCGGACTGTGGCCTCCAAGATACCAAATGGCATCAGCATGCCCAGGCACCAGGGTGACACTGCATGACCCAAAAGGGCTCGTCAGGTCACCTGTGTCACGCATGTTGTAGGTTCGTCATAACTGGTATAGACCAAAAATACACATGGCAGGGAAAGTCAGGGGTTTTTTTTTTTTACAGAAAATGCTTAGAAATGAGGAACTGCAGAGGGCAGGGAAATGGGAGATGGGGAGAGACAGAAAAAAGACAGAGAGAATAGTGTGAGAAATAAAGAAATAATGTAGTTCAGCTGCGGTATTGAAATTGAAATGATCTTTGCCCTTATGAATCATGGATAGAGACAGAGATGTTTGGGACTCTCTGGACAGATAACTCATGAAATAAAATTTCACGAATGGTAATGTTATCACAGATTCCAGAAAAAATATGGCTGACCTGCTGCATGGCTTGGTAAACTAATTAGCCTGTTTATATTTTGAGGAGTGGAATCAGCTGGCTATAACTGGATTTAGTGTTATGATATTTTAATCTTCTCTCTCCTTCTCCCTCTCTCTGTCTTCCTCTTTTATACAGACACCTTTTTTTGGGGTGGGTGGGTGTCTGAAGACTTCTTTCTTGAAACGTTGCTGATAATGTGCTGAGCCAGTTTGGTCTAGTGGTCAGGGACCTGGACTTTTATCTGGGAATACCAGGTTTGATGAAGCCAGCTGGGTGACCTTGGGCTGGTCACAGTTCTCTTTCTGAGTTCTCACAGTCCCACCAACCTCACAGGGTGTGTGTTGTGGGGAGAAGAATAGAAGATTTGTCAGCCTCTTTGAGTCCCCTTAAATGGGTGAGAAAAGTGGAGTAGAAAAGCCAACTCCTACTCCTACTCCTCTTCCTCCTCCTTCGACTGCTACCCCCCTCCCCCCCAGTTTTCAATTGTCACTATTTGATAGTTCTAGGGATGTGCAAAATTTGGTGTGCGTTAACAAATTTGATTAAAGACTTCGTATTTGCAGTGGGGCACCGTGTGAGACAGGATGGGCTGTGGCCTGATCCAGCAGGGCTCCTCTTAGATTCTTATGTTCTTATGTTCTGCTTGAGACGCCTAGAATCACTTGGACAGTCACTGGCTCCTTCCTGTGATCCAATGGTGGGATGGCTTCCTAGACAGCAATTGAGTGCAGAAATCCAGCATCGCTGGTTTGCTTCAGGGTCCGTGGAGAGGTCCTAAAGTGCCATGCTGCTTTCCTCCTGCTACCAGGTGGTGAGACAGCTGCACAGATAGCAATTGAGAAAGGCATTGAGCCTGCTGGCCTGCTGGCCAGCCTACTGGAGAGGTCCTTTGGTGGCTTCCTGTTCCCCTAGTGTTGGGGCAGCTGCCTGTGTGGCAGATGAGGCAGAACTCCAGCATTGCTTCACCAGGTCGCTGTCTTCCAAGCGTTTGGAGATCTAGCTCCTGTTTTCTAACCAACACTTAGCTGGAGCTCAGAGAACCTGGCTCTCTGGGAGGACATAAAAGCCGGAGAAGGCCGATAGAAGCACTGGCAAAACAAAGGGACCAGGGTCCATTAACCATTGCCACCTGCCAGATCAATTTGCTTGGAACGCACACAAAATGTTTAGCTTTACAAGCTTTGCTGGCCAGGCCATGCTTGTTCACAAAACAGAACGAATGAAGGAGGAGGTGGTGGCGGCGGCAGCGGTGGAGTAAATGGTGCTTCCAAATAGGGTGTGTGCGGAGCTTTCTCCAGTGCTGATGAGCTTTCTCTGGAGGATCAAGTTGAGGGAAGCAACTACGGTATGCTCTGAAACAAAGAAAGCAGCAGATTTAGAGTGGAGAACAGCAGCAGGGAGGGAGAGGTTGGGTCTGGGGTTGGGGGCTGGGTTGGGTTGGGGGAGAAACAAATCAGACTACTCAGAAGAGAGCTGTGACTAGCCCAAGGTCACCCAGCTGGCTTCATGGAGGTAGAAGCGTTGGCTTCCCTACCCCACTTTTCTCACCCATTTAAGGGGACTCAAAGTGGCCAACAAACCTATTCTTCTCCCCACCACGTGAGGTGGGTTGGGCTAAGAGAGCTCAGAAGAGAGCTGTGACTAGCCCAAGGTCACCCAGCTGGTTTCATGGGGGAGGGCAGAATTGAACCTGGTATTCCAAGATAAGAATCCGGCTCTAATCCACTAGACCATTTGCACGGCTTGTTGCAAACATCTACAGCTTCCCGGGTGCATCCATGGTGATGCAGTTTTGGATCTCGGCACAGTCTGGCACAGTCCTCTCTCTGTCTGCCTTTTTCCTCCTTCCCAGTTCCCAAAGAGCAGTCCAGTTTAATCTCTTCCTTCCTCTGCCTCTCCAGTTCAGCTTCCTCTCTCCATCTTTGCCGGGCATTTTGCTCTTTTATTTTTTTTACGCCACCTCCCTCACTCCCAGCATTGAAAGTCTATAAGATGCTCCTTCGGCTCTGTTGAGATTTACCTCTCCACGGTGGAAACTAAATGGGTGTATCAACTGTCCGTGGTTTTCCATTCTCCTGGAAATTGGGGAGAGCAGGACAGCCACTGGCATGTAAATTCTGTTCTGTCAGCGATTCCTTCCAGCGCGTCCCAGCCTTCGGAGTCACATTATGCCGCACATTTGGGAAATTCATTGCGGAAGAAAGCCCTGCCTCCTTGAAAATCTGTCCCTCCGTTCTGAGCTGTTCCTCTGGCAGCGTGTCAAATGTGGATCGAATAAAATGTCACATGCGCTTTTATGTTAAATATCAGGATTTTAAGAAGGGACTTTTGAGTCTATCACGTGAGCCAGTTAGGTCTAGTGGTTAAGGAGCCAGACTTTTATCTGGGAATACCGGGTTTGATTCTGCACTCCTCCATGAAGCCAGCTGGGTGACCATGGGCTAGTCATAGCTCTCTTCTGAGCTTGCACAGCCCCACCCACCTCACAGGGTGTTCTGTTGTGAAGAATGGAATGTTTGTCAGCTGCTTTGAGTCCCCTTAAATGGGCGAGAAAACTGGGTAGAAAAGCCAATTCTTCTTCTTCTCCTCCTCCTCCTCCTCCTTCTCCTCTCTGAAGATGTTATGGCTGAAATTTCTCAGCAGATCCATTGCCTGGTAAGAGTGAGAACTAAAAAAGTGGGGTATATAAACCTCACAGGGTGTCTGTTGTAGGGAGAAGAACAGAAGGTTTCTCAGCCACATTGCGTCCCTTTAAGAGTGAGGAAAGTGGGGTATAAAAACCTCGCAGGGTGTCTGTTGTAGGGAGAAGAACAGAAGGTTTGTCAGCCGCATTGAGTCCCTTTAAGAGTGAGGAAAGTGGGGTATAAAAACCTCACAGGGTGTCTATTGTAGGAAGCAGAACAGAAGATTTGTCAGCCTCTTTGAGTTCTTCTTCACACAGTTAAGGCTGCTGACAATTGGACAATTGCAAACATTAAAAAGAAGAAGACCCACTTTTTGTTTTTCTCTTTGTATCGATGCAAACTCTGAAAGTTCACCGGTGCTGCTTCTTCTAACGCACAAGCCACTGTGGGTGGCAGCATCTAAGGCTTTGTGGAGGAAGGATTTCTGCAACGTTTCCCCCTTTCTGTCTGTCTAGATCCCCGGAAGCGAAAGTTCTTCCTGCCAACTAATTTCATGCAAGGTGCCGGTATGATGAGCTCAGTTACTTTAAATTGCCTCCATGTGGCAGTCCGATTAATTTGTGGGAAATCATGAGGCTTTCTGGTTCAAGTCTAAGCCTGCGTGTTCTCATTAGGACCTCCCAAGGGAAGAGGGGAAATGTGTTCTTTGCAGAGAATAACAGAATGGAGCATTCACTTTTCAAACATGTCTGCTCTTTCCTGGAACAATCACAATGTACGATGCAGAACGAGGTGATTTCAGGGTCTTCAAAGGTCAAAGTGAGGAGCTGACCTCTCTGCAGATTGATGCTGACAAAGAACATTGCCAATCAGGGAAAGCCCAGGAGAACAGAGCAGGTGTTGTGCCATTTTCCAGTCATGTGGGCATGTGGGGAATTTTTGAAGGACTTGTGGGATTTAGCACACAGTAGCTACTAGGGTTGTGCATGGATGCAATTTTTGACATTCGATTTGTAACCAGGCAAATATTCGAAAATCTGAATTCATACGAATAAGAAAGAACAATGTCCGGACAATTTGAACCGATGTGAATACAGTCGCATCTATTTGTTCGAATATTCAATATATATGCAGTGATACGAATCTCGTCCACATCTCATTTCCATCCCATATGCATCCCATGCGGACCCGTGTGGATGCGTACAGATACCCGTGAGATGTGTACGGATACATAAGCGACGCGTATGGATCACACACGAATGTCCAAATTATTTGTATGAATAACTCAAAATATTCTTATTCATATGAATACTGAAGTACGAATATCTGGACATTAGATTGGTATACAAATTTTTGTATTCGTAAGAATAACAAATATTTCAAATATTTATCCAGATCCCTAATGGCTGTTCTGTTGTATAGGTCCCACACTGTAGATTTTACTTTAGGGTTTATGTTCCTGGCCACAATTGACCACCACCATCAATGATTCAGGGCACAATTTCTGGCTCTGGAGTGGAGGCTCAGAAATATCTCCACATGTTGACTTGTATCTGTCTGTCTGTCTGTCTGTCTGTCTGTCTGTCTGTCTGTCTGTCTGTCTGTCTGTCTCCCACCCTTCTCCCAAGATGGGATCCAGAGCAGCTCACAAGACTAAAATTCCATTAAAAACAAAAGCGAAAACCCATAATACAACCATCAAAATAAAATTAAACCACTTATAATCAATACAAACATCCGAAAAACAGCTAAAAACCTCATTAGAATTAAAGCTAATTAAAGGCCAGCCTGAACAGCACCATCTTAAGCACCTGCCCATGAAAGGAGAGCAGAGAGGGGGCCGACCAGACCAGCAATAGAAGGGAGTTCCACAGTTTGGGGGCAGCCGCAGAGAAGGCCCTCTCTCGAGATCTCACCAACTGAATCTGAGAAGGTGGTGGGATTGATGAGGCAAAACAAGGCTTTCTTTGCAACTCCTTCCCTCCCTTTTCTGCCCCATTCATCCTGTTCGACAGAGCAGAACCTGATCAAGAAGAAGGAAGGGAAATGCCGAGTCTGAACGTTCTTTACAGATCCTTTCGATGCTCCAAGTACAAATCGTGCTTGGAGATTTTTTCTGTTTCAGAAGATTTCATCCGAATGCAGCAATGACAAGTCCTGGAAGATGCTAGATTGTGTGGCGAGCTAAAAGAACAGCAACAACAAATTCACTCTCGTGTAAATTTAAAACAACGAGTTAATCTCTGGTTTGGATTATTCTGCATGTAGCTTCATGGGGAACAGTCGCCATAATTCAGAGTTTTCCTTCCTTCCTTTTAAACGGGTGGGGAAGCCGGAGAGATAAAACACACTGTAAATAATGCTCTAAGAGTAATTTTGCAGCATGGTTTAATTATTTGGTTCAATAATTATTTCACCACCAAAATCTTTCACAGCACAACCCAACTGACAACCCAAACAACTGTTTCATTAGCAGCAGCGGCTGATTTACAAGATTTTCAGAAATCCCGGGACTTCTTTACTCATAGGAGATTTACGGATGCTAATAAAACCCACGGTTTCAAGGCCTTGAATTTACAACTCATTAATACATTCAGCATTCTCATTTATTCCCCTCCTTTTCATGATCCTGCTTTCAGATGCACATGGAGTTTTCGACAATATGGCTGATAATGCAGAAGTCTCTCCCTTTCTCCTGATACTTTTCCAAGGGATGCGACGTTTCCTGTAGTTTCAACTTCTGTTCCTCTAAGTGGGATGTTGATACATTCGAAATTTGATCGGATTTGGCTGAATTTGGACAATGTCGTGTCCTGGGGGGCCAGGGTGCGGAGGCAGACACACGCACGCAGCTCTGCCCTACGGGAATGGCTTACTCAGGGTCAATGTCCGGTCCAAGTTCGGGGTGGGTACAGATTTCGGCAGGTCGGTGAGGCGGTCCAGAGGTCGGGGAAGTCTGGTCAGTCCAGGGTCAAACACAGCTCAGGGAAACACGGCGAGGTTGCACGGCGTTGTCTGCAACAGAGTCTGGGCGTCGCCCGATCCCTTAAGAAGGGGAAGCTGTGTCACGCCCTCTCCTCTGCAGGTGTCTAAGCCTAGATGAGCAGCGCGTGACTTGCTTCTCCCTGCGCAACACCTGTGGGAGGGGGCGAGCCACTCCCTCATCGCTCTCACCTGGGGAGGAGTTCACACGCTCCTCATGGGCAGGGTCCTTGGTGCTTGGGCCGGCATCGTCTGCCCCTGTCAATGTCGGGGGTGCAGGCGTGGGTGTGGGTGTGCCTGCCTCCTCCTCCTCCTCCCCTTCCGAGGAGCTGGAGTCAGGAGACACGGCGGGGGTCATTACAGACATCTGAAGTCGAATAGAGTGTTACAATTTTCAAATGTTAACATTCAATATAGTTCAGAGGTTCATACGAATAGTTCGGACATTCATTAGATTGGGGGTGTGGGAAAATGGAGCACCGGTTACATCCAAGATGGACTCAGATTGCATTCGATATGGATCGACAGTGTATTGAAAGTGGATTAGGCTTGGATTGGACGTTTTCAGAGTGTGGATATGTTACGGATAGGTATTGGATATGTATCGGATACGTATTCATTTGTATCAATAGGTGTTCGTATCAGATACATATTTGTTTGTATCAGATACATATCGGATACATATTTGTATACGATATATATTGAATGTTCGTACAAATACATGCAAATAGATTCATATCAAATAGCATTTTACCACATTTGAATGCAAACTATTTGTCCAAATATGGATTTTCAAACATTCGATTCAAACTGAATGCCAAAAAATACCATTCATGCATGTCCCTAGTGTGTTTTCTTTCCTTGTTTTCCATCAAGAAAAAAGGGTGCCAGGTATCTTGTCTCTAATCTGGATTATGTCTGAGCAAAACAATGACTTTTCTCATAATTGAGCCACTGTCTTGGAATATTTGGCCTCACACCATATGACTTGGGGCCCAAATGTCTAAAGGGTCACTTTCACCCATATTGACCTCTCTGTGCCTTAAGATCCTCCCGGGAGACCCTCCTGGTTGGGCTGGCCCCTTCAGTAGCTAAAGGAGCGGGCACTCGGGATATTGGAATTCTTTGCCATTGGCAAGGTTGGCTACAGCTGACTGGAGTTGTCATTCAGCGGCATTTAGAAAGCTGCATGTTGAGTGGCATGTGTCTCCTGGTGGCCACCTTACCCTTGGCCATTCGTACCATGAGAAAACAAGCCCCTTCCATGTGGCAGTCGCTTCTATTTTTGTGCTCTGTGGACAACGGTGTGTCGGATCCAGATGATGTGTAAATTGTGTCTCCCCCCACGTGTGATACCATTCCTTCCTTTGTTCTTCCTTTCCCCAGGTTTACCACCTCTTTATTGCCACAGTTAGCAAGAGGAGTAGAACTGGGGGTCCAGAAGAAGGAAGAGGAAGGAATAATGGCAGGGACACCCCTGTACCAGAGCCATCCCCTCTGGATGATCTATGTATGTATGTGCTTTGCCTATGTTTCTTTGCAGTCCAATATATAAGGATTAGAAAGAGAGGGGGAGAGATTGGACACCGCATAGACCTGCTCTGCAGTAGGGGTGTGTATGAGCATGTTTTTTTTGCATTCGAATTTGAGTCGAATCAAATGTCAAAGCATTCAATTCGATTCAATTAGAATGTTTAAAATCCGAATGCAACAAAACTCGATTTGAATCTGATACATGCACGAATCTGAAACATCTGATGCACGATGTTTTCCATTGCACCAAACAGGCCTGATGGTTGCATGGCAAGTTTGCATTTGAGCGAAACATGAGGTGCATTTGATGAACTGTTTGCCATATTGTTTTCAGGGTGTGTGCCTTTAAAAAAGGAATACTATTATCTATTCTGTTTTTTAGTTACTGTGTTGCCTTTCGCAGTTGGATCATTCATTTTTAATAGAGCTTCCCCTGTTGGTTACTGTGTTGCCTTTTGTATTTGGATCATTCACTTTTTAATAGTGCCTCCCCTGTTGGTTACTGTGTTGCCTTTTGCAATTGGATCATTTGCTTTTCAGTTGAGCTTCCTCTGTTGGTTACTATGTTGCCTTTTGCAATTGGATCATTCACTTTTTAATAGAGCTTCCCCTGTTGGTTAATGTGTTGCCTTTTGCAATTGGATCATTTGCTTTTCAGTTGAGCTTCCTCTGTTGGTTACTGTGTGGCCTTTTGCACTTGGATCATTCATTTTTCAATGATTGCTTGTGCAAAGGCTGAATCGGAGAGACTGCTTGGTCAGGAAGGGCTTTCTCTATAGGGTATTTAACACTTTATGTGGTATTTTAGCACTTCCCATGTGCCATGAAGTCTTGCAGCCACTTTGTTTCCTGTGTAAACTGTTCACAGAACTTTCAAACTGAACTGCAAATGGTTTTTGGCCATTCAAATTAGAATACAAACTAGTTTTCACCTCATGTGGATCCATTTGAATTAAACAAAAAAACAAAACAAAACAAACAAACAGTGGGGAGACTGTCCTCATCTCTAATATCAAATTGTCACGATTCAGGTTTTGTGGTTCATTGGGCCATGATAAGAATCTTACACAAACACCACCAGCGTTCAATCATTAGACAATTTAGAACAGATATAAGTTTCTCAATGTGTGGTTTATTCAGGGTTGTTAGCAGTGCGCTGTATTACAGAATTTTTTAGAGCAAGGTATTGCCTGTTCACATTAGCAACTTTTTTGTCATTATCTGCTTCATTTCCCTGGCAACTGATGTCCAAAGGCAGATACAACAAAGCTGGGGATATCTTTTAATGCTGCAGAAAGAAAGAATTATCCTTACCACCCCTTCTGTAAGGTTCCTGTGCGTCCATGTTGTCCTCTTGCTAAATTTCAGCCTTGCTTGCATTCCCAATGAAAACTGTGTTTCCTTTCATTTCAGCATAGTCTCAGCAATGGGAACTTTTATCTCAGTAGTGGTACTGCAAGAAGGGTCTTGAACCAAAGTGGGGTTGTGGGAACATTTGCTGGTAGACCTGGGCCCTGGTCACACCTATATGAGACAGGACATCCTGTTCATAATTCACCCTGAGGTTATACCAGTTCTGTTCACACCTAGGTCATCTTCCGGTTGTCCTCACTTTGGGCTACATCGCTCACACATTTGTCTGTGATTGACCTGAGCCTCCTCCTCAGAACTCTTGGCTCTCCTTTTGCTGCATCAGATCTACCTCCTTTCTTATTGGATGTCATTGTGTCACTCAAAGGAGGTGAGGGTGTGTGTTTGTGGCTCTTTTTAAAACCTGCTCCCCCCCCCCTTGACCTCTTCCTTTTTTATGTGCTTTTCTTCTCCATGCAATTAATTTAAAAATAACAATAATGATAAATTTGTGGGAAAATGCTACAAGGAGGAATCATACAGAGAGGGAGAGGTGCCTTACGAACACCGGACATTCACATTGGCTGAAAGGAAAGGTTCGGCCTCCTTTAGCCCATCCCGTACTCACACTGAGGAAGAGAAGACAGCCTGGCATGTCAGAATAGGCTGAATCCTCTGGAAAAGGGGGCTCTGATTAAAACAATCTGATGGGGATAAGCCGGCTTGGAAAACAAACTGGAGTAACAGAACCTGAAGACAATCTGAAGTCATTCTAAACTCCAGAAGGGACCAGGGCCCTGATTTCTTTCTTAAAGTGCTTCTACTCTTTGGCTGGATTACAATTTTTGTTGGCTTCCTCCAATTTGACCCAACCTCTTCCACCTTTTTCTTCTGTATTTTGCTTACTAAAGTAACATTTTATTTATTTATTATTTACATTTCTATCCCGCCCTATACGTGAAGGTCTCTGGGTGGGTAACAACCATTTAAACAACAGATAAAAAACGGAATATCTGTCCCACCCCACACATTGCCATCTAAGTTAATAGTATGACTTGGGTTGATTCAGTAAGGACTAATGGTTGCATAGGAATCAACATCCAGTAAACTTCCAGGTGTCCCGCCACGTCTCTGGGGCTTTAAGCATTGTGCTCCACTCTTCCAAGGGTTTGAAGATTTGCCCACCATTAAATCTGATGCCGTATTAGACAAATATATGGACGACAATTGTATCAATGGCTACTAGAATGAATGCCTAGGTACATCTTTCAGGCTAGGAGGACTAGCAGGATGCCTCTAAGCCCATTTCCTGGGATCCAAGAGCAGGAGAAGGTTTGCCCTTGTCTCTGCTTGAGATGCCCGTGAGCATTTGGTGGGCCACCATGTGTGACGAGATGCTGGACTAGATGGGCTGTGGCCTGATTCAGCAGGGCTTCTTTTAGGTTCTTAGGTTCTTATTTGTATCCAGCGTATAAGTAACTGCAAAGTTTTCTTCTGGAATGAGAAAAACTATTGAGCTCCAAGAACTATGGGCTGTGAAAAGTGCATGTGGTGTGTAATTGATTTATTTGATGGTTTAATTAATTCTAGGGTACATAACTATTGACTAAATCTTTGCCAATTGTTTCTTTCTCTTTCCCTCCTGCCTGGTGTTTTCAACAATACTTCAAAGGTATTTAAAGTCTACATGGGCAGGGGATTGAGTGTTAGTAGATTCTCCTCTTTCTGGTGGAGTTGGCTTCCTTTAGAATTTTTTCTTAATCCTCTATGATACTATTATTCTTTTTAAAAGTAAGATTGTACACCTATTTTTTTGCTCCTTAACCTTTTCCTTTTGGTTTTCTTATATATAGATATTTTCTGTAGTACCAAGCAATTAATTTTATTCTCAGTGAGGTAAAAACAAGAGTAAAAAATAAATACATTTTGAGTGAAGATTGTGCACATGACGGAAAAAAAATATATAAAATTCTTCTCATCTAGAATGCTGCATAGAGATCCTTGTATTTGCTGAAAAGGATTCCAGGAAACAATTATGTAAAAATATTTAGACCTTTATGTGTTTCTGGCTTCTGAATCAAGTATGGCAATGATTTCCAGCTGTTCTGCAGAAAGGATTGAAGCTGAGAAATTAAAAATGAACAAATATTTAGCAGTAAGAATCACAGAACATCATGTACTTATTCTGCCACATTTGGATATTCCAGAATAATATTCCGGAATAATTTGGATATTCCGGAATAAATAAGTGATGTCTTAATGAAGCCTAATGCTAGGAAATTAAGGGGAGGGAGGTTCTTCAGCAACTTGAGTATGGGGAAGGATAAAATGCAAATAATAAATGAAGTAAATAAATAATTGTGCTGTAGTCATCCTGTCTGGATGGGGCCATGGTTTGGATGGGGCCTGATTGAAGTATGTAAAATCATACATGGTGTAGAAAAGGTGGATCCCACAACATGCGAACGAGGGGAAACTCTATGGAGCTGATGGGTGCCAGAGTCAGATCAGACACGGGGAAGTATTTCTTCACCCAGAAGGTGATTGGTGTATTGAATTGGCTGCCAGAGGAGGTGGTAACAGCAACCAGCCTAAACAACTTTAAGAAAGGGTTAGGAAAATTCGCGGAGGACAGGTGTATCAATGGTTACTAGAATGGATGCCTAGGTAAATCTTCCAGGCTGGGTGGAGGGGCAGGCAGGATGCCTCTAAGGCCTTTTTCTGGGATTTGAGAGCAAGTGGTTTGCCTTTGTCTTCTGCTTGAGACGCCCATGAGTTGGGCCACTGTGTGAGACAGGATGCCGGACTCCATGGGCTGTGGCCTGATCCAGCAGGGCTCCCTTTATGTTCTTATCACTCATGTATCTCATGGATAGCCATTACAACGATCGAGGTCTGAAAATCAAATTACCTTCTTCACAACAGATAAACGCATATGTGCATTAAAGTTGACCAATTGTTTGGGATTAACTGAGGCTATTTTGTTGACGTTTCCATGGATTTCCTTCTCTTCTCTTTCATGGAGTTCGGAAATGGCATTGTGAATGATCACACCTTCCTCTGTTTTTCTTGTAACTTGAAAGAAGGTCTGCCAGCTAGGCTTCTGGGGCTGTGGCTGCTTTTGAGCTCCCTTTCTTCACAAGGTATGAGGACAGAACATGAAAGCCAAACCTCCTTTTCACAGACTTGGCTGCAGAGAAGAAGAGAACATCAGATAGATAAGTGTCGCTTGGAATATCTGTGAATCTCATCCAGGAATTCCTGCTGCTTTTGTTTGCCTAGCACTGCTGCAGTGTTGAAATAAATGCTGTATAGGTGTGTCTTTGAATACAGCAAAAGGGGTTTCCCCCCCCCGTACACTGATTTCTATATCCATCACTAGGACACCCGGAGTGGAAACTATTAATGGTACAATTATTCTGAGTTAGGGATGTCCACAAATGGCTTTGATTTTTGATTTTTGATTTTTTGCGTTTGATTTGTATCAAATAGAATGTAAGAAGATTCGTATTAATTCAAATAGATCCCCTTCAAATGTTTTAGGGTTCCTTTCAGTAGGAATGTATTTGTATGAATTTGTACGAATATCCAATACGAACACATATATATCCTATACGCATCCTGTAACATCCGCTCTGAATCCACTTTGAATCCACTCTCAATCTGTGCTGAATGCACTCCGGATCCATTGCCCAAGGCCGAAAACAGCTAGTAAATAGAAAAGTGTTATTGTAAGCTTTGTGACTCCCTGAAGCCAGAGTTTCACTGATTAAACTCAGGAACTGACTGACTTATTTAATACATTTATATCCCACCCTTCACCAAATGGCCCCAGGGCAGGTTACAGTAAAAATAATATATATATTAAAAACATAATTTAAAATATCACCCGCTCCCTCCCTCCTTCCCTCCCACATCCCCCCTTCCCTAACAGGACAGCACCCTGAGGAAACTATTTAGATGGGAAAAGCCGGAAAGTATACAGTGTAGGCGCCTGGTGAACCTCAAGAGCGAGGCTGTTCCAAAGTCTAGGGGCTACCACAGAGAAGACCCTCTTGTATGTCCCTATGCCTCGTACCTCTGCAAGAGAAGGAACTACAAGAAGGCCCTCTCCTTGAGATCTCAGTGCACGGGCAGGTCCATATGGGAGAAGGCGCTCCTTTGGATGCCCAGGGCCCAGAGTCTAGGGGCTACCACAGAGAAGACCCTCTTGCATGCCCCTGTGCCTTATACCTCTGCAAAAGAAAGAACTCTTTGAGATCTCAGTGTACGGGCAGTTCTGTATGGGAGAAGGCGCTCCTTCGGATGCCCAGGGCCCATACTTCTGTATGGCGTAATTGGCTGCAGGACAACATCTGAGGGAGGGTAATGTAGTTTATTATATACATATACTCTCTAAATCAGTTACTTCTTCTCACTCTTCTCCATGTCTGACTTTTATTTATCTCTGAAACATTGTTTTCATATGAACATGGATTTGTTTACTTAACAATTACAAGGATTGTATTTGCTCATACCTACGTATATATCCACCATGTATTTTGTATCCAGTTAGTAGCACTGCAACAACTAAGCAATAAAGCCTCCTTTGGATGAACCCAGCTTACATGCTAAACCAGCATGCTGCACTTACACCTGGTGGTTCTACCTAATTCTGTCATAACATTCGATTCATATATGAATGTCTGAATTCGTATGGATATCAAATGTTACGAGTATCCATCCACTTCCCTATTCTGTGTTTACCGGTGCTAATGATGCTACAGAAAGTAATTGGATTTCCAAAACAACTGAATGCTTCACGAGAAACTCAAAGGAACCAGAGATGGCCTTTGAAAAAGTGCATTTCTGATTAGGGGGGACATGGGATACTCCATCAGCTTTCCCTCTTCAGTTAGCAAAATGGGACATGGAGTCTAGCTAAGATGCCCCTGTTTTATAACAACCATCATTCACTGACAAGAAGGGGTCTAACAGGCAAACCGAGTTAGCAAACCGATGTCTAATAAGCCCCATAATAAATATTCCCCAGCTAACCCTTCAGGTGATGCACATTCTGTTGTGGTCTCCTAGTGCCTAATTATATTGTTGCCTCTTCCTTGCAAAAGAAGTATTTGATCAGTAGCAGGCAAAAGCTTGAAGAAGCGGTTCATAGGTTTTCTGTGTGGCCTACATGGTGTTGGCAAATTTTCCATGGATCTGATCCATGGATCAACAAACTGCTTCCCTATTGGAGCTTCGGGCTGTGGTTTGGTGCCTGCAGATGGCTGTGTAGTGCAAAAATATGTTATGCTGCTAGAGAACTTGGGGTGTTTTTCCACTGGCAGAAAGTACCCATTTTTGCACCCATTTAGGACCTATTTGGGTGTGAGCCGGATGACCCCATTTCCACCACGGCACCCATTTGGGACCCGATTGTTTCCACTGCCGCTGGGGAAATCTGGATCAAATGGGTACTTTCTGGCCTTTAATCCAGATTTTCTGTAGACCCCATTAATGGGGTTTACAATGGGGTCTTCTGCTAGAAAATCTGGATTAAAGGGAGCCTGTTTCCACTAGAAACAGGCAATGGGGTCTAGAGGAGGCTAGGGGGAGGGGGCACCCATGGGGCAGAGCCCCAAAATCTAAGCTTTGAAGTCATTTCAAAGCCATTTCAAAGTTACTTCGAAGTTTCCTTCAGAGATTAGCAAAGGCTCTGAAGACAAACCTCTGAGAACAAAGGGAGAACAAAGTGGACTGTTACCTTCAGGCATGGAAAGAGGTGCATATTAATGAGGCTGACTCATCCCTGCTCACAAGGAGCTAATTAATATGCACGCTCTCCCAAGGGGTTTGTCTTCAGAGCCTTTGCTAATCTCCGAAGTTGCCTTCGGAGAGACTTCGGAGTCTTTACTAACCTCCAAAGGCAACTTTGGCAGGACTTGGGAGGGACTTTGGAGATTGTACCCCCTGTCCTCCAAAACACCTGGGGTGACACACAGACCCCTTGTGGGTCAATCCAGATTTGCAAATGGGTGCTCCGGTGTTTCCACAGCAGGGAGGCTAGCACCCATTGCTATTGGATACTAGACCACCCATGGAAACACTTTGGGTACTTCCCTTAATCCGGATCGTCTTAAATCCGGATTAAGGGAGCGCGGTGGAAAAACACCCTCGGTTTACAGGGCCCAGCTGACTCATGGTAATTAGTGGTCCTGGAGATGGGGGAATCATATCTTCCAGGTTTAAGGCAAATGCAACTCCAAAACCAAAGGCCAATTCCTACTCGGTCCCATAGCACTCTATGGGTTAACGTCTCGTAAGGTGCATCTACACTCTCAGGAGGTGTTTTCAACTCCAGATGTTGCCCTATCACCCACTATTTATTTTATTTATGATTTATATTTATATCCCACCCTATACCCAAAGGTCTCAGGGCGGTAACAACCTTAAAATCCAGCATATCAAAAAACCTATATTAAAAAAATAATAACCATCACAACATATAAAATCCAACATGTTAAAAACAACGTGAAATCAGTTAAAACAGTAGTGTTTGCAGTGGGGGGAAACATAACCAACATTTAGCCGAAGGCCTGAGCAAAGAGGTACGTCTTCACCACCTTCCTGAACATAATCAGAGAAGGAGCCTGATGCACCTCCAGGGGGAGACCATTCCATAGCCTGGGAGCCACCACTGAAAAGGTCCTCTCCAGGGTGCCCACCAGCCTCACTGCTGAAGTTGGTGGGACAACCAGGAGGGCCTCCCCTCCAGATCTTAAGGCACAGGCAGGTCGAAACGGGAGAAGGTGTTCCTTTAGATATTTGGGGCCCAAGTCATTCAGGGCCTTGTAAGTCAAAGTTAACACCTTGAACTGGGCTCGGTAGTAAATTGTAGTACTAGTGGTGGTGCAAGAACCACACACATCTCAACCCTCACCAGATCCTTACCTGTCTCATCCAGAGGCACAACCATTCGCACCGTTTCCAGTGCTAGGGGTCACCTGAGGTGTTGCACAAGCGTGCAGGCACCCCGGATGTCACTGTCCATGTGGCGAGCGTCACCGTCTCTGTGCTGATGGCGATATTGCACACACAGTCATGCTGGGCTCCAAAAACAAGATGGCAGCCCACGGACACAGGTAAGTCTCCAGGTGCATGTATTAGCTTTCCTACATGTGAACACTAGTACATGTTAGTAGGCAATGCACTTTCCCCATCCGATGGAGGGTAAGCTAAGTGCAGAAATACCCCGGATCTATTTGTTGGAAAAAATCCAGCATTGCATGAAAAAAAGAGAAGGGAATTTCTCTCAACCACCCAAAAATAAAATACGCTATTCAAAACTATGTAATATCAACAAAATGATGTTATAAAAAAAGGAAGGAGAAAAATAGTTATGATTCCCCCCCCCCCCACCCCAGTGTTCAAAGACCTCTTGATTTCTATCGGAGATAATTTTCAACAGGACTTTACCCTATATTAATTGTTTAGTTAATCTATCAGTTTGATAGAAGATAAGAAGTTGGAGAAAACACCTTTAATTGAACGGTAGCATTAGTCATTTTTCAGTTAAATCTCTCTCTCCTCTCTCTCTCCCCCCCCCCCTTCTGCCTCTCTATCAGAGGGGGGGGGAATCTGATATGATTTAAGCATTTTATAGTTAGATGTGCAATCCTTTCTTCTCAAAAATGATTGCAATTTGGGAAGTGGAAGGAAATACATCTCCTGACATCCTTGTATTAACAGAGCAGGCCTCAAAGAAAGTATTATTAATGATGTAATTAATATAGATAGATACAATATACATCAAACAAGTCATTACTTTAGAGGTGTGGATGTTGCAATTTGTATTAAATTTATTCATTTTCAACTCGCAGTCAGTGTGACGGGGAGCAGTTCAGGGTGGAATTGCAGTGCTGAGCAAATAGGAGAAATACGGTCCCCTCCTTTTTGTAGCATATTGCATTCTGAATTCTGTTTTTCCTGAATTTCCTGATTTATTTATTTATTTATTTGCAATTTTTTTTCCAATTTACTTTCTATTATTTTTTGTCACCCTATGCCCAGAGGTCTCAAGGTGGGTAACCACATTTAAAATCAAACATTAATACAGTAATGTTTTAAACACAAACTTCCATACACTTGTTGGAGTGGTGATAAGGAATGTGAGCCTGATTCATGATTCTGAAATTGCACGATGCATCCTTTGCAGAAGATTCAGGGACTGAAAAGGCACCAAAGAAAACAGAAGAGCAGAAGTGATATTTGGTGACCTTTTGGTTCTTTCTCCTTCTGCTTAAGATGGGACTCTCAAAACTGTGAGCCAGTTTGGTCTATTGTTTAGGGAGCCAGACATTTATCTGGGAATACTGGGTTTGATTCCACACACCTCCACGAAGCCAGCTGGGTAACCTTGGGCTAGTAACAGCTCAATTCTGAGCTCTCACAGCCCCACCTACCTCACAGGGTGTTCTGTTTGCAAGAGCAGAAGGTTTGTCAGCTACTCTGAGTCCCCTTAAATGGGTGAGAAAAGCCGGGTAGAAAAGCCAACTCTTCTTCTTCTTCTTCTTCTTCTTCTTCTTCTTCTTCTTCTTCTTCTTCTTCTTCTTCTTCTTCTTCTTCTTCTTCTTCTTCTTCTTCTTCTTCTTCTCTTCCTTACTCCTGTGTTTGAAGTTAAACTTGGTCTAGTGGTTAGGAAGCCGGACTCTTATCTGGGAATACCGGGTTTGATTCTACACTCCTACATGAAGCCAGCTGGGTAACCTTGGGCTACTTACAGCTGTCTTCTGAGCTCTCACAGACTCACCCACCCCAAAGGGTGTTCTGTTGTGAAGAACATAATGTTTTTCAGATGTTTTGAGTCCCTATAAATGGGTGAGAAAAGTGGGGTAGTAAACCCAACTCTTCTCCTCCTCCTCCTCCTCTCTGAAGATGCTGTGGCTGAAATTTCTCAGCAGTTCTATTGCCCAGTGACCCGATTGCTTGGGATGGAATTTTCAAGGTGGAAGACCCTCCCTGTGGTCCCCATGAAACCCCTTTCTTTCCTTTGTGCTTTTACTTCATACGTTGCAAGAGAGCCAGATGGGTTCTGCAAGAGCTCCGTGAAATCAAATAATACCTTAGCCAGGAGTTTGATTGTAAAGAGGAAGGCAAAAGAAGAAGAAGAAGGAGAAGGGGATAAATTATTCATTTTGCTGGTAGCAAAAGTAAACCTGATAGTCTTTTGGAGAGAAATCCCACAATGCAGATAGAGGGTTGCCTCACGATGAATTGAAAGACTTACACTGCCTTTTTCATTATTATTATTATTTTGTTTGCTGCCTAAGGTAGCTTCTGGCGCTGGGTATTGATGATGGCTGGAAAGGCTGCAGAGAATAACTAGAATATTTGACTGCTGAAGGGATAGGTAGAAAAATATATATATAATTCATTATTGCAAGTTACTTTGGTTCTTTTCTTGCTGCTTTCGCTTTTTGTTGCTTTCTAGCCCTGATCCATTTCTGCCTTCAGAGTTTGTTGTCTGGCTTTTTCGCGGACTGATAGCAGAAGTTAAATAAATGTTGGACTTTGTGGAAATCAAAGGTTTTACCTAGCAAATATGCCACCAAAGGATTCCTTATGGGTAGGGATGTGCACGAATATTCGAAATATTCATTATTTGGATGAATTTTGGGTGAATTTGGACATTCCTATACGAATCGGATGTCCAACCATTTGTTTTTTAGTATTTGTACGAAGGTGAATATTTTGAGTTATTCATATGAATAAGTTGGACATTCATATACGTACAGATATGTTTGCATCACATACGTATCCGTACTCATCCTGTGCATATCTGGATGCATACGGGATAAAAACGGGATGAATACGGGATAAAAACAGGATGTGTACGGATGTGTATGAGATTTCTATCACCAGCTACGAATCGAATATTTGAACGAATAGATAACAGATTTATTTGTATCAGTTCAAATGTCCAGACTTTTGTTTTTCTTTATTCGTACAAATTCAGATCTTTGAATATTCAATTTGAATTGAATGTTGAAAATTGCATTCATGACATTTTTTGTTGTTGTTCAGTGATAATCTTTCCACATTTATAGAACAGTTGATCCACTGTCTTGCAATCCAACACCCTCTCCTTCAGGGGCATGAAGTCTCCTCCTGAAAGCATCACTCATCTTAGGCCAAGTTTCAACTGGGCATTTTAATCCGGGTTTTAATCCAGATTTATTCAGTCATCAGCCAGGTCAGTTTTTTGACATTCCCACCCCTAGATTATAATGCGGACTGGCAGGGGAGAAACCCTCCCTTCTCCCCTCTTCCCTTTCTTACCCTGAGGTCAAAGGTGCAGAAAAGGGCAACCAGAATGATTAGGGTCTGGAACACCTCCCTTACAAAATCAGGCTGCAACGTCTAGGCCTCTTCAGTCAGGAGAGACAGCGTTTAAGAGGGTCCTGACTGAAGGATATAGAATTATGCATGGTATAGAAAAGGTGGATAGAGAAAATTTATTTTCTCTATAACACAACGCTAGAACCAGGGGGCATCTATGAAGCTGATGGGTAGGAGAGCTGGATCTGACAAGGGGAAGGATTTCTCCACCCAGAGGGTCATCGGTTTATGGAATTTGCTGCCGGAAGAGGTGGTGACAGCTGCCAGCCTAGATGGCTTTAAGGAAGGGTTAGGCAAATTTATGGATGACAGATGTACCAATGGCTACTAGAATGGATGCCTAAGTACATCTTTCAGGCTGGGGTGGGTGGGAAGCAGGACACTTCTAATGCCATTTGCTGGGATTCAAGAGCAGGAAAAGGTTTGTGCTTGTCTCTTTTTGAGATGCCCATGAGCATTTGGCAGGCCACTGTGTGCGACGGGATGCTGGACTAGATGGGCTGTGGCCTGATCCAGCAGGGCCTCTCTAATGTTCTTATGTTCCTTGCAGAGTGGAGCCCTCCTCCCTTATCCCTTCACTCGGTCTCTCACCTCCCTGGCACCGTTGTCGATTGTCTCCTGTGTGGGACAGGTTCTGTTCTAAGCAGATTTCACTGGTACCTCCTGGTTTGCGTTAGTGATTGTTCAAGGACGCCACCGAGTCTCCACCGCCACCCCCGTGGCCTGCTGTAGGATCAAGCTTAAGGCAAAGAGAAGTGATTGAAAAGCTGCGATGGAAGGATGAAGAATGAGTTGCTATTGCTGACATTTCATTTCTGGGGCAGTTGCAAAGGAGATTAATATACCTGCCTGGGGCTCCTGTATTAGTTTGTATCCGTGGCTATCTGGGAATGAAATCTGGTGGACAGCATGACATTCCTCTTTTGCATAATGGAAAGGGACATGTGGCTCCTGAAGTGGAAATGCATGAAACTTGGGGTGGTATTGTTGCTTCTCTTTCTCTGTCTCCCTCCCTTCCTTACTGAGTAACGACGTACAGCAATTTGCTAATTGGCGTTCTATTTATACAAGATTATCCTACTATTATTTTGTATTAATTATTCTGTCAGGTAACAGTGTGGTGCATTCAAACTTTCTCTCCTGATGAACAATGCAAGTTTCTATTCTGCTCAGTGGACACTTTCAAAAGTAAGCTCACCTCTTTGGCTTGCGTTATTGATCTGTTTCCTGTATCATTTTGTCCTAAATATGGTTCTTGACAGTGCAAAGTTTCAGAAGCCTTTCACACATAATTCCAAAGACCTTCCTGCTGCGATTCCCCCCACCCCCAATGGAATTTCAACACATCTAAAGTCCCTTGGGAACTTTGGCACTTGGTTTTGGGGGAAGAAAGGTATGGTGGATGTGGATAGTATCTTGAGCAGAGGCACTTCCTATACTTGGCTCTTTGGATGCTTGGAAAAAGTCATTATCGGAAATTAAAGCTGATTCCTGGGCCCTGGTCACACAAGTCTAAGACAGAACGGCCTATTCATTGATTCAAACTGAAGTCATACCAATCCTGGTCACACCTAGATGGTTATAGGTCAACCTCAGGCCGTCCTTGCATAGGGCCACATCACTTACACCTTTCTAAATGATTGACCTGAGCCTCTTCCATGGAACTCTTGGCTCTCCACCCATTTTGCTGTGTCAAATCTACCTCTTTTCTGATTGGATGCTGTTGTGTCACTCAAGGGAGGCGAGGGTGTGTGTGTGTGGTTCTTTTTTTAAGCCTGCTCCCCTACCTCCACACACCCCTTCCTTTTTGTATGTGCTGCTCTTCTTTGCGCAATTAATTTAAAATAATAATAACACATTTGCGGAAAAATGCTAGAAAGAGGAATCATGCTCATAAACTGAGGAGAGAAGGGGAGGTGCCCCACAAACTCTGTGTGTGCTGATTGGCCAAAGGAAAGACTGGACCCACCCACCACAGCACAGTTCAGCCTCCGTTAGCCTGTCCCCCCACTCACACTGAGGAAGAGAAGACAGCCTGGGATGCTAGGATGGGCTGAGTCCTGTAAAAATGGGGACTCGAGTTAAAACAGTCTAATGGGGTAGCCCAACTTGGAAAATGAATTAAATAAGAATAATGTTACTAACATGACCTGAAGATCACCTGAGGTTGCCCTAAACTACTAGTGTGACCAGGACCCTTGGCAGAAAAGATGAAGGTCCTTCATGTCACAGGGAATTTCCTCTTTCTTTGAGAGTTGCACTTTGTGGGACTGGTGCATAATCTGAGGATACCTTTGGATTCATTTCTGTGACTTACAAGTTAGTTCAGTGACTAGAAATGTTTACTTCCATCTCAGTTGGTTGCCAGTTACAGCCCTTTTCTGGTAGTAAATTCCACAGACCAATGATTCTCTGGGTGAAGAAAATACTTCTCCTGGCTAGCCCATCAACCCCTCATTCTACTGTGGTGTGATAGAGAATATATATATTTTCTCTGTCTATCTTTTCCACACCATGCATGATTCATGCGTACCTTAAACATACCACCTGGCGAGGCTGAAGTGGCCTAGACATTGCAGTCTGATTTCATAAGGGAGGTATTCCAGCCCCTTCATCATTCTGGCTGCCTTTTTCTGCACCTTCTCTAGTAGCACAATAGCTTTCCTGAGGGATGGCATCCAGAATATTCCAAATGAGGCCTCACATGTAGGAAATATCCCTCCCTTCTCAGCCTATGCCAAAAGTATAGGTTTCAAATGTGGCAGAATGAATACCTTTGATCTTTGTATATTTGGATTGTATCTTAGGGGTGTACACTAATGCTGTTGTGTGGTGTTTTTTTTTTTTTTTTTGGTATTTATTCATATTGAATCGAATTCAAGAAAATTTGCATTTGTTTCAATAGATCTCCTTCCAATGTGGTAGGGTTCTATTCGATATGGATGTTCAGTCATATACGAATGCATGTGAATAGCATTCGTATCCTATATACGAATGCATACAAATAGCATACAGATCCTATATAGCAGTGGTTCTCAACCTAGGGGTCGGGACACCTTTGGGGGTCGAATTACCCTTTCAGAGGGGTCGCGATGAGTCTCCCGCTGCCCCCTTCCCTCCTACTTCCCAGCTGCTCCACCCCCGTGGTGGTGGGTCTCCGCAACATGAGGAACTCCATTAAGGGGTCGCAGCATTAGGAAGGTTGAGAACCACTGCTATATAGGATCCTATATAGGTAGGAAGTATTTCTTCACCCAGAGGGTCATCGGCTTATGGAATGTGCTGCCGAAGAGATGATAACAGCTACCAGTCTAGATGGCTTTAAGAAGGAGTTAGACAAATTTATGGACAACAAATTTATCAATGGCTACTAGGTACATCTTTCAGGCTAGGAGGACTAGCAGGATGCCTCTAAGCCCATTTCCTGGGATCCAAGAGCAGGAGAAGGTTTGCCCTTGTCTCTGCTTGAGATGCCCAGGAGCATTTGGTGGGCTACCGTGTGCGACGGGATGCTGGACTAGATGGGCTGTGGCACATGAATCGCATAGATATCCCATACAAATGCATACAAATCGCATGTGCATCCCATACGAAGCTTCCTTCAAATATATCAAATCATTCAGTCCGAATTTGAACGGCAATCTTCAAATGTGCCAACCTTCCATTCGAATCTGAATGTCCAAATTCGGCTAGATTTTGAATATTGTAGATATTGAAATACCTCCAGAGCTCATCTGCAAGCCATCTTTTGTCTGTATTTCACAAGGGCCGTTGCTTCATCCAGAACCATTTAAAGAATATTTGTGTATGAGAAAAGAGGAATGTTGATTGCCTTTGGAGCTAATGTTTTGCTTTTTATGTTTTGCTTTATTTTTTTCCCTCTCCCTAAGAAAATTGGAGGTGCAGTGAAAGCGCACAAATTATGAACACAGCTTTCTTTCATTTGGTATCGGGGATAGAACATGTTTCTGAACAACATGGTTAACATCAATTATCTGTATGCTGCACTGATCAATGGTCTGGAACAAATATCCATTTATATGAAATGGCGCTTCACACAGCCACTTTAATTATTTCCTGGGATATTTCAATTTAAAAATAATAATTCTAACTTTCCACGCAAAAGTTTGCAGAGCTTTGAGTCCATAGACTTATCCATTTATCAGGAGCAGGGGGCAAGTTAAGGGACAAAGCCATGGGTCTTGCCTAGAGATTGATTGGTCGGGTTAGTTCATTTGGGTTCTCTTCATTTGGGTCCATTCAGATTTATGAAAACCTGCCTCTCTCTAAATACAGCAGGGATTAGGATAAATTCATTCAGCCTACACGTTAATGTAAACCAGTTTGGACTTGTGGTTAGAGGGCTGGGCTCATACTCAGCAAGTTTAATTCCACACTCCTCCATGAAGCCCACTGGGTGGCCTTGGGCTAGTCACAGCTCTCTTTCTGAGCTCTCACAGAGGCCTGCTTCACAGGGTATCTGTTGTGGGGAGGAGAATAGAAGCTTTGTCAGCTGCTTTGAGTCCCCTTAAATGTGTGAGAAAAGCGGGGTAGAAAAGCCAACTCTTCTTGTAACCCTACTGAGCATATGCATGCCTCAAACCAAAATTCAAAATAACTGTTGTTGCCCTTTGGAATCCCATTACCTGGGCTTTACCTCCATGTTCACTTGGGAATATCTGTGCACTTTTGGGGACCTTGGGGCTCAGGAAAGCTGTTGTCTGTTTGAAGTTACTTATTTCCAGGTTACCTATAATGGTCAATATGATTGGTTCTTAACCTGGGGTCTAGGGTACCACTATGGGTCACAAGGGCCTCCCAGGGGGTCCGTAGTAGGCCAGTGGTGGTGTTGGGTGGGAGGATGGCTGGGTGGGGGGGGGCATAAGACAGAGGACAAATGAATGTTGTCAGGTGGGGGTGGGGGATAAGGATCTACAGTAAGAAAAGTTATGCAAAGTGGGTCCGGGTGAAGAAAAAATTATGAACCCTTGTCTACATCTTGGTGGAAGAGAAGACAGACAGTCACCATAGATGGTTTGAAACTGAGATTTTAGTACCTTGTCTCAGCAAACTTAGTTATACTAATAATCCGGACATTCATATCTGTACAGGTACATACAAATCTTGTGTGTATCCCTACTAGGAATACATCCTCAAAGTGGAAGTGATAGTTAGGCAGAAAAGTAGTTTGAAGCAAACTGGGACACTGTGTGATTCATGCATGGTGAATATTTTGGGACTTACAGAGAACAGAAAAGGACTTTTTTTAAAGTTTTTTTTTTTAGAAATCTCCCACTCATACCCATCCACCCACATTGTTAAAATAAGAGTCCCACAATAATCTAAATTTGTTTCTGATCCTTAAGGAGGTTATCTCCCCCCTCCCACCTAAGCTGAGAATGTCTTGCTGTACCTTTTTGTCTTCTTTTTCACTTTTTCACCAGGGATATCCCAAAGACATATTGGAGATCCAGCAAGTAAGGCAAACTGATTAATTCTCATTTCTTCACAAATCAGAGACTCAAAAGTTTCTTTCTTTAAAAACCAGGCTTTATTCTGTCCTGGGGTTACAAGTGAAGGTGGTGTAGAAAGGTCCCTAAATGAATGAGTAAAATTCTTTTAAAGCACCCTGACCATTCTTATTTGTAGTATTTTTGGGCCTGGAACATAGCATAACAGCCCCAAAATACTACAAATAAGATTGAAACTGGCCATCTATCTATCTATCTATCTATCTATCTATCTATCTATCTATCTATCTATCTATCTATCTATCTATCTATCTATCTATCTATCTATCTATCTATCTATCTATCTATCTATCTATCTAGTTTAGTTTTTACTAGTCCAGTTCGGTCTAGAAGTTACACAGCCCGACTCTTATCTGGGAATATCGGGTTCAATTCTGCACTCCTCCATGAAGCAAGCTGGGTGACCTTGGGCTAGTCACAGTGCTCTTCTGAGCTCTCACAGCCTCATCTACCTCACAGAGTGTCTGTTGTGGGGAGAAGAACAGAAGGTATATCAGCCACTTGAGTCCCCTTAAATGGGTGAGAAATGTGGGGTAGAAAAGCCAACTCCTCCTCCTCCTCCTCCTCCTCTTCTTCTTCTCCTTCTTCTTCTCTTTCATATTCAATGACAGAAGTCATAGGTGAAGGCTTCAACAATTTTTTTCTCTGTCAGAGAATTTATGGAAGACAGATGTATCAATGGCTACTAGAATGGATGCCTAGGTACATCTTTCAGGCTGGGGAGACACGCAGGACACCTCTGAAGCCATTTGCCAGGAGTCGAGAGCAGGTGAAGGTTTTGCCTTTGTCTCTGCTTGAGATGCCCATGGGCAATTGGTGGGCCACTGTGTGCGACAGGATACTGGACTAGATGGGCAGTGGCCTGATCCAGCAGGGCTCCTCTTAGGTTCTTATGCAGAAGGTGGTTAGATAGCTTCATTCCAAGTGAATCCAACAGAAAGCAAGTATATGATTCCATGCAGCTTTTTTTAAAATAAATGTATTATGCATATTATGAGAGCCATGGGTATATTCTGAAGTTTCATAATTCTTCCATTGCCAAATCATTCAATTTTAGGAATCAGTAAGTCATTGTTGCAATCACAGCTCCTGGTCTCGAAATGCATAAAACAGCTAGCATTGCAGGATCCCATCCCTGCATTATTTTTATTTTATTTTTGCTTTGCTGTGTCTTCTATTGCGCGACACTCTCTGTGTGACATTTCGGCTGACACCGTGATTTCTTTTAGAGATAATGGATTTAAATAAGATGCTTATGGCACAGTAAGGTAATTGTGTAGGAAATCCCGGTGGTTTGAATGACAGTTTTAATTCTTTTTCAAGTGGCTGGATAGAAAAGAAAATGGCTCCTGCATTTTTAATAGCTGTGGAGTCTTGGGACCACATGTGTTGCGGGGGGGGGGGGGAGGTGATTCACACACCTCTAAATAAAGATTTTAAAACATCTTGGGTACATTTGTCAGGCGCACCTGATGGCACGATGAGACCAACCGAACTTTCCTCAGCTGCATCAATCTCCAAACGTTATTTCTCCAAGTTTCTTAATAATAGTACAAAATCACCGGAGAATAACCAATGTTCCACAAAGAGGTAGAACATCACTTTGTAACTGAAGATTGGAAAAGAAAGCCCCAGAGACAGATCAAATTATCTACGAGCCTTTATTATCCAGTAGGAGTTACTGCTACTCTGTTAGCAATGCAAGTTCACACGTTAGGCCTGCACACAACATTCACTATTCGTATGAATTTGGATCGAGTGTTTCGACATTCGTACATCAACATTTGTACAAGTATGAATGTTTTGTAACATTTATACGAATATGAACATAAGAACATAAGAGAAGCCCTGCTGGATCAGGCCACAGCTCATCTAGTCCAGCGTTCCATTGCACACAGTGGCCCACCACATGCTCATGGGCATCTCAAGCAGAAACAAGGACGAACCTTTTCCTGCTCTCGAGTCCCACCAAATGGCCTTAGAAGCACCCCGCTTCCCCCACACACACCAGCCTGAAAGATATACCTAGGCATTCATTCTAGTAGCCACTGATACATCTGTCATCCATAAATTTGTCTAACCCTACCTCTTCTGGCAGCAAATTCCATAGACCGATGACCCTCTGGGTGAAGAAATCCTTCCCCTTGTCGGATCCAGATCTTCTACCCATCAGCTTCATAGATGCTCCCTGGTTCTAGTGTTGTGCAATAGAGAAAAGAAATTTTCTCTATCCAACTTTTCTACACCATGCATAATTTTATATACTTCAAACAGGTCCCCTCTTAAATGGCATCTTTCCAGGCTGAAGAGGCCTAGATGTTGTAGCCTGGTTTCCTAATGGAGAAGTTCCCAACCTTTAATCATTCTGGTTGCCCTTTTCTGCACCTTTTCCAGTTCCACAATATCCTTGTCCTTGTTGGATCCGACTCTCCTGCCCATCAGCTTCACAGATGCACCCTGGTTCTAGTGTTGTGTGACAGAGAAAGATTCTCTATCCACCTTTTCTATACCATGCATAATTTTATATACTTCAATCAGGTGTTCGTACGTTTGTTAAACTGGGGATACATACCGGATACGTATGCATTAGTATAAGAGACATATTTGATATGTATGCATTGGTATAGGGTACGTATCTGATATGTATGCATTTATTTGGGTTGCAGGATCCGTAAGCAGGAACTGTATGCATTCATTTTAGAAATTCATACGAATTCGTACAAATATATTCATATCAAATAGAATCCTACCACATTCGAAGGGGTAGTATTTGAATGTAGATGAATTTTCTAATATTTGGTTTGTTATGAATTGAATGCCAAATAAAACATTCATTTACATCCCTATCGTAACGTATTCATTAATTCAGAATCAAAATGTGCCGAACCGGTTTGGGTTCAGACTGGTTCGAATTATACAGGTGGGGTTGAAAAGTTCAGGTTTCAACAGAATGTCCTACCTGTTTGAAAAAAGGTTTCAGGTTTGAACAAAACAATGCGCCTAACCTACACACCCTGTCCGGCGGTGATTCAGAGGGGTTTGTGTCGGATTGACCACACTATGGTTGGAAGATAAATGTTCAAAACTGAACTGATCCAGCCCTTGTTTGGTTCAGTTCTGGAATACTCATACTTTATTCCGGAATATCCAAATATAGTGGAATGAATAAGCAACATCTAGATGCAACCTCTTTTTTCTAACGAGGGGCGTTTATAAGCAGCATGTATTCCTGTATGTACATATGGAAGTACATATGAATGAAACAAAACAAATGAAGAATGAATGAATGACTCTTATTCATGGAGGAAGGCAATGGAAGTTTTTTTTTTTTTCCACTGCCCTCCCTTGATCTGGACTAAAAAATAGGCCCTTCAACTAATCCGGATTTAGTAGCTTTGGGTTTCAGTCCCCCCTATGGGTCCGTCCCCCTGGAGTCCCACCCTAGACCCTATTGCTGAATCATGGTGGAAACATGTTCTGTATAATCCGGATTTGATGTCTGAAGATCCCATTGTAGACCCAAAGGGGTCTGCAGGAAATCCGGATTGTAGGTCCTGAAGGACCCATTCAATCTGTATTTCCCTAGAACTAGCGGAAACCAATGTGGCTCTAATCAGGTCCGAAGTGGAAATGGGATCTTCCTGCTCTGAGCCTAATGGCTCCTTAATGGGTCCACAATGGGTCCTTAATGGGTATTTAGTGTTAGTGGAAAAACTCCCAATATCTTCATCCAGACAGCACTTGTTAATCCACATTATTTGGATAATCTAGAGTAAAACATGTCCAGGAACAGTTGCTGCTGGATTATCCATGCTTTATTCCAGATGATGCAGAGGGGATTTTGATGAGGAAATGAGACTTGTATTCTCTGTCTGATGTGTTTGATTATTGAAGAGAAGAAAACAAAATATTAAAGGTAATTGAATATTAAGAGACCGTTGTGTTTGTCAGTAAACCCAATCCTAAACCAATGTCCTCCTGGCCTCCTCTTGTCTATTCAGTTCATAGGGATGTACACGAATATTCATCACATTCAAAATTCATACGAATTTGTCCGGATTCGGACATTCGAATTTGCATGCAATGCTAATACATTTGAAGATTGACATTGGAGGTGGGAAAGCACCTGCCCTAGGCACAATTGCAGCAGATCCAGATTAGATCCAAAGTGGATTCAGAGTGGATTGAAAGCGGATTTTGGCACGTTCAGAGCAGATACAAAGGGGATACATAGGGCAAAATTTTCTTTTGGAAAGGCGCTATACAAATAAAAATGGAAATGGAAAATGAAAATGAAAATGGATACATAGGCGAATCATAGCAGGGATTCAAATGGGATTCAGATCAAACATTTGCATCAAATTCGAATCCTACCATATTCAAAGGTTATCTTTTTGAATGAAGAAGAAAAAGAGTTGGCTTTCCTACCCTGCTTTTCTCCCCCATTTAACAGGACTCAGAGAGGCTGACAAACCATCTGTTCTTCTCCCCACAACAGAACACCCTGTGAGGTAGGTGGGGCTGTGAGAGCTCAGAAGAGAGCTGTGACTAGCCCAAGGTCACCCAGCTGGCTTCATGGAGGAGGCCGGAATTGAACCCAGTATTCCCAGATAAGAGTCCGGCTCCTTAACCACTAGACCACACTGGCTCATTTCTGAATATACATCATCTTGCCTTCGATTCTATATGAATCGAACAAACATTTGTGCACATCCCTGAATCATTTCTGGATACATTTCCTGTATCCTTCTCTACAACTTAAGGGGTTATTATTTTATTTTAATTTTTTGCTTTAAAAAAAAAAAGGAAGGAAAAAAAACTTTCTCCCCCCCCCCCCCGCTTTCGAGTTCTAACTTATTGAGTAGAAACTCTTTGGCTTATTAGAAGTAATTACTTCTGGAGATACAAGAGAGATTAATATTCATGGGCCAGATTGATGGCGTGTGCAGGAAAGATGCGATACTTCAATGTTGCATTCACTGTGTTAAGTTTAAAGTGGGAATTGATGAAAAATGCGAGGTAATACACTCTATGAACCTAAGTGATGAACTGCGGCTTATTTACCATCTGGCTGTTCAGCGGGGCCCTTTTTCATGTCATGAAAATTACGCTCTCAGTACCGGAGTGGTATGCAAAACTGTTTCTTCCAGTCTTGTCTAAATATGTTACTGAAGATTTGATAGCCTTTCATTCTCAGCAGTGTATTATTTTGATTAAAAAGAAGGGGGTAAAGATACCATTTCTTTTTTAAAGGAACCTCGAAAGATACTTTCCCTCTGATTACCTGGAGAGATATATACCACTGGGTAAATGCGCAAGCGACGACATGTCCGCCGGATTACCAAATGCTTGCATCCATAATGTTTGAACAAATTAAGGTATAGATTTTTGAGATTAGGTTTTTGGAAGGCGTTCCCGCCTCCTCGCAAGAGCTGAGTCTGAAAGAAATAAGAATTTAATCAGATGTGAAGCTGGTGAGCGCTGCTGGAATTTCAGTGGGCGAACGGTCTGCAGTGTGGCTTTAAATGGGATATTTCGAGGACTCTTTTAGACTGCCTGGAAAACGCTGTCTCAGGTGTCATGGTGCTACTGGCGGGTCGGATGCCTTTTGACCTTTGGTAAGATCCAAGAAAGACCCAGCATTCCTTGACCGCTGGCCCAGGATTTTGAAAATACTGATGTCATCAAAGGCAGCTGACAGTGTGTGTGAATGCTGGCAAGCCACAGAGATGGGTCGGCCAGAGTGTCAGTGCAATGATCAATGTAATGGTGGAACCATTTAACTAAAGAGGTAGTGGTCTCCCTTTGTTACACATGAACGCTAGCAAACCAGAGAGATGAGGCTGCTAGAGTGTCAGTGCAATGATCAATGTAATGGCCGAACCTTTTAACTAAAGAGATAGTGGTCTCTCTTTGTTGCACGCGAACGCAGCAAACCGGAGAGATGGGAGGCATTTCCGCACTGAATCGCGTTCGAAACCGAACGCGTTCAGGCGGAAAGCTTAAGCCAGCTTCGGGCGCTTTCCCCGTTCACACACAGACGCTCCGGAACGCGTGTAAACGCGTTCCGGAGCGTCTGGGTGCGAATGGTCAAAGCGCCCGAAGCTGGCTTAGCCGGCAAACGCCGGCCAGGGGCGCGCCGGCGGCCGCGGAGGCAGATCGACAATCAGCTGTTTGAAAAACAGCTGATTGTCAAAGCCGCGCGGCGTCGGAGGCGAGCCGGCAGGCGATCGGGAGACAGAAGCGGCGCGAACGCTTCTTCTCCCGAACGCCTGCGTGCGGCTCGTCCGCGTTGGAACGCGTGTAGAGCACTTCGAAGTGCTCTACATTTCGAACGCGGAAAAGCCAGCTGCGGACACGTCGGGACGCAAGGCGCGCGCGGCCAATGCGGATGACGTGTCCACAGCTGGCTTTTTCGCGTTCGAATCAGCCCCGTGCGAAAACGTCTGAGGCTGCTAGAGTGTCAGTGCAATGATCAATGTACTGGCGGAACCATTTAACGAAAGAGGCAGTGGTCTCCCTTTGTTACACATGAACACTAGCAAACCAGAGAGATGAGGCTGCCAGAGTGTCAGTGCAATTATCAATGTAATGGTGGAACCATTTAACTAAGGAGGTAGTAGTTTCCCTTTGTTACACGTGAATAATAGCAACCACAGAGATGAGGCTGCTAGAGTGTCCGTGCAATGGTGATGTAGTGGTGGATCAATTTAACTAAAAAGGTAATTGTCTTTGTTACACGTGAACACTAGCAACCACAGAGGTGAGGCTGCCAGAGTGTCAGTGCAAGGATGATGTAGTGGTGGAACAATTTAACTAAAGAGGTAATAGTCTCCCTTTGTTACACGTGAACACTAGCAACCACAGTGATGAAGCTGTCAGAATGTCAGTGCATTGGTGATGTAACGGCGGAACCATTTAACTAAAGAGGTAGCGGTCTCCCTTTGTTACACGTGAATGCTAGCAGCCAGAGAGAAGAGGCTGCCAGAGCGTCAGTGCAATGGAGATGTAATGCCGGAAACATTTAACTAAAGAGCTAGTATGTTCAGCCAGGTGCTTCACACCCATTTGTTAGGGATTCTTCAATTTGGATTCATCAGTAACAGAGGGTGGTTGGAATGTCCTCAGTCGGCCTTTGCACATTCTGTTTTTGTCACTACACCCTTTGAACGGTGGAAAAGGATGCAGAAACTGAAACTCAAAACTATCAAAGAGTCAAATCACTCAGAAGTTATTTTTAATATATATGTGATGCTTTCATTCTGTGGATATGTTTAGAAATAGATGGATATAAAGTTTGCATCATGCTTTCACCTACCTGGGAGCAAGTCTTAACCCAGTGGGAGCTATGCTCAAGGGACCATACACATCTAAGAGTAATCCATCTTTGATCCACCTTCAGTGTGAGGAAACATATCAGCAAAGTGTCAAGCTATTTTGCTTTTGCCTTATCTAATCCAAAGATGTGTGTGTGTGTTTTTTTTCCTGGAAGTGAAACTGCCTGTCAGTTTGCTGATGTATTTTCTCACTCTGAAAGTGGAACAAAGATAGATTTTAGCTTGGATTTCATCAGAAGCCAAGGCAGGAGTTCCTAGAGATGGGTAGGTTTGAACCATTCAATTTGAGCCAGTATGAACCGAGCCAAACCAAACTGAACCAGGAATATTTGACTGAACAAACTGGTTTCTTTCAAGCTGTTCTAAACTGGCCCTTTCTGACCCTTAAAACAGAACATTTTTAATGTTTCTTTCAGTGTAATTTTATTTTCTTTAAAAAAACACTTTAATGGTTCACAAACTGTTCAAGATTCAAAAAAGAGAGGGAGAGAAACAACTGTAGAAAGAAAATTAGTATATGTTTGAGATTGATTGATTGATTGACTGATCGATCGATCCCAGGGCAAGAAGAGTTATCTGCACATCTTCTTCCGTATCAACCTGCCCATGCCCTAAGATCTGTAAGGGAGGTCCTCCTGGTTGTCCCACCACCCGCAGCAGCAAAACGGGTGGGCACCTGGGAGAGGGTCTTCTCTGTGATGGCCCCTAGGCGATGGAATAATCTTTCCCTTGAGGTGTGTCAATCACCTTCACTGTACACGTTTAGGAAGTCAGTGAAGGTGCACATCTTTGCTCTGGCCTTTGGTAAAATGGGGATACAATGTTTCCTTCCCGCTTTGCAGATGCCCGGAGACCTTTGGGTATAGGGCGGGACAAAAATTTAATAAATACAAAATAATCAATCAGTCAATCAGTAAGAATTCTCAGGTAATTTTGTTGGTGCTCTTGACAGTTAGACTGGGATAATTCCAGTATATTTTGGTATAGTGGATTCCAATAGATTCCACAACTGCGTTGCCATATACAAGTAAAGAGATAGGACTAAGAACCAGCTTGGTCCAGTGATTAGGGAGCCAGACTCTTATCTGGGAATACCGGGTTTGATTCTGCCCTCCCCTATGAAGCCAGCTGGGTGACCTTGGGCTAGTCACAGCTCTCTTCTGAGCTCTCACAGCCCCACCTACCTCGCAGGGTGTTCTGATGTGGGGAGAAGAACAGAAGGTTTGTCAGCCTCTCTGAGTCCCCTTAAATGGGTGAGAAAAGCGGGGTAGAAAAGCCAACTCTTCTTCTCCTTCTTCTCCTTCTTCTTCTTCAAAGAAAAAAGAAACCCACTCTAGCAGAAAAGGTCTGTTTGGAAGTGAGGGTGGGGAGGGAATTTCTTGCTCCAGTTCCACTACAACGTGGAGGATTTTGAACAGCTGATTTGCTAAGACATTTTATCTAGATGGGTCTTTGCCTTCTAGTTCCTTCCCCTAAATCCCCTGCAACATCAACACAATGATTTGTTGTATAAACAAAAGCAGTAGGGACCAATTCTCTCTGGATACCCCATCTGGCAGAGGAAAAAGTGGTTGTCAGTATACCAGAGGCAACATAGTTGTGGAGGTTTAAATCATTTCTCCCCAGTTTCCAAAGCTTGTAGCATCATGGACTTAGAAAGTTTGTTCGTGCAGAGATCTGGATTAAGGAATCCATAAAGGACGGCTGCCCAGATTCCATGTGAACGCATACAGAAAAGGACAGAACATCTCCTGTCTGGTTCATTTGTATAACGGGCATTATTGTGAGGTTTTTGGGCTATGTTCTACCCAGGGAACAAAAATCAGAACAAATTTTATTCTTATTGTAGTACATTTTGTTGTTTTCACTGCCATAGCTGTTTATTGGCCCGCTGAGCTTTAGTGAACACGGTCTGGTGTTATTCAGGCTTAAATGTTATTTTTCCCCAGATTTAAAGCAGAGGGGAAGTATCCTAAAACAAAGGTTATGTCCTCATGATGGCCAAGATCTTTAGATTGGTGGTCTTTAGATTGTAAGCCTGAGGGGCAGGGACCTGTCTGAGATTAATACAATATTGTAACCCGCCCTGAGACCTTTGGGTACAGGGTGGGATAGAAATACAACTAAATAAATAATGATAAATAAATAATAAGATGTTGAGTCTGTAGAACATAATTTGTCCAAATGCAGTTACTATTAGGGTGCAGTTTTCGGATTCAATTCGATTTGAATTAAATGTTTGTATTCAAATGAATAGAGAAAAATGAATGTATTCAAATTCGAATCTGATTCAAAAGAAATTGTATGGGGTTATTTTAAAGAATTCACTTAGTTTTTTAGGATGAGCTTGGTTCAACCTTCCGTGCGAGGCAAGCAGAAGGCATGGCTGTGCATGAACAAAACCGTAAAAAAGATTATGGGCCTTAAGAATTATCCCTGTCATGTGATACACTGGAATGGGATATTTATATTTGCTCGCCAGGGTAATAAAATTGCACTCAGTTATATCACAGACACTACCAAATGATTGCTCCGAACTCTGTAATAACATTGGAGCTCATAAAATATACAGTATAAACAACGCAACAGGAGGGGGGGAAATGCATAGATATATCATTTAATATAGCCTCTGGCCTGTAAAGGCTTGCGTTGAGTTTTAGAAATCTATGTGATTTGAAATCACCATGTGTGCTGCGGAGGCTGAAATAAAGCCTTATGTACATGCTGGGATGGACACATTTGAAGACCAGGAGCATGGACTTGTAGGTAGATGTTCACCATTGAGTAATGAGATAAAATGATCTAGGGGTGGAAGTACGTGATCCTGGCCAGAACCAGTTGAAGAAGAAGAGTTGGCTTTTCTATCTGACTTTTTTCACCCATTTAAGGGGACTCAAAGTGGCTGACAAACCTTCTATTCTCCCCACAACAGACACCCTTTGAGGTAGGAGGGGTTGTGAGAGCTCAGAAGAGAGCTGTGACCAGCCCACAGTCACCCAGCCAGCTTCATGGAGGAGTGAAGAATCAAACCCAGTATTCCCAGATAAGAGTCCAACTCCTTGACCACTAGACCAAACTGGAGCTAGTTTGAGACTGAAGTTTCATCCAGACAGCACTTACTTAATTCACAGTATCTAAATAATCTGGAATGAGGAACGAGACACATTTTATTCTGGATTACTCATGCTTTATTCAAGATTATCCAAGTAATGCGGATTAAGTAAGTCTGGATGGAGCTTGAATTTTGCTCTATTTGTTCAGACAGGGATTAAAAAGTTGATTATGGTGTGGGTCTTTTGGGATTACTGCATGTGCCTTTGGCAATCCCAACATATAGGCTCACTGTATAGGAGTAAAACCATCCTTTGTAGTATTCTGGGAAAAACCAGTGCTCAATGTTGGTTTCCCTGGAACAGTATAAGAACCTAGCTCACTGAATACAATGCCTGCTGCTGGTGAAGATGGCTAAATCTGGGTTCAAAATGGCCACTGTCCATGTGTGCATGCCCTTTTGGGCATTTCACACCTGTAGCTGTGCATTATAACCGGATATGGGTTTTAAAGGTAGTACTTTTAAGGACATTCACTGTGGATGTTCTCATTTCACATTTTCCCGCACGTTTGCACAAACTGTGTGAGATGGGATGTGCGTGAATGTTTGCACATTCGAAATTTGCCCAAATTTGGACATACGAATTGGAATCGGACGTGGGTGCCTTTGAAGACTGACCTTTGAATACGGATTGAAGGCTTCTTACACATTCGTACAAAGCTTGGTTACCTTCGTGAACCTGCGGAGGTGGGAAAGCAGCAAAGGATCCAAGGTGGATTCAAAGCAGTTTCAAAGTGGATTGAGAGCGGATTTGACTCGTTGAAAGCAGATACATAGGGGACACGTAGGCGATTCGTAGCAGGGATTCTAATTCTATCCAAATCGAACCTTTGTACCAAATTTGAATCCTGGCACATTCGAAGGGGGTCTGTTTGAATGAATACACATTTTCTTCAATCATATTCAATATGAATTGAACACAAAAATACATCTGTGCACATTCCTAGCTAGGAGGAAGCCTGTGTCCTTACATTGCGCAACCTGTTTTGAATATTTTTCCCCCCTTTTAATGGGTGCATTGCAAATTTGTCCTTTACCCTTTTTATATCTTTGCAAATTCCAGGTTTTCAGATATTTGGTCATCTAGGCACATCTGTGGGGGTTTAAACAACGTGGCTTTCGTTTATTTATTTTTATTTACTTATTTGCAGAATAATATTAAGCAGAGCAGTGTTTTGAAAAAAAACTTCAGAGGAAAAATAGTTAATTTTCTTCCATGTCATTCCTGCGTCTTCTCAAAAAGCCCTTCTTCAGATAGAAACCACAGGAAGAAAAATTGCTGTTAGTCAGGTTAGCAAAATGCTGTTTCGATCCCAGGAGATTAAAGGTTCTATTGGAAGGGGAAAGATAATAAAAACTAATAAATAAAACTCTTCCCTGTTATATTGTGAGGAGATGCAGTGACAAATATTTGCATTTTATAAATTCTTTGTGTCACCTTTAATCTATTTAGTGTAATAGATCTTTCCTCAGAAGAACACCCCCAATTCAGCTATTGATTTAATATTAAAAAATGCCTGTCATTTTTTAAAATCTCCAATACGGATGAGCATTAGTCAGTCCACAGGCATAGAAGTAATTAATGAAATTGCACCTTTGATCTGGGGTGCATTTAAAAGAGGGAGATACTGCTTTTCAAAACCAACTGCATTCGCTGTAAATGAGATATGCTTATAATTTAGAGGCGATGTTTATAATTCCTGGACACAAGCTCGAAATCAGAGGATTGAGAAATACAGCCAAATTTGTGCATGTAAATCAGAGATCATGAAAACCTGGTTATGAATCAAACCCATAAATATAGCAGAGATTGGCAACCTACTTTGTATTAGGTATGCGCACAAATGCATTTCTTGCATTCAAATTTGAGTCGATTCAAATATTTGAATATTCGATTTGATTTGAAATTCAAAAATCCAAATTGTTGAAAATCCAATTCGAATGTGGATTATCCGGATCCGTATTTTCAAAAACCCAATTCGAATGGAATGATACAAATGTCAGGAACATTCATAGTCAATTTTCAAATTTGCACGCATCCTGTTTTCATCCTGTTTTTGTTCCATTTGCTTCCCATTGTCATCCCCTGTTATATGCACAAATAGACTCGATATTCGGATGTGATATAAACAGATCTATTTGGATGAATTATTCAAAAATCTGTATCAGATTTCTGAAAATTCAGAATTTGATCGAATTTGGAAATTCGGGTTTTCGAAAATCCAATTTGAATTTGAATATCAATATTCATTGGATTCAAATTGGATTTTTAAATTTTTGAATATCTGTACTCATCCCTACTTTGTATCAGCGGAATCCGTAGATAGTTCTAAAAATAACGTTGAAAACCATCAACAAAGATCTTCTCCTGCTGCCTGGTGGTACCCTTAGGTGGACATTGTCAAATCTGATGTCACATAGACAGGTGCAACTATGGCTGCATTCAGACCTAATTTTTAATCCAGCTTCAGTCCACATTCAGAGCTGAAGAACAGCAGAGTGAACAGTCATTTTCTTTCTATGCATCTAACCCAAAGCTAGTTATTCTGAGTTAGATAATGTTGAAAGGAATCAGTTTCTCACGTTGCTGATGCATTCTCACTCTGAAAGTGGACTGAAGCTGGATTAAAACTTAAGTGTGAACCCAGCTTATGTAAGACATCTAAATACCAATACTGGTGCCTCTAGATATCACACCAGAAATGCACAGTTTATCTATGCTCCAAAGTTGGGTGCTTCTGGAGGGGAAACGGTCCACCCCCTCATACTGAAATAGTCCACATTTCAGAGGTTGTAGCCAAGATTCTTCTGTTCATGTGCTCAGTTTCACCCTTCATGCTCAGCTCTGACTGATCAATCATCTATCTACCTACCTTCTACCTACCTCCCCCCCCACATACCTACCTGTCAGCATGTTCCCAGGTGAAAGCAGGTTCTCACAAGTTCTCATTCTTGGGGATGTGCACAAGTGTTCTTTACATTTCCTATTAGTATCGAATCAAATGCAAGAAAATCTGTATTCGTCTGAATAGATCCCTTCCGAGTGTAGTAGGATTAGAATTTTAAAAAATACAATACAGTCTGGGCAGAAATGTGGTGTGTTTTTTTACATTTGATTCATAACAAATTGAATGTTTGAACATTTGCATTCATATGAATAGATGCTGTCGAATGTGGTAAAATTCTGTTCGATATGAATATATTCGTACAAATTTGTACAAATATCCGATACGACAAATACATATCCAATACAAGTCCAGTAATATATTCTCTTCGAAAGCCTCAACCCCGACTTGAATTAATGCACTCTCAATCTGTGTTGAATGAACTCTAGATCCATTGCAGATGTCTGGGGCAGCCGCTTCCCTGTGTCTCCAGTTTAACAAATGTCCAAACTATTCATACAAATGTCCAGAACATTTGCATTTTTGCAAATATCAGTGTGTGAATTCTTGCAAGTAACGAATGTTACCAATATTCATGCACATCCCTCGTGCGGCCTCTTCATCACCACAACTGTTGCATGTGGCGGAGCAAAGCTGAACTGAATCTTGTCACTGTGGGGCAGGTGTGCAGCCCCCTGGGCGAATCCGGAGCTCCAGGGCTCACACAGGGTGATCCGTTGACCACCCACCCCAAACTTGTTCATCATTATACTGCAGTGTAAATAGAACATTGACTGTATTGTCCATGGAATATTGCTTTTTGTGTTTTTAAATTCACCTTTAAAAGTTTTGGTTTTTCCTCCCCTCTCTTCCTTGCTTTTCCTTCCTTCCTTGCTCTATCTATGTACTTACAAGTACGCAAGGGCTCCATAAACCAGCCCCCGTTTCAGGAAGGGGGGGTTCTGTGTGTGTGGGTTTGGTATTAGTACTGATCAATCATCTATCTACCTACCTTCTACCTATCTACCTTCCCACTGATCAATCATTTATCTACCTACCTTCTACCTACCTACCTCCCCACCCACCTACCTACCTTCCCACTGATCAATCATTTATCTACCTACCTTCTACCTACCTACGTCCCCACCCACCTACATACCTGCCTATCAACCAATCATCTGTCAGTCTATACCTACCTACCTCCCCACCCACCTACATACCTACCTGTCAACCAATCATCTGTCAATCATCTATATCTACCTACCCACCTACCCACCCACCTGCACATCTTCCTCCCCATCAGTCATCTACCCACTCACCCACCTATGTGCCTAGCCACCTTTCAGTCATCTACTGACCTACCTTCTACCTACCTACCTCCCCACCCACCTATCTACCTGCCTATCAACCAATCATCTGTCTGTCTATACCTCCCTCCCTCCCAACCCACCTACATACCTACCTGTCAATCAATCATCTGTCAATCATCTATATCTACCTACCTACCCACCCACCACACCTCCCTCCCCATCAGTCATCTACCCACTCACCCACCTATGTGCCTAACCACCTTCAAGTCATCTATCTTATCTATCTACCTACCTACCCACCTACCTACCTACTTTGCTTACCTCCCTGCTCTGCCCTTCCCATCATTAGATACAAGTAACCTGCCATATTACCAAATATCTGGCACTGAACTCTTAAGGTTTCTTTCATTTTGCTGATCCTGAAGTTTCCCCAACCGTAGGAATCTCCCCAGAATTAACTAAGGAATAAGTGGAGGATTTCATGACAGCTTTCCCCTAATATAACAAACAGACAAAATATTGGGAAAAAAAGAACGAAAAGAAGATTACGGGATTAACATCTGTTGCTTGCTCTTACATCTTTGCTTCCTTTGAAGCGTTTATTTGTTGCATCATTTTGCACGTCTTCCGTCTGAACATCGCCAGACCTGCTCTTGAAAAATCTCTCCCTGTCTGCTACTGATTTCCCAGCTTTCTTCTGCCTGTCCCCAACCCTCTTCTCTTTCTCACGCCCCAAAAGGAACCGCCGGGCAGGCCAGTTCCAGGCAAATGTGCAGACGATTTAGAACAAGCCGGTATGAATTTTAAAGTAGTTACTCCAGCCTGGTTTGTCTTTGATGTATAATCTACTGTAGAGAAGTGAAATCTGGGAAGAAAAGAACAGTCCCCACTTGGAGATCACTTGTTAGCTTTGTGGTTCATCTATTTATAATACCCTGCTGTCTTTTTCCTTTAGTGTTTTCCGTTTACCGTTTTTTAAAAAAGCAAAATTGTTAGATTTCTTTAAATTGCTTTGACTTGGTTCATCATTTTGATAGATTCTTAACCAATTTTCTGCCCATCCTCCTGATGCCTAAGATGCAAAATTAAATACGATGGATATCTGCACTTATTAAATCCTTCCTATAATATAGAAATAGGCTTCATCCGACATTGGTTCCTTATTCTGCTATATTTGGATATATTCCAGAATATCCAGATATAGCAGAATGAGTAACCAATGTCTGGACATTTATATATATAGAGAGAGTGTTTACTTCTGTATTTGGATATTCCCAAAAAACACATGCAGGCACTATTTATTCTGGATTATCCAAATAATGTGGATTCTAAAACTAAAATGTGAGGACTATCCAGCACATTTTGAGCCAGAGAAAAAATAAATAAGATGATATAATTTAAGGTTTAAGATTAAGTTTATATAATTTCACACAAACTCAACTTTTACTGAGTTATGAATCTACCTGATTCTTACCCCTTCTCTCAAAATCTGCTGCCAGAAGTTGGTAGGTACTTCATTCCTTCACCTGCTTGAACCAGCTCCATAAACCAGCCCCCATTTCAGAAAGGGTAGGGGTCTGTCTGTCTGTCTGTCTGTCTGTCTGTCTGTCTGTCTGTCTGTCTATCTATCTATCTATCTATCTATCTATCTATCTATCTATCTATCTATCTATCTATCTATCTATCTATCTATCTATCTATCTAAATGTTTATAGCCTGCCTCATATCCTAGGATCTCTGGGCAGCTTACAATAAAAACCCATATACAAACAAAACATTAAATACATACCCCATTAAAACTGTATTAAACAGCATAGTTAGTTAAAAGGGACAGGGCCTTTATGGTGGTGGCACCTAAGCTCTGGATTTCGTTCCCCAGGGAAGTCAGGCTGGCCCAGTTATTTTCTGTTTAGTCTCAGGAGAGAGCACCTTCCTCCACTAAGATCTTTCTCAAACTGACCTCTTATAGGAATGGCTAATCTTATAATCCTGGAGACCAACCAGTAATGGCTGACCCAAGTGAGGCTAGAAAACGGGGGAGGGAAATGAAGAGTCTGGAGACAGGAGACAGCGAGAAAAGAAAGTGTTTAATCTTTCCCAGGGATTTTTATAAAGCCAAAGAAAGGGCATGGGGGAAATGACATCGAGGCAACATCTGGAGAGGTGATTGGATGAAGGTTGGTGGGCAGGCAGGTCAGATGTCCTCGTGATGTAACATCCTGTGGCAAGTGGCGGGAAAATCCTCAACAGGAAGAGAAGGGCTGCTGTTGTTTTTCTCTCCACATGGCTGAGAATCACCATTATTGCCTGCAGGCATTTGCACAGAGTGAAAAGGGAGGTTCAGCACCTGGACAGCACCGAGTGAGTATAATGTAAGTCTATAGAGGAAAATTCTTGCTCCTTTTACTCTGAGGCTTGTAAAATGGAAGGCAGAAGAAAAGGAAGCCAGGGGGAAAGCTGTGCAGCCTAGAGGTTACTATAGGGGAAAAAAATAAAATTGTGTTTATTTTACTTTGTAATGGGGTGATGTTTTGTAAAATAAGGATCAATAAAATATTTGCAAAAAAAATTAAAATAAATAAAATAAATAAAGAGCCAAGTCATTACTTGGCACTTAAAAGTTAGTAGAGTTGGCAGTAATCGGGCATCCAAAGGAAGGGTGTTGCATAAGTGAGGTGCCACCACTGAAAAGGCCCTTCCCCATTTCCCAGCACAGCAATTATCTCTAACTGGTGGGACACGGAGGAGCCCCCCTCCAGCAGACCTCAGGCCATGTAAGTGTGCAATTATGAAGCTTTGTAAATGTCTTCTGGTAAGAAAGGTAGGAAATATTTTGCTTGTGCAGCATAAGCAAACTAGAGTAGCCATCATTTACATGCAGAACCGTGTTTTTAAAAGCTACTGATCTTGCCAAGTTGTACATTATTAATTTGAAGTCCAGAAGAGCATTGAGAATAATTGCAGGAATTGACCACTACCTCTCTTATAAATAGATGTGAGAGGGACACACCTGACAGTAGTCTGATTAGAAGCATTTAGCACATACCTGTTTCCTCCTTTAGTGGGCATGCTTTAGAATTCACGCCAGCCACTTGGCTTAGCTCAGAACAGTGTTGTACCTACAATGGCCAATTAAACGAAGGCATTACCAATTTACATCAAATTTAGCTGATTCTTTATATCTCTCAGTGATTAATTCCAAACCCTGGAGGAAGAAGAGTTCTGATTTAAGTAGTAGAGAGTGCAGCAAAAACCCAGAATTCCAAGGTGTATATATTGTGTAAATGAGAACTTCTCTTCTCTTGTACCACCAAGCCAACTGATATAATTGGATACTCTGTCAACAGGGTGCCAACCAGTTGGAAATTCGAGAGAGGAGGGTATTTTGTTTTGGTGTGTGTGTTTTACTGCCAGGGGTGTTCTTTGAAACTTGTATGCTTAAAACACACACACACACACACAAACCTGTAATGGGGACAGGTATCTAGGTTTCAGAATAGCTGGCAGAAATGTCTTAACCTAGAAAATACTTGAGAAGGATTTGCTTCCTCCAATCAATTTATACTTTCATTTAGTTGGAGACCCCCTGTTATGGAGAGAGAAAGGCTTTCCCAGCCTCTGAAGACAGTTTGGTGTAGAATCCAAGGGAAAAAGTGGTATAAATTGCAACGCTTCTTTGTGTGAATCACAGCCACAGAATATTGGAAGGAGGTAGATGTAAAGTATGGAAAAAGAGAGAAAGTATTTTATCTTCACTGGGAGTCTTAATGCTGTGGTCACACCTAAGGTTTAATCCAGCTTCAGTCTGCCTTCAGAGTGAAAGAACACATCAGCAAAGTGACCAGTAATTTTCTTTCCACATTATCCATCCCAAAAGTGAATTTTCTTGAGTTATTTAACACTGAAAGGACATAGCTGGTCACTTTGCTGATGTATTCTCTCATTCTGAAAGTGGAGTGAAGTTGGATTAAACCTTGGGGGATTTTCCACTAGCACTAAGTATCCATTAGGGACCCATTAAGGACCCATTAGGCTCAGAGCAAGAAGACCCCACTTCCACTGAAGACCCCATTAGAGCCACAATGGTTTCCACCTGTTCTAGGGAAATCCAGATTGAATGGGTCCTTCCGGACCTATAATTCGGATTTCCTGTAGACACCATTAAAGGGGTCTACAATGGGGTCTTCAGAGTTCTGGATTATACGGAGCATGTTTCCACCATGATCAGGCAATGGGGTCTAGCAGGGACTCGGGGGGGGGGGCATACCCATGGCGGGAGGTGCCCCGAAACCCAAAGCTCCAAAGCCTGTGCACAGTCTCTGAAGCCAGCTCAGAAGCTGGCTCCGAAGAAAAGCAGAGGCTCTGAAGAGGACCCCATGTGAGAACAATGCCAATCCTACAAACCTTTGTCAAAGGCTCCAGAAAATCTTCAAAGTTTGTGGCAGATCACTCCAGAGAATCTCCAGAGCTTATCACAAAGCTCCAGAGATTCTCCAGATCTGCTCCAGAGAATCTCTGAAGAATTTCTGGAGCATCTACAGAGATTGCACCCCCTGCCCCGGAGCTCAGAAGAGAGCTGTGACTGGCCCAAGGTCACCCAGCTGGCTTCGTGGAGGAGGGTGGAATCAAACCCGGTATTCCCAGATAAGAGTCCAGCTCCCTAACCACTAGACCAAACTGGCTTGGGAGGGAACCTAATTTACTTGGAGCTTTGGGAGGGTCCTAAACCAGAAGACTTGGAATTCTATCAAAGCAAAGTGTGTCCTTTGTAAAAGAAAAAAGAAAAAAAAGCCACCAGCGCATGATCAGGTGGAAGCAGCACTGAGAATTCACAGGTGTTTTGCCTCACTTGTCCAACTGGTGCAGCTGCAACCTCATGAGCTCAAATGCTATCAAAGTTGTCTGAAATAATCATGAGCATATGTCGCTGAGCTGCATTGCGCTTTCTATTGAAGTATGTTAAGCAATGTTCCGCTTGACTCCCAAGACAGCTGTGGCTCTTCATTGTGTCATACTTCATCTGCACTCCAGCTATTTAAAATGTGTGCTCCCCTAGAATTGATTTCACAGAGTATAATGGAGCCGCTGAGTCGGTGGCGTCTTTTACTTAGACTCTATTTGCCAGATATTTGAGCTGAAGTTATAATAGCAACTCAGCTTGGGCTGACACAGGGACCTTCTTCAACACGGTGGGAAGTTGTGCGCTCACTCTCTTCCTCCACTGCCCGCCCTTTGGATGGATGGGAGGCTTGAGGATTAGGGGGACCCTCCTTCGAGATGGCTGAGGACGTGTCTGTGGTGAAGACTAGGCCACAGCTATTGGGAAGCTGGAGTACTTCATGCAAAGATTCAGCTGATGAATGGAGAGGTGTTTCCACTTCATCAGTGGGGATGGAAGAATGTGGTCAAACTGTGTTTGTTACACATTTTGGAGGAAGGGAGGGAGGGAGGAAGGGAGGAAGGAAGGAAGGAAGGAAGGAAGGAGGGAGGGGAGGGGAGGAAGGAAGGGGGAGGGGAGGGGAGGAAGAAGGAGGGAAGGGAAAAAGGACAGAGGGGAGGAAGGAGAAGGAAGGAAAAAAGGAAGGGGGAGGGAGAGGGGAGAAAGAAGGAAGAAGGAGGAGGGGGAGGAGGGAGGAAGGGAGGAAAAGAGGGGAAGAAGGGAATGAGAGAAGGAAGGAGGGGGGAGGGAGGGAAGAAGGAGGGAGGGAGGAAAAGAGGGGAGGAAGGGAATGAGGGAAAAAGGAAGTGGGGTGGAAGGAAGGAAAGAGGAAAGGAAGGACATTTCATTTATCTTTTTCCCACTTATGCGTCCATTTCCCAGGTCCCTCCTCCTTTCACCTCCAGATAACGTGTAACAATACATGGCTTGTATAATAATAATCCAGGTGAGAAGCAAACCAGTCCCATTTAACCAGCAAGGCGGAAAACAAAGCCTCACAATGTCCTTCCGAACCATTCAAATTAGTTGTTTCTTTTACCTCTTTTGAATGCCCTGTGTGTGGAAGAATCCATTTCACACAAGGTGTCCTGCACACCAGTACTCGTGGGCTGAATGTCTTTCTTTGGTACCTGTGTTTTCATACCTCACCCATGGTGGATTAAATCATTACTCACATTAAGCCTGTAGATTAGTTCTTCCAAGTGCTTTTACAGAATACCTTCTGAGACTTAAAGGTCCTGTGTAATAATATGGGAAGCTACGCCTGTCACTCATAAAATTTCATAGAATCAATGAACTTCAATGAAACTAGTTAATAGTCCTCACCCTTGGGGAATCATTTCTATTCCCGTTCCAACATGCATCTTCTTTCATTTCATTTCTTTTGTTTCTCTGTGTGTACATCTCTCTCTCTCTCTCTCTCTCTCTCTCTGTGTGTGTGTGTGTTTTAAGAGAGAGGAAAATACAAAAAGCTAAAATATTTATGGGTGTCACTGAATTAAAGGTTCCATCAGCTCTAGCAAACATTGGCAGTGAGGGGGAATAACATCTGGAAGTCCATGATTCACTTCAAGAGCAGGTGAAGGTTTTGCTTTTGTCTTCTGCTTGAGATGCCCAGAAGCCATTGGTGGCCTGCTGTGTGAGACAGGATGCTGGACTAAATGGGCTGTGGCCTGATCCAGCAGGGCTCCTCTTAGGTTCTTATGGTCTAGATGGGCTGTGGCCTGATCCAGCAGGGCTCCTCTTAGGTTCTTATGGACTGGATGGGCTGTGGCCTGATCCAGCAGGGCTCCTCTTAGGTTCTTATGGACTGGATGGGCTGTGACCTGATCCTGCAGGGCTCCTCTGAGGTTCTTATGGACTGGATGGGCTGTGGCCTGATTCAGCAGGGCTCCTCTTAGGTTCTTATGGACTAGATGGGCTGTCTCTGATCCTGCAGGGCTCCTCTTAGGTTCTTATGGACTGGATGGGCTGTGGCCTGATCTAGCAGGGCTCCTCTTAGGTTCTTATGGACTGGATGGGCTGTGGCCTGATCCAGCAGGGCTCCTCTTAGGTTCTTATGGACTGGATGGGCTGTGGCCTGATCCAGCAGGGCTCCTCTGAGGTTCTTATGGACTGGATGGGCTGTGGCCTGATCCAGCAGGGCTCCTCTTAGGTTCTTATGGACTGGATGGGCTGTGGCCTGATCCAGCAGGGCTCCTCTTAGGTTCTTATGGACTGGATGGGCTGTGGCCTGATCCAGCAGGGCTCCTCTTAGGTTCTTATGGACTAGATGGGCTGTGGCCTGATCCAGCAGGGCTCCTCTTAGGTTCTTATGGACTGGATGGGCTGTGGCCTGATCCAGCAGGGCTCCTCTTAGGTTCTTATGGACTAGATGGGCTGTGGCCTGATCCAGCAGGGCTCCTCTTAGGTTCTTATGGACTAGATGGGCTGTGGCCTGATCCTGCAAGGCTCCTCTTAGGTTCTTATGGACTAGATGGGCTGTGGCCTGATCCAGCAGGGCTCCTCTTAGGTTCTTATGGACTGGATGGGCTGTGGCCTGATCCAGCAGGGCTCCTCTTAGGTTCTTATGGACTGGATGGGCTGTGGCCTGATCCAGCAGGGCTCCTCTTAGGTTCTTATGGACTAGATGGGCTGTGGCCTGATCCTGCAAGGCTCCTCTTAGGTTCTTATGGTCTAGATGGGCTGTGGCCTGATCCAGCAGGGCTCCTCTTAGGTTCTTATGGACTGGATGGGCTGTGGCCTGATCCAGCAGGGCTCCTCTTAGGTTCTTATGGACTGGATGGGCTGTGACCTGATCCTGCAGGGCTCCTCTGAGGTTCTTATGGACTGGATGGGCTGTGGCCTGATCCAGCAGGGCTCCCCTTAGGTTCTTATGGTCTAGATGGGCTGTGGCCTGATCCAGCAGGGCTTCTCTTAGGTTCTTATGGACTAGATGGGCTGTCTCTGATCCAGCAGGGCTCCTCTTATGTTCTTATGGACTAGATGGGCTGTGGCCTGATCCAGCAGGGCTCCTCTTAGGTTCTTATGGACTAGATGGGCTGTGGCCTGATCCAGCAGGGCTCCTCTTAGGTTCTTATGGACTGGATGGGCTGTGGCCTGATCCAGCAGGGCTCCTCTTAGGTTCTTATGGACTAGATGGGCTGTGGCCTGATCCAGCAGGGCTCCTCTTAGGTTCTTATGGACTAGATGGGCTGTGGCCTGATCCTGCAAGGCTCCTCTTAGGTTCTTATGGACTAGATGGGCTGTGGCCTGATCCAGCAGGGCTCCTCTTAGGTTCTTATGGACTGGATGGGCTGTGGCCTGATCCAGCAGGGCTCCTCTTAGGTTCTTATGGACTAGATGGGCTGTGGCCTGATCCAGCAGGGCTCCTCTTAGGTTCTTATGGACTGGATGGGCTGTGGCCTGATCCTGCAAGGCTCCTCTTAGGTTCTTATGGACTAGATGGGCTGTGGCCTGATCCAGCAGGGCTCCTCTTAGGTTCTTATGGACTAGATGGGCTGTGGCCTGATCCTGCAAGGCTCCTCTTAGGTTCTTATGGACTAGATGGGCTGTGGCCTGATCCAGCAGGGCTCCTCTTAGGTTCTTATGGACTGGATGGGCTGTGGCCTGATCCAGCAGGGCTCCTCTTAGGTTCTTATGGACTAGATGGGCTGTGGCCTGATCCAGCAGGGCTCCTCTTAGGTTCTTATGGACTAGATGGGCTGTGGCCTGATCCTGCAAGGCTCCTCTTAGGTTCTTATGGACTAGATGGGCTGTGGCCTGATCCAGCAGGGCTCCTCTTAGGTTCTTATGGACTAGATGGGCTGTGGCCTGATCCTGCAAGGCTCCTCTTAGGTTCTTATGGACTAGATGGGCTGTGGCCTGATCCAGCAGGGCTCCTCTTAGGTTCTTATGGACTAGATGGGCTGTGGCCTGATCCTGCAAGGCTCCTCTTAGGTTCTTATGGACTAGATGGGCTGTGGCCTGATCCAGCAGGGCTCCTCTTAGGTTCTTATGGACTGGATGGGCTGTCGCCTGATCCAGCAGGGCTCCTCTTAGGTTCTTATGGACTAGATGGGCTGTGGCCTGATCCAGCAGGGCTCCTCTTAGGTTCTTATGGACTAGATGGGCTGTGGCCTGATCCTGCAAGGCTCCTCTTAGGTTCTTATGGACTAGATGGGCTGTGGCCTGATCCAGCAGGGCTCCTCTTAGGTTCTTATGGACTAGATGGGCTGTGGCCTGATCCAGCAGGGCTCCTCTTAGGTTCTTATGGACTAGATGGGCTGTGGCCTGATCCTGCAAGGCTCCTCTTAGGTTCTTATGGACTAGATGGGCTGTGGCCTGATCCAGCAGGGCTCCTCTTAGGTTCTTATGGACTAGATGGGCTGTGGCCTGATCCTGCAAGGCTCCTCTTAGGTTCTTATGGACTAGATGGGCTGTGGCCTGATCCAGCAGGGCTCCTCTTAGATTCTTTTGTTCTAATTTAATCACATGTGTAGTCTTGATCAGAGCTACTGGGCTGCTGGTGGACCTGAGTCAACCAGTAATATATATGAGGGCCACACACTGTCTCTCTGAGGTGCCTTAGATGGGCCTTGGAGTCATCTTCTGGTCTGTGTCCTTATGTTGACTAATGGAAATTTACTGTTGAGAAACTCAGCAAAGTTTTCCAGCATATACATATTTATGTATTAAGTGCAGTATTAATGTGCATAATTTACTAGCTTTTACTGTGTTCTACTTCATAGATACATTATTTAATCAAAGGTCTTGTAGAAATAAGGCAGTAAAATCCGAATGTGTCACATTTTAAGTTTACGTAATTTATGCCTGATGTAGCATTTATAATATAATGGCGTGACATGGCTATTATACCCTATCTCCCGATTTCAGTGATTCCTATTAGAATATTTTAATTAGAGTGTGCACTCATTCATTATTATTAGACACAAATAATGGATTACTCTTAATTTGTTTCAATCACTTTTTAATGCATATTTGTAGTGGGTGTTAAGCTGGACCAGAATTAATGTCAAGTTGGGTGCTGTTATCAATGTCTGCCCCACTTTCTCTGTGTGCTAATAAATTGTCCATCAGTTCTGTGTTCCTAAGGTGCTTCTGTGACCAAGAATGTCAATTACCTTTAGTATTGGGTGATCTGGAAGAAATCTTGGCCTGTATGACCTTCTACTAAATTATTCTAAAATTATATGTCCATTGAAAAGTAGGAGAGAGTCCAAGAGGTGCAGTTATTTGGCAAAAAGAGGCTCACTGTTTCAAGGAATTTACTACTAGAAGAGGTGGTGACAGAAACCAGCCTAGTAGATTTAAATCCCTTAGAAATACTGCATGAGCTGGGCTGCTGGACTAGATGGCCTGTGGCCTGATCCAGCAGCAGCAGAAGAGTTGGTTTTTTTACCCTGCTTTTCTCACCCATTTAAGGGGACTCAAAGAGGCTGAGAAACCTTCTGTTCTTCTCTCTTAAGGGGACTCAAAGCAGCTGACAAAGCTTTTCTATTCTTCTCCCCACAACAGACACCTGTAGGTGGGGCTGTGAGAGCTCAGAGGAGAGCTGTAACTAGCCCAAGGTCACCCAGCTGGCTTCATGGAGGAAGAAGAAGAGTTGGCTTTTCTACAGCACTTTTCTCACCCATTTAAGGGGACTCAAAGTGGCTGACAAAGCTTTCTATTCTTCTCCCCACAACAGACACCCTGTGAGGTAGGTTGGGCTGTGAGAGCTCAGAGGAGAGCTGTGACTAGCCCAAGTTCACCCAGCTGGCTTCATGGGGGAGGGCGGAATCCAACCCAGTATTCCCAGATAAGAGTCCGGCTCCTTAACCACTAGACCAAACTGGCTCACTTCAGAAGAGCGGGGCTCCTCTTATGTTCTCTTATGTTCTTGCAATCACTGAAAGTTCAGGAGATTCAGGTCATTACAGGCTGAGCACATGAGTGGAAGACTTTGCCACCGTGACACCTCAAATGTGGATATTTGAGTATTGAGTGGGTGGGAGGCGAAACGTTTTCCTTCTGGTCTTGCTTTACTTCAGAGTCCAGGTAAACTGCACATTTTTAATGTGGTGTCTGGAGGCCCTTCTGAAAACGGAACATCCAGCTGATTTGAGCCATTCAAAGCTCGATTCGAGCATGTGTGCAGCTCCATGTGGCTTAGTTCAAATTGAACCAAACCAGGAAGCAAGACTGTGCATGTCTCTAGTTCTGACTGGCAACACACATCTGGCTTAGGATTCAGAAACATACCACCCACACCTTTGCTTCCACCTGCATCACCAAATTTCCAGGGATGGCCTCCAGACTATAGAATAGCCTCTCCCTTGTCAAGGGCACTTTTGTTGTACATGGTTGAGGGGGCAGTGAAGACACACATCTTGGCCCTGGCATTTGGCTAAATGGAGGTACAGCTTCTTCTCCCCATTTTTCCTATCACTTTAATATGTTCACGTTCATCTTTAAATGTTCTTAATAGGAGTGCGCAGGATTGCACTTTTTGACGTTTGACTCATAACGGATTGAATATTTGAGAATCCAAATTCGTACAGATAAAGAAAAATGAATGTCTGGAGGTTCGAATCAATACAAATACATTTGTTATCTATTTGTTCGAATATTCAGTACGTATCCAGTGATACCAATCTTATAAGCATTCCATATGCATCCTGTTTTCATCCTGTACATATATGTACGGAAGATGCGTATGGATACGTAAACGATGCATACCTATACGTACACATACGAATGTCTGAATTATTTCTACAAATAACTCGAAATAATCATGTTAGAATAAAGTACGAATGCCTGCACACTTGATTTGTATTCAATCGTATTCGAATTTGAATAACAAATATTTTGAATATTTGTACACATCCCGAGCCGTTACTTGCCCAGAGAGCTTTGGATGTAGAAAGGGATAAAAATGCAAAGGAAGGAAGGAAGGAAGGAGGGCAGGGAGGGAGGGACAGATGGATGGATGGATGGACAACTATATTTCACGTGTCTTCAGTGGGGAGTGGAATTTATAGGCCAGTTGCAGCTGTGAGCGTGAAGAATTACCTGTTTGGAAAGGCCTGCATTTTGATAATGAATCCTTTCCTCCAACCCATTACTATATGCAAGAAATAAATCAATAACTTATATGTGTGGAAACCAAAATTAATATACAAGAGGCATCCTCAGCTCAGCCCTCCTTTTTCTAAATGGGCTTTCTGAGGTTTTCAAGAACTCATTAAGGATTGCTTTTATCATTTAATAGTTTCTCTGTGCGCGTTCATTGGGAAGTGCTATGTTTTTTTGGGGTGGGGAAAAATCACAATAAAATATTTGTCGTTATCCTATTTTCCACTTCAGTTGTCGCTGCAGGTAATCTCAGCTAACCTGGAACGCGACTGAAGTTGCTCAGTCTTGAAATGGAGGCGCAGAGCAGCGCGTAATGATGGACTGCCGCACACGCAGTGTGTTCAGTTCTGCTCTAAGTTGTTGGGTTGCTTTGTGTTCTTCACAGCTGAGAGGCACACATGAGGGAGTAGATACATGCCCAGATAGGGCAGCTCCCTAGCGGGGATGTTTGTTCTCTGTCATCAGAACAGAGAACAGACAGACAGAAAAAGCTAATAGCACTGCCCAGCTTCCTCCTCCTGATATTGAGACAATGTCTCCAGCTATCTCTATTGAAAAGGACAATTTTATTACTTCTTCCTTTTCCTTCTGACTTCCTCTTACCTCTACGCTTTCTTCCTCCATAAGAATGTAAGAGGAGCCCTTCCGGATCAGGCCACAGCCCATCTAGTCCAACATCCTATTGCATCTCAATTCTTCCCCCCTCCATCCCCCAGGGTGTCTGTTATGGGAAGGAGAACAGAAGGTTTGTCAGCTGCTTTGAGCCCCCTTAAATGGGTGAGAGAAGCGGAATGTAAAAGCCATCTCTCCTCCTCCTTCTGTAGTTCAGATGCTTTCACCAAGATATGGGAAATTATTCATTGAGTTGAATGGCGGGGGGACAAATAATCACGTGATTCTTATTTTATTCCTGCTTTTATCCTTGTATGTTTTATATGATTTTCTCTTTCATAAACTTGATATGGTCGTATGACTAATCAGTAAAGTTTGTTTGTTCATATGCTTTTACATGCTAGAAAAAGACACATTGGAGCATATAATTCTTCTGTTTTGTGAATCTTTCTTTCTTTCTTTCTCCTTTCCCTCCTTCCCTCCTTCCTTCCTTCCCTCCTTCCCACCCACCCACCCTCCCTCCCTCCCTCCTTCCTTTCTTTTTTCTTTTTCATCTTGGCCCTTAGCAAGCTCCATGAGAGTTCACTTCCTCATTTCATAATTAAGATCAGTAATAAAAGGGCCTGGTCTTCCTCCATTGGTTATGACCTTTGGTTATAGAACATTGACTTCATTAATTAAAATAAGGGAAGGAAGGAAGAATAGAGAAGAGAAGAAAAAGGGAAAATATATCTTAATACATTTGTTTTGAAAGATAGTAGTTCTATAAGTGATTTTAGTTAGCCATTAATTATTATAGTGGGATCTAATGAATGATTCCAAAATTCTGACATTAATGGTAGCTATATATAACTCCGTATGGCGTAGCAGGAAGCCTGATAGAAAATTACAGCTGCTATTAAAGAGGTGCAAAGCAATCTGTGGTAGGAATGCGCACGAATATTCATAACATTCAAAATTTGTACAAATTCATATGAATTCAGACATTCAGTTTCAAATCTAATATTGGAACATTCAAAGATTAACATTCAAATTCAAATTGAATGTTTCAACACATTTGTATGAAGCTTTGTTATGGATTTGTATGGGATTTGTATGGGATTCATATCCAATATTGGTATTGAATTCAAATCCTATCACATTTGAAGGGAATTATTTCAACAAATACACATTTTCTTGCGTTCAGTTCATTTTGAATTGAATTAAACAAGAAATTCATGCACATCTGTAATCTGTGGTTCACCTGGCATCTTCTGGCTTCATTGAGGTTTGGATGGGTCAACTCATAAACCTGAGATGCCCTGTCCTGTCGCTTTCTGACTTAGTAGACTTCAATTGCTCTAATGGTCAAGCTGCTTAGTACCCATCTTAGCACCCATTAAGGACCCATTTGAGTGAGAGCTGGATGACCCCATTTCCACCACAGCACCCATTAGGGACACATTTGTTTCCACCGCGCCTCGTGATATCCGGATCATATGGGTACTTTTTGGCCTTTAATCTGGATTTTCTGTAGACCCCTTTAATGGGGTCTACAATGGGTCTTCAGCCAGAAAATTTGGATTAAAGAGAGCCTGTTTCCAAACTTGTGTGGCAATGGGGTCTAGAGGAGGCTAGGGGGAGGGGGCACCCATGGGGGGGAGCCCCAAAACCTAAGCTTCAAAGTCATTTTGAAGTCACTTCGAAGTTCACTCCGAAAATCAGCACAGACTTCAAAGGAGCTATTTTGCAAAGACTTCAAAGTGACTTCGAAATGACTTCGAAGCCACTTTGGAGATTGCACCCCCTGTCCCCCCAAACACCTGGGGTGACAAGCAGACCCCTCATGGGTAGATCCAGATTTCCAAATGGGTGCTCCGTTGTTTCCATGGCAGGGAGGCTAGCACCCATTGCTGTTGGGTGCTAGACCACCCATGGAAACACATTGGGTACTCTCCTTAATCTGGATCTACTAGATCCGGATTAAGGAATGTACCCATTCCTTAGATCCGGATCTTCTTAGATCTGGATTAAAGGAACTCAGTGGAAAAACACCCATTGTGAGTGTGGGGAAAAGGACAACCATAATGATCAAAGGACTTGGAAAAGTTCCTAACTGAACATAGGCTAGGGATGTGCATGAATATTTATAGCATTCAAAATCTGTACAAATTCAGATGAATTCAGACATTCAAATTTAAACCAAATGTTGGCATATTCAAAGATTGACATTCAAATTCGAATTGAATGTTCCGGAACATTTGTACGGAGGTTTGTTACATTTCTGAACCTGGGGAGGTGAGAAGCAGCTGCCCCCGTCACATCTGGAAAAAGACCCAGATTGGATTCAAAGTGGATTCAAAGTAGATTCAGGGCAGATTTGACACATTCAGAGCGAATTTGTAGGGGATTTGTATGTGATCCATATCAGATATGCAAATCAAGTTCAAATCCTACCACATAATTGAATGTACATGGATTTTCTTGCATTTGATTCAAGACATATTGAATTTGAAAAAAAAAACCTGTGTCTATCCCTAAAGCAGCCTGCAAAATCAGGGCTTTTTCAGTTTTGAAGGACGGCCTGGATGAAGTATATAAAATCAGTCACAGTAGGGAACAGGTGGGTTGAGAGGGTCCGGAGACTTAGGATAGGAGAAAGTATTTTCTTCAACCAGAGCCCCTTCCTAAATGAAGGTAGGTTTCCTTCCTATGATATTGATAAACGTGGAAATTTGCTGAGGTCCTTCTAACCTAAAAGAAAGGAAATTAAAATTTCTCCAAGGGCCATTATCTCATAAACGCCTTCAGAAAACAAGATGTAATTAAGGTATTATTTATTTCCATCACTTGTTTGACTAGCTGGGAAAAGGAGAGGCTAAATTAATACTACGGTTTTATAAATAGCTATATTGCTGCTGATTAATATTAATGATTCGAGAGGAAGCGTAGAGGGGAAATGGCCAGAGAGCTGAACTGTGTGAAGGTTCTTAAAGTTTTGGCTTGTTTCCAAAGTCCGCCATCAGTTCTGCTAGTTTCATGCCTTTCTGCAGGAAAAGATTGTGGTGCCCCATCTATTCAGCAGATAACTGTTTTCCAGGAAGTTTGAGATGGATGGATGGATGGATGGATGGATGGATGGATGGATGGATGGATGGATGGATGGATGGATGGATGGATGGAGGGTGGGTGGGTGGATAGCAGGGATAAAGTGTGCAGAGTTTGAGCCAGAGACCCGCAAAGTGGCATATGAGTCTAGGGGGGCCCTACTTCCTGTGTGTTGGCTAAGCAGCTGAGTAGAAGGGCTGTTTCTAGGTGGCCATCATCATCATAGGGTCATAGAATCATAGAGTTGGAAGGGAACTCCAGGGTCATCCAGTCCCACCCCCTGCTCAATGCAAGATTTCCTAAACCATCCCAGATAGATGTAGGTCCAGCCTCTGCTTGAAGACCACCAGCAAAGGAGAACCCACTACCTCCCATGGCAACCTATTCCACTGAGTGATCACCCTCACTGTCAGGAGGTTTTCCCTAATATCTAATCTGTATTGACTTCCTTGAAGTTTCATCCCATTGTTTGTAGTCCTCCTATCTTGTGATGATGTCCATGACAACAATCATCATCATCATCATCATCATCATCGATATAAAACAACAGTAATACACAGCAAACAAGGTATTTATGATGGTTTTGGTAATTGTTATCACTAATACAGCCCTTCCCAATGCCTATTACTCAGTGATGTTTCGGCAAATGATACGAGCAAATCCCAGCAAAGTTGCTTTCTGTAGCTGGCAGATGGATATTTTGTTGATGCCTATTATTATTATTGTTATTATTGTTGTTGTCAATTATTATTCCACCCTATAACCTAATGTCTCAGAATGGGTTGCGTGTAGAAATCAAGCTTAAAATATCCCTCCAAAAACAATAACAGTATCTGAGGTCAGGGCACAGGGCTTCCCTTGCTGAACATTTTCAGGTTCTCAGGGCTTAGTTTCTCTTGCCCTGATTCAAGCCCTCGGACACAGGTAGACAGTTTCACAGAATCATACAAACATACAGGCAAACCCTTCCAATTCCCTTTGACCGTTTTGTGTGAATATCTATATATTTAGAAAAAAAGAAAGAAAGTTAACACGAGGATGGGTGGGAAATGGCAAAAAGTCGCACCCACAGCATTTTTTCCAGTGAGCTTGGTTCTCTTTGCTGAGTTTTGCACTATACGGCCATTAGCAGGCTGGTCAATGCTTTGCTTTATGAGGCAATTATTTCAGCACACTCTATTCAAAATACACATTAGAACTTAACCTTCTGAAACCTGAAGTAGCATTTTTATCACCCAACATTAGAAAAGAGCTGGAGTCAGCAATTTCCCCCTCCTTTTTATGATGTGGTATCATTAATAAAGTATTGTGCTGGTAGATTTCTTATGGTTCTCAGAGATAATTTCTGGCGTCAAAGGCTCTGCTGTGACACAATTGTTTTCTTGACTTACTCCGTCGCGGAGGAGATGTTTTTTATCCTTCTTTAAAAAATAGAAAAAGGGGGAACGAAAAAGCGGGGGGGGGAACGGAGGGTGGGCGGGCTCTTAAAATGAATGAAGGATTTGGTGCTCCAAATTGTGCCTCGCCTCCTGTTACGCATAGCTGCGGAAGAGAAGTTAATATGGAATTTCTAATTAGGGTCAGCTGCTAATGAACTCCCTCTTCATGTTAGTTTTATGTCGCTTCAGAAATTTTTTATCATATGCTTAAAAATTTATAGCCAGAAAAATTAATGAAAATGAAGCGTGAATTGGAAATTGTGGTATTATGGAGATGGATGTAGCTGTGCTTAGCTTGATTTTTAAGGAGGATCCATTTTTATTGCTTTTTTTTTTTCCCATCCCTCTCTTTCTCTCTTTGGATGGAATTAAGGCACGATGTGAGGAAAATTAACAATGAAATATGCTCCTTTTGCTGACAAGGTCAGCGTTATTATATTAGAATTTAAAAGTTAGGAGAGGTTGGGTTTTTAATAAAACGTTGAATTAATTATAAGGAGAAAATTAATCAGAATTGACAATCTGTTTATGAAAATCCTGCATTGGGAGGGGCAAGAAGCCGATGTGAAGTCTAGTGACAGGTTTCCTCTGGGAATCGATAAATCAGTTGATCAATCACAACCTTTATTACAGTCACAAACTCATATAAACCGTGCGCACGGGCAAAGTGTCTAGCAATCGATATAAATGATAATACAGTCAATTAGAATTATAATAAAGGACACGGAGCTACTAATCTTTATATTTAAATTGTTTAAAATAAAGGTAAAATCATGTTGGAAGTAAAATGTCTTATCAATAAAGCTGAGTTTTCAGACATTTCTGTTCACAGGGCTCTGATTTGGTTAATTTGCTTTATTACTTGACACGTTCTAGCAAGTTATTGAAATGCAGTTGCCTTAGAAATATTCATTCCTTTGGAATTTGTGATCAAGTTGTCCACCAAAGCCACACCTATAGCATGAGAGATTTAGTGGAAGTGTACAACATATCAGCCATGTAAGTGAAAAGGGTAAATACAAAATAAGTATTTTCTCTGTGTTCCTCTGAATTGTCATAATTTTTCATAGATGGGTTCAGTGTATAAAATTAATTAGTAGAAACATGATTTGTAGTCTGTTTTTCCCATAGTGAAATCTGTAAGTGATTTACATTCAAACTGTTTAATAAAATCAGTGTGCATTCAAAATGACAATAACAATAACAACTTACCAGTGGAGGGAAAAGGAAACAAACGCAAAAGCAGAGGCACAAAAGATCAACTTCTGATTGACAAACTGGTTCTAGAGAACTGCAAAAGTCAAAAAATAAACCTACATATGTCTTGGATGGACTATAAAGAAGCATTTGACTCATTGCCTCACAGTTGGATCATCAAGTGCCTGGAAACCGTTGGGATCAGTAAGAACATTAGTACTTTTACTGAAAATATGATGAAGCACTGGAAGACGGAACTGTTTGTTGGAAATGAAAGTTATGGATCAGTAAACATCAAGAGAGGAATCATCCAGGGTGACTCAGGCCACGTCCCCATACATGTTTGGTATGGTTCCGAACGCGGGATTGGCAAGGGGCGTCCCCATGCGTTTTGGATTTGGTCCACGGGAAGCAGACCAAATCCCCCCAAACCATGCCAGACCAGGGTCAAATTTGGTACCTGAAAAAAAAAGTCTCTGCACTGTTTGGGGTACCGGCACGCATTGGTTAGTGAGCCGAGGATGCGCATGGCTATCCAGGGAGGAGATTGGCACTCACGCCATTAGGAGGTGGGTGTGCTTGCCGTTCCTGCCCTGTGCATTGGAAATCGCAGCCGCTGACATTTTAAAATCCCGATCGCCAAGGCAGGCAGGATGCTGGCATAATTTTGGTGCATTTTCTGTGGAAATATTTCCACCTCCATTTTTTGATTGCCAAGGCAGGCAGGATAATGGCTTGATTTTTGTTCCAGTTCCAAAAAATTTCAACCCCTGTTTCCCAATTGCAAGGGCGATCATGAAATAAAGGCTTTATTTTCTCCCTTTTAAACTTGGCGGGTGTTCTTGCGGTTCCCAGTGGAGCGGAGGTGCGCAAAACTGCTCAAGCACCTAACGGCCGCTAAACCTCATAGCGGATGTTGGTCTTTTAAAATTATTTATAAATTCATTATTATGAAGTAAGCTTTATTTTAACTTTTTTTACGTGCCTCCCAGCCCAGTCCTGGCTTTCAGTGCCACTAAGGGAGGGGGGATGCGGCACAGGGGTGGGTTGACATCAGTCCAGCTTCCAATGAGGAGAGAGGGGCAGAGAGGAGGTGGTGCTGCTTCCTAGTGCCAGGGTTTGGCGCAGTTTGCATGGGGACGCCTCCATCCATGCCCAACCCGCACCTAGCTGCATTGCAAGGAATGGCATGGGGTTGGGCTGGAAGCGATCTTGAACCAGCTCCTGGTCCCATGCACTCCGATCCCACTCCAAATGATTTACATGGGGATGCGGCCTCATTCTCACCATTGCTCTTCATTATCACAATGATCCCACAGTCAACAATTCTGCAAAAAACAAGCCTTCAGTATCAAATATCCAGAGACTCAAAGAAAATTTCCCACCTGCTATATATGGATGATTTGAAGCTCCACGGAAAAACCAAAGTGGAGATCCAGTCTTGGACAAACACAGTTCACATCTTCAGTACAGATCTCAGCATTGAATTTGGCTTGGATAAATGTGCCACAGTGTCCCTTACAAAAGGAAAGATCACAGATAGTGAAGGCATCAAAGTGCCCAATGTGCAAAGCATAAAGTGCCACCAGCCTGCGGCTTATAAATATCTGGGAATACGGTAGGTGGATAATACAAAGTGAAAAGTGTGATCAGCAAAGAATATATCAGATGGGTCAGGAAAACATTGAACAAATATTGTTGGCATCTTGGAAGATTTGTGCCACCACAAAGTTCGTTAATCTGCTCATTGCATCAATGTGCTACTATACATGCATAGTAATTGAAATAGGTAGCATATACATTTTACCAAATTTCTCCAGCTGCCCATCAGTTTATCCTGAATTCTTTCTGCAGCGGAACCTGAATCCTTAGATCTTGGATTCTCCCTTTTGTGTGCATATCATAGAACCATACAGTTGGAAGGGACCTGTAAGGTCATCACGTCCAACCTGCTACTCAATGCAGGATTTCCTAAACATCCCAACAGAATAATAGAATCATAGTGTGTTGTGTATCTTTTCAGTAAATGGATTAACGCCATCCGGCTCTTAAAGCCTGCAAGATGAGGCATATTTATATACAATTTCTGGTGTTCATTGTGTTTTGTGTTACTTATTTGTTTATGCCATGCCTTTTCCCTGGTACAATGTTTTTGGGTGAATTTTGAAGAATTAGTAAGCTTGCACAATCTGCCTTAACACCTTTAGTAAGCTAGCAGACAGAGGAGCACCCGTGGCCTAAGGATCCAATTTGCCATCACATTTATACAGGGGAACAGGGCGTTGCCTTTGCCTTTAGTGTCTTGTGGAAACAGAATATATTTTACAGATAATTTCTATGTTCTTCCTAAATGATTAAACGTATTGATGCAAATGGTTGCTTGGCACTCTCAAAAATGTCACTTGTCTTTTACCTTGCCTTTTTTTTTTTAACAATGTGCTTCATATCTTCAGTTAATTGAAATGTTGGCCATCGATTCTAGTTTTCATTAGTATTTCCTTATATAGAAACATGATTATTAGATGCTTAGTTCTGATTAACTCTTTCCCGAATAAGAATATTTTCTAAAATAACCACACACGGGCATTTATTTACCCACGATCCCAATCAAAATGAAGTTCAATTTACTTACCCATGATCCCAATCAAAATGATCAATTCGGCAGTACAGCCAAGCCAAGCCTCTTTCTGTCAGCAGATTGGAAAGAGGGGGTTCAGAAGCTTGAGATTTCTCACTTTTCCGGGGGTGCAACCTTATTGCCTCCCTGGAAAAGTGAGAAATCTCAAGCCTCTGCAAGCCCTGTTCACGATCTCGGCTGACAGGATTGAGGCTTCACTTTAAAACTCAAACCTCTTTCCTGTCAGCCGAGATTGTGAAGTCTGGCACCATCCCCATGTGCAGTCTTGGCTCCCTTGGCAATGTGTGCCAGGACACCAAACTGTGCCAAGACTTTTTTTTTTCCAGGTGCCAAATTTGGTCCTGATCTGGCATGGTTTGGGGCGAAAAGCGACTAAATCTAGAACGCATGGGGACGCTCCTTGCCGAGACCATGTTCGGTACCGGGCCAAACGTGCATGGGAATGCACCCAAATCTTCTGTTCTTCTCCCCACAACAGACACCCTGTGAGGTAGGTGGGGCTGTGAGAGCTCAGAAGAGAGCTGTGACTAGCCCAGGGTCACCCAGATGGCTTTGTGGAGGAAGAAGAGTTGGCTTTTCTACCCCACTTTTTTCACCCAATCAAGGGGAGTCAAAGTGGCTGACAAACCTTCAGTTCTTCTCCCCTCAATAGATACCCTTTGAGGTAGGTGGGGCTCTGAGAGCTCAGAAGAGAGCTGTGACTAGCCCAAAGCCACCCAGCTGGCTTCATGGAGGAGTGTGGAATCAAACCCAGTATTCCCACCTAACCACTAGCCCTGTCAATAGCTTGAAATCAGTAAAAGCAAGAAATGCCGATCCCTAAATGTGGACGTAAAACCGGCCATTAGCTGGATGATGGAGTTTGCCCCCACAATGCACCAGGCACGTGAAAACCTTAAAAATACGCCGAGCTGCGTTAATGGGTGCATTAAAATGCAGCTTCCCACTTACCAGGACGCAGGGGCGGGGGAGAGAAAGCGTCGGCAGCTCAGCCCCGGATCTTTTGGCTAATTTTAAATAATGAATTTGAGCGGGAGTGGCCATAAAAATGAATTGCCAGCTTTTGTGGAGGGGCGGCCTGTAAATCAGAAACGAGTTCTCTTAGTCACAGCGCCGTTTCTCGCCGCCAACTGTTCAACCTGCCTCAGGTGCCAGGAGACATTAGAAAACCCAGTGCCAAAGGTTGGCAGTTCTGCTGATGGCAGAAGGGGGGGGGGACCTGTGCTATTTTCCTTCCTCCTCCTTTTCATCTTTCTCTCTCTCATTCTCTTTCCTCCCCCCCACCTTCTCAACTCAGCACTGAGAGCACGGTATGGGGTTTAGCGTTCTCCCCTCCATTTTTCCCCTGAAGTCTGCGCACAGATCACGAGAGGAATGCATTTCAAAACACCAGTCTGTGTTTATAATGAGAGCTAATGCAATGAGGCAGGATCCCACAGGGGTCTGCCTGGGTACCAACTGATTAGATTTAACCCCGTTTCTAAGTCGTTCCTTTTGTGTGGGGTACCTGCCGTTCTCCAAGGGAGAGGCCAGGCAGGAAATGTTTGGTCAGAATGACAGATTCCTTCAGCTCAGGAATTATGTGCAGGGGAGATTCATGCCCTTTCCACAAGCAATGTCCACAAATATTCAAAAACCCAAATATTCGTTTCGAACCTGACAAACTTCAACATTCAAACTCGAATCGGGTTTTCAAAAATCCGATACAGATTTGCAAATTATTTGAACGCTTAGATTCGTATCTTCCGTATACGAATCTGCCCGAAAATTATCCGTATCATGTGCTTAAAATACGGAATTTAAAACAGGATGCGCACGGGATAGTACAGGATGCATACAGATTTTTTTCCAGCATGTGCACAGATACGTATAACGGATACAAATGTTGCCAACATTTGTATCTTTAAATACATATCTAGCATTCGAATGGATGGATTCGAACGTTATGGATTTGAATCAGATTTTAAGACATTCGAATCTACTTGGATTCGAATGTCGAAAATACATTTGTGGACAACCCTACTTTCCACACTGGGCCTTATTCTGGATATATCCCAGAATAGGGACCTTCCATCTGTATGCAGTGTGGACACTTGCATAGTCAGCCCTCGGGGTGTGCGTTAATGCAATTTTCAACATTCAGTTCAAAGCAAATATTCTAATGTGTACGAACAGAGAAAAAAATGAATGTATTCAAATCCCTACTGATTCGAATACATTCGTCTCTATTTGTACAAGTATTTGGTTCGTATTCTGTGATGCAAATGTCAACAACATTCGTACGTGTCTGTAGGCATTCGTACCCATCCCGTTTTCATCCATACATATCTTTCTGTACAAATGTGTACAGATGCAAATAAGATGCACATGGGTATGTATGCAATGCGTATGTCTGACATTTGAATTAGTTTGGATGTTAAAAAACAAATGTATAGACATTTGATTCAAATTCGAATGCCCAAATTTGAACTAATTCAATTGAATTCGGAATGGTTTGAATGTCCGTGCCCATTCCTTGTCAGCACTAGCATGTAGATGTGAGCAGGATCCTGATTCTGGGGTGTAATCCAGAATAAGGCCCAGTGCAGAAAGGGCCTCAACTGTTCGTCTGGACAAACCAAGTGCGCCAATTTGGTTTTGTGATTAGAATGTCAGACTCTTATCAGGTAGTCTCCTGGTTTGATTCTGTGCAGTTTTCCATGATGCCAGCTGGGTGGCCTTGGGCTAGTCACAGCTTTCTCTCACAGACACACCCACCTCACAGGCTGTCTGTTGTGGGGAGAAGAACAGAAGTCTCATCAGCCACTTTGAGTCCCCTTAAAGGGTAATAAAAAATGATGGATAGAAAGCCAACTCTTCTTCTGTGATCTAGTTTCGTCTTGTGGTTAGAGTGCTGGACTCTTTATGTGGAAGTTTCCCAGTTTGATTCTGCACTCCTCCATGAAGCCAACTGAGTGACCTTGGGCTAGTCACAGCTATCTCAGCTCTCACAGCCACACCCACCTCACAGGCTGTCTGTTGTGGGGAGAAAAACAGAAGTTTTGTCAGCCGCTTTGAGTCCCCTTTAGGGTGAGAAAAGTGGGCTATAAAAGCCAACTCCCCTCCTCCTCCTTCTGTTCTACTGAAATTGACCAGCATATTCGACCTAGAGGTTGTAGAGTGGGAGAGAACACCTTATTTAACTTAAATTAAACATCACATTATCTGAAAATTTATAATATTCTTCCCCTTCCAAAGGAAAAAAAAAGATATGTTATCTATGCCTCTTTGTTTCTTATCAAATAGTCACTTGTATAGAGAATGGTTATCCGAATGGATGCCTATGTACATACTCAAAGAAGGAGAGACAGTAGGGTGCCTCTGAAACCCATTTGCAGGGAGTCCAGAGCAGGTGATGGTTTTGCCTTTGTCTTCTGCTTGAGATGCCCAGAAGCAGCTGGTGGGCCACTGTGTGAGACGGGATGCTGGATTAGATAGTATGTAGACTGATCCAGCCAGGCTCCTCTTAAATCATGGAGGACAGGTGTATCCATGGCTACCAGAATAGGTGGGCCCAGGTACCATCACCAGGTTGGTGAGAGACAGTCAGGATGACTCTAAAGGCCTTTTGCAGGGAGTCAAGAGCAGGTGATGGTTTTGCCCTTGTCTCTGCTTGAGGTGCCCATGGGCAATTGGTGGATCACTGTGTGAGACAGGATGCTGAACAAGATGGGTTGTCGCCTGATCCAGCAGGGCTCCTCTTAGGTTCTTATGGACTAGATGGGCTGTGGCTTGATCCAGCAGGGCTCCTCTTGGGTTCTTATGAGCTAGATGGGCTGTGGCTTGATCCAGCAGGGCCCCTCTTAGGTTATTAGGGACTAGATGGGCTGTGGCCTGGTCCAGCAGGGCCCCTCTTAGGTTCTTAATGCACTGTGTGATACGGGACACTGGATTAGATAAGCTATATCCTGATCTATCAGGGCTTCTCTTATGTTCTCTCACTGTGGCTTGCTTGAAATGAGGCTAAGAGGTTTCCAAAAACATCCGTTTTATGTGGAAGAAGGGACTTTGTTTAATTTAGTAGATGCACAAGCGTTGTGATTCACATGCGTCTTTGGAGAATGATGATGATTTGGCTGTTAAAATGTTAATGCTCTGTTCAGTCCAAAATGATGTCTGTCCACAAATATTTATACAATGCTGGGACTACAGGGGGAAATTTTCTTCTTTTTCTCTCCCCCCCCCCCTTCAGTATCATAATTTTGGTTATCATAGTCAAATATAAATGGTTATCCCCCGACCCCAAGTCACTCCTGAAAATCTGCAGCATGAGGACATGATGGCAGCATAAGAATGCTGTTCATTAATGTTTTGGGGAACATTTTCCTATGGCAAATGACAATTTGTTCCTTCAGCTGGATAAGAAATAAAGGAAGAAGAAGAAGTCGGCTTTTCTAGCCTGATTTTCTCACCCATTTAAGGGGACTCAAAGTGGCTGACAAAGCTTTCTGTTCTTCTCCCCACAACTGACACCCTGTGAGGCAGGTGGGGCAGTGAGAGCTCAGAAGAGAGCTGTGACTAGCCTAAGGTCACCCAGCTGGCTTCATGGAGGAGGAAGAAGAGTTGGGTTTTCTACCTCGCTTTTCACCCATTTAAGGGGACTCACAGTGGCTGACAAACCATTTATTCTTCTCCCCATAACAGACACCTAGTGACATAGTTGGGGCTGTGAGAGCTCAGACGAGAGCTGTGACTAGCCCAAGGTCACCCAGCTGGCTTTGTGGAGGAGTGCAGAATCAAACCCAGTATTCCCAGATAAGAGTCCAGCTCCCTAACCACTAGACCAAAGTGGCTCATCAGGAATCAGAGCCAGGAAGAAACTAAATTCCAAGGGAATTTAATTGTTCAATTTGGGGGTTCGGTTAACCTGGATTTAGCTCCAGAGATAACGGGCCTCAGTTCCTAAATTATGCTGAGTGCTCTGTGAGGTTTATTCTGCCAGGATCTAAAAACAAAACAAAACAAAACAGTTTTTTCAAGTTTATTTCTGATTCAGAAAAATTGGCTGCTGTCTGACCATTTTGCTTTGTGAAATAATTTGGTTTTGTCCAATCTCTTTTCTTTCTTTAACATGTACAAAAACTATTTTACATAACTTGGGTTGTAGTAGTATTATGCAGAATGAGACCAGATAACAATGAACTAGCAGCAACCTAAAGATTTCAGTGATAACGGACATAAAAGTAAGAGTGGGGCGGGATAGAAATGCAAATAAATAAATAAATAAATAAATAAATAAATAAATAAATAAATAAATAAATAAGTGACATTGAATTATTTTAACAGAAATTTTATATGAATTTTAACACAGAGACACAGACACTCACACACACTTCTATCATATATTGATCTGAATCATTGTCACGATACAATTCGTCATCCACCCTGTGTGTGGAATACTTCCTCAGGAAGAAAACACATGTGCAACTAGCCACAAGGCCTGATTTTTGTGTGCAGAAAAATGTTTGCCTTACTCATCACTGCACTGTTTTTGTTTATGTATTTACTCAGAGTGGGTGCATGCAAAAAGAAAGACCCCATGACACTACTGCATATCCAGCATTCACTGTGGACAAAGCTAGGTTTCCCAGCCACCTCAAAGGTGCTTGTCCCCTATCTTTCTCAGCAAGGAACTATTTAATCAAACAAATGGGTTGTTGTGTTCAATTTCAAACTTATTTGAAAACAAAAAAAGTCATTTTTTTCATTCCTGTATTTGTTTTCATTCCTGTGAGCTAGTTTGGTCTCGTGGTGAGGGAGCCAGACTCTTATCTGGGAATAGTGGGTTTGATTCCACTCTCCTCCATGAAACCAGATGGGTGACCTTGGGCGAGTCACAGCTCTCTTCTGAGTTGTCACAGCCCCACCTGCCTTACAGCGTGTCTGTGGTGGGGAGAAGAACAGAAGGTTTGTCAGCCATGCTGAGTTCCCTTAAATGAGTGAGAAAAGCAGGGTGGAAACACCAAATCTTCTGCTGCTTCTCCTCCTGCATCTTCTTCTTCTTCTCTTTCTCTTTCTTCTTCTTTTTTTCCCTTTTCAGAACAGCAAGAACATAATTATTTGTGTCTGCAAGTAGCATACTGGTTTGGTTCTATCAAATTTCCAAATATTAGAAGAACAGTTTGATGTTAATTGTTTCAGACATGGACTATTAGATTGAATTTGCAAACACAAATTGAACTTTATACATTTTTATTCAAAATTGTGTAATTCTGTATTCAGAATTTTTGGTCTGTCCATTTTACAGATATGACTGTATACTCCAAGTGGTTTATAATTTAGTTTCCCCTACAGAGTAATATTTGCTCGCCGTTTACATTTGCTCGAAGAGTTGTTTTCCTTGTGGTGAGAAGAATAGAAACAGAATGATTTCTTTTTATCAACACGGTTAATTAGATGGTATAATATATTAAGTTTCATTTAATCCACTTAGCAGCCTTTGGCTTGTAATTACCTTGCTTCAACTATGTTCTTTAATATCAATTAAGTGCCCTCAACTTGTATTAGGGATCTGTTGTCTCAAAAAAGATTTAATCATTTATCACTTTAGATTCTGCTATAGGCAAAGTATTTGTGCATATATGTAATATGATAGGATGACACAATAGGATATGATGGGATAGACAAAATGGAATTTTTAGAATTTAATCTAACATTCTTCAGAAAGCTTGCCCAATTCACGTTTTCGTCTTGTAAGCCAACATGATACAATACAATTTTATTCAAGTTTTCAGTTGAGCAATATACAAGATAGGGATGGCCATGGATATATATGTATCGCTTTCAGATTTGAGTCAAATTGAATATCAAATCATTCAATTTGATTTGAATGTTCCAAATCTGAATGCAACAAAACCCGCTCCAAATCCGATACATTTGAATCTATTTGTTTTAATGTTGGGTACAAATTCGAAGATACAAATGTCAACAACATTTGTTTGTGTTATACGTATCTGTATGCATTTCGTACACATTCCTTTTATCCCATATGTATCCCATTTTCATTCCGAATTGTAAGCACAAATGCGTACCGATACATATGATATCTGTACAGATACGTATGTGGAAAAAGCCCCCAGATTTCAGGGCCTGAAGGACCCATTCAATCCTGATTTCCCTTGAACAGGTGTTCTAATATGGTCTGAAGTGGGAACAGGGTCTTCCTGATTGATAACTAACCGGTGCCTAATGGGTTCTTAATGGGTATCTTAGTGCTAGTGGGAAAACACCCATAGACTTAAATCTCTGTTGTTAAATAATGTTCATAAAGCTTATTATATTTTGTTGCTTTTACTCATTCTACTACTGATTGAAAAGGGGAAAGAAAGAAAGAAAGAAAGAAAGAAAGAAAGAAAGAAAGAAAGAAAGAAAGAAAGAAAGAAAGAAAGAATATTAAATTGTTGTTATTTTCTAACAGCTCTAACCAGTTCTGCTTTCTCGGCAGAATTCCTATAAATGTATAAATTATAGTGAATGAGGAAATTATTAACATAATTAATATGCAGGTGGAAGGGAAAGGAACATGGAGAGAAAATCTTTCACAGGCATTAGATAATTGGATTTTTCTGGGGGAGAAGGCTGTGGAACATTAAATAATACATTTATAAAGAAGGCAATTGTAATACATACTCTATTACAAAATTTAGTAGAGGAGACTGGAGATTTCAATATATCACTGATAGTACAATGTTTTCTCTCTCTCTATTAATAGTGATAATTGTTTTAACTAGAAAAATGCCTTTTATGGTGGAAACATAGTGGGGGGAAGAGACTTCTGCTCGGGATATGGACTTCTGCACTCTAGATCCTATTCCACCTAACCTATCAGTGCATTGTTGGAGAACAACTGTACAGATTTCCTTTTTTCACTCTCAGGTCAGCTGGGCCAGCCAGATGCTGGAAGGGAGCTGCTGGACAAGGGTTTTGTTTTGTTTTGTTTTTGCGGTTTGAAAATGATTTGAATTTTCTTTAGCCCAATTACAAATTGGGTTCCCACTTTTTCCGGGGAGTAAATCGCTAAAAACCACAATAAACAAAACCGGAAAAAACAGCTCTCACTCCCATTCTTGCTGCTAAAAGGCTTTATCTTTATTCCTTTGGGAACAGTACCGCAGTATTGGGGGAGATGCGTCATGAAATGGGTGGGGTTTCACCCAGTAGGACAGCCCCTGGCGTGCCATCCCTCCTTTGCAGAGGAGTTTAAAGTGTTCCAAGTCTCCACCGCCCTCCTTTCCCTTGGAAGGCCACCTACTCTCAGTTCTGGGGAGGAGAATAGAAAGCTTTGTCAGCTTAAATTTTCTAGGTTGCTCTCCTTTGCTAAGCCAGTTTAGTCTAGTGGTTAGGGAGCCAGACTCTTATCTGGGCGTACCGGGTTTGATTCCGCCCTTCCGCATGATGCCAGCTGGGTGACCTTGAGCTACCTTCTGGGTGACCTTCTGAGCTCTCACAGCCCCACCCACCTAAAATGGCTGAGAAAAGTGGGGTAGAAAAGCCAAGTCCTCCTCCTCCTCCTTCTTGGTAGCTTGGTGCATTTTATAATCAAGGGCTGCCCCTCTGCTTCTTCAAGCTCCATCCAGCCCCAGGCCACAAAGCCATTCTGTTTACTTCATGGATCATCTTCTATCTGGATCTCCTTATCGGTCAACAACCCAATTACGCCACTCCAACCTTTGCTGGAGCAGATAGCCCTGGGGTCATAATTATACCATCCATCATCCCTAGGCCACTGTACTTGCCTGGCACCGCGTTTCAATAATATGTTCTTGCGCTCCTTGTTTCAGGTTCTTCTGCTAATTGCCCCTTTGTATTGGAGGACGTGCCTTCTTGTTTTCTTCCTTGCTTGTTTTACTATCTATTCATCCAATCGGGGCATGATTTATTATATAGAAAAGCATGGATGGGGCTTTGCTGGTCACAGAAGAAGAGTTGGCTTTTCTATCCTGCTTTTCTCACCCATTTAAGGGGACTCAAAGTGGCTGACAAAGCTTCTATCCCACAACAGAACACTCTGTGAGGTAGGTGAGGCTGTGAGAGCCCAGAAGAGAGCTGTGACTAGCCTAAGGTCACCCAGCTGGCTTCATGGAAAAGGGTGGAATCAAACTCAGTATTCCCAGATAAGAGTCTGGTTCCCTAACCACTAGACCAGCGGTTCTCAACCTCCCTGAGGCCGCGACCCCTTAATGCAGTTCCTCATGTTGTGGAGACCCCCAACCACAGGGGAGGGGCAGCTGGGAGGTGGGAGGGAGGGGTGGCCGGAGACTCGTCATGGCCCTTCTGAAAGGGTAGTTTGACTTCCAAAGGGGTTGCGACCCACAGGTTGAGAACCGCTGCACTAGACCCAACTGGCTCACTGTTCGATACATCTGTCATCCATCCATTTTATCTAATCCTTCTTTAAAGCCATCTAGGCTGGTAGCTCTTACCGCCTCTTCTGCCGGCAAATTCCACAGACCAATGGAATACAGCACATAATACAGTACAAATGATGGTGAACTCCAAAACCTGAGGACACTCACCTTCAGAAAGGATAAGAAAACCTATGCACAAATCAAAGCTAAAGTATATAAAAAACACAGTAATTATTCTTTTAAGTGATATGTGCTCGGTTGTGCTATTTCACTGACTGTCCTGCGTGGAGCAGAGTGTATGAATCAGTGGTAAAGTAATTATAGTTATTAAACAGGTGTGTCTGATATTGCTTCTTTATTTATTGGGGAAAATCAGCACTGAATTGAGCAATAAAACAGGAAGAAAGTCGAACCAATTAGGTACTCTGGAGGGAGAAGGAGTTGGATGGAGAGGAAGAACCCTCTGGAAAGAGCCGAGTGAAATAATTATCTGTTTACTGCACTAAGTCAGCAGTTTTTCTTTTTCTTTCTTTTTTTCTTCCTTTTTTTTTTTTGCCCAACTTTTAAAATAAGATTATAGAAGATGAAAAGCCAGCGCTTACTTCAGCTTTTAAGAAAGATGTAAGCAATTTTAAATTGTACTTTATCCCTGGGGGAAAATGTAGGAAATATCCCCAGTAAATTAAAATATAATAAAACCATTTGATGGCCAATTTTTTTTTTTAAAAAAATATTTTTTATATTAATTGCTTAATTTCTGTTGGTACTTAATTTGGGGTCTTGGATGCATAAGGTCGAAGCGATGTCTTCTTTTAAAAGCCGTGTGTTTTGTGTTTCCTTATTGATCTAATAACTTATGTTGAGAGGTATTTTGCATCTCTGAATAACGCATATATTGCAGATATCTGCCCTCCCTTTCATGGGCATGAAAGACACATGTACATGGTTGGTATTAAATGAACAAGTGCAAGAGCATCATTTGCAATGCAGTTATCCATGTGCTGCTTGTAATGAGTCATGGGGTGGGGGGTTCCATTAGCAAGAAGCACCCATTCAGCACCCATTAGCAATTGGTATGTTATCGGTAGTGATCAGTAACACTCTGTTCCCACACAAGACCCCATTAGGACACCATCCATTCACACCAGTATAAGGGAAGTCTGGATTGAATGGGGTCCTCAGGCCCTTAAATCCAGACTTCCCGTAGATCCCTTGTGACTTCCATCCAGTCTTCAGCCTTGAAGACCAGATCCAAGGGTACCCATTCACACTGTGATTGGGGCAATGGGGTCCAAGGGTGGGCTTAGCAGCCGCCATTTCCAGCAGTGCAGCTCTGGCTCAGGCCCCACCTCGCCATTCACATCTATGTACCCGTGCACGTCCTTTGTAGCTGCCTACAAAGTTGAGGACTGGCTGTGTAGCTGTGATGTAGCTGTCTACATAGATGGATCTATCTGTGTACCCAACGGCATCTTCGTAGATGAACTACGCAATTCATGTACGGAGCTTGTGCCGGACTTTGTAGCTGCTAGGTAACCTGCTACGAAACTTTACCTCTCCGCCATGGCCGCTGTGGACGGAAGTGGGCCTTGAGTGACGTCCACGCCGGCCAATTGTGCCGCGCCACAGACACACCTTCCGCTTAGGGCAGAACAGATTTACCTGGTGGGTGCTTTGCCGTTCACACGGTGACCCTGTTTAGCACCCATTGGCATCGGGTGATAGACAGAGGAGAAGCATTGGGTCCTTGCAAAGATCCAGATCTTCAAGGACCAGATTCATTGAGGACCCCATTTCAAAGATCTGGGTCTTCTAAGATCCGGATTAAGAATGGTAAGTGGAGAAACACCCATGGATAAATTGACCCAAACCAAAATCACAATTGACATTTGACAAATGCCCTATTACTATTTTAAGCAAACATTTATGCATATTTGTGGTAGCATAGATGCCTTAAGATGCTGTATCCTTTTTTTTTCTCTTTAATCTGTGCTTCTGTAGATCCTTATGGCCCATGTGCCCCAGTAGGATACTGGGGCCCCAGAAAATCATTGTGTTTTCTGTGAATTGCTATGATATGTTGTATTCTCTGATTCACAGCTTTCATATGTCGTTTATTTACAGGCTAGCTCCATCCCACCTCCTCATTCACTTCCTTTGCAGGGGAAGGTTTTGCCTTGGTCTTCTGCTCGAGATGGCTACAAGCAGGTGGTGGGCCACTGGGTGGCGTGGGATGCTGAACTAAATGGGCTGTGGCCCATCTTCTTAGCTTCTTATGCATGCTGATCCTCAACATGAGCCAGTTTGGTCTAATGGTTAAGGTGCCAAACTCTTATCTGGGAATACCAGGTTTGATTCCGCACTCCTCCACAAAACCAGATGAGTGGCCTTGGGCTAGTCACAGCTCTGCTTCTGAGCTCTCATAGCCCCACCTACCTGACAGGGTGTTTCAGGTGGGAAGAAGAACAGGTTCGTCAGAGTAGAAAAGCTGATTCTTCTTCTTCTTCTTCCCCTCCTCCTCCTCCTCCTCTTTTATATTCAGTCATAGGTGAAGGTAGGTGGGGCTGTGAAAGCTCAGAAGAGAGCTGTGACTAGCCCAAGGTCACCCAGCTGGCTTCATGGAGGAGGGCAGAATCAAACCCAGTATTCCCAGAAAAGAGTCCAGCTCCCTAACCACTAGACCAACTGGCTCACAATGCATGGCGGTAAAAAGGAAAGCGGCGCAAATAAAATGCACTCATCAGAGGAATTTCTGAGTTATCATCGCCACAGCACGATTTTATCCCGGATAGCCAGCCTCCTGGGGCCCTGAACATATGGATTGATCTGAGATTAATTGTTGAGATTCAGCCATGACCGTCTTCCATTTTACTCTCTGCCTTTGTGTGCATTAGGCAATATATTTAATGTTTCCCATTTCTATCCATTTATGCAGATCTGGCTGAAAGCCAGACATTTTTAGGCAAGTGATATGGAGCTTGATATAAATCCCCCCCCACCCCACCCCACCCCACCCTCCGATTGCAGACGCAGCTTGTCGGCATGAACATTTGAGAATGCTCACGGAGCATCCCTTCCCAGAAAACCTCTGAGGGGGAAAATTAATGCGCCTCTCATGGTATCGATTGTGGCGAGAAGTGCCTTGATGATTTGATACAAGACTGAAGGGTTATGGAAGGAAATGGGGTGGGGTGGGGTTGGAATGGGGGGGGAGGCGAGGAAGTCAGGGATGGCTGAGCGGAAGGGAAGGGAAGGGAGGCAGGTGCGTCGAAATATGTGGTTTAATTATGGGATGGATTTCACACCTCTACAACCCCTGAGGAATTGAACAGCTAGGCCTAAGTGCACTTACTTGCACTCTACATCTGTTAAATGATACCTTTCTGGGCAGGGAAGGAGAAGAGGGTAGAAATTTCATCAAAGACCACCCTTAAAAGCAGGCAGCCTCGGGAAACAGGCTCCGTTTCTTGCTTTGAGCCCCCTCTACTTTTCAATGGATAAGAAGAAGAGTTGGCTTTTCTACCCCACTTTTCTCACCCATTTAAAGGGTCTCAAAGCGGCTGACAAAGCTTTTCTATTCTTCTCTCCTGTGAGGTGGGTGGAGCTGTGAGAGCTCAGAAGAGAGCTGTGACTAGCCCAAGGTCACCCGGCTGGCTTCATGGAGGACAGCAGAATCAAACCCGGTATTCCCAGATAAGAGTCCGACTCCCTAATCACTAGACCAAACTGGCTCATAAAGAGAGTGTCTTTGCATTCCTAATTTTAAAGCAAGGGGATAGTATGTAATTTCTGGTTGGCTGGCTGGTTGGTTGGCTGGTTGGCTGGCTGGCCGGCTGTACTCCTCCACAAAGCCAGCTGGGTGACCTTGGGCAAGTCGAAACTCTCCTCTGGGCTCTCACAGCCCCACCTACCTCACAGGGTTTGTGGGGAGAATAGAAGGTTTGTCAGCCACTTTGATACCCTTGAATGGGTGAAAAAATTTGGGTAGAAAAACCAACTTCCTCCTTCTTCTTCTTCTTCTTCTTCTTCTTCTTCTTCTTCTTCTACTACTACTACTACTACTACTACTACTACTACTACTACTACTACATCATATAGGAAGCAACTTTAGCTCAGTGGTGGAGGAAGCCTTTGAAAAGCTGAGAGTTACAGGTTTGATCCCTGGTGCCTCCAAAGAAGAAGGGATATCAGCCCCTGGAAGAAAGATCAATTCTCATACAGTTATTGGAAAAACTACAGAATGGCTGCAGTCACAACTTGCAAGTTGTGCAAGTGTTCTTCCAAAGTCTGCTAGTGATAATATAATTTCCTCCCAGTTCTGAAGACAAGCTTAAAACCTGAAAAGAGCAAATGAATTGTGGGGAAGCGTAGTCACCGCTGGTGAAATACACAGTCTCTGAAAGGGATGTTTGTTTTATATGACAGATATCTCTCCCAGCAATAAACTTTAAGTCAGTGCAAACAATTTCATTTTGAATCTTTCAACTGCAGAAATCTTGATTGCATTCCAATTTCCTGATGCTCTTGATGTATATGCAAATGGTTCTTTTCCTTTTTTTAATGCAGAAGACAAGAGTACAATTTAGGAAAACATGCCATAATTATTATTTAGTTTTTAGACCAGCTTTATTTATTTATTTATTGTAATTTCTCAGTTTCATGGAGTAGAAGAGAACATAGGTTTTGGCTAATGCTTTGTATAAATCTTCTGCAGGGTATAATTCAATTATATCTGAACTTGTTTTCTTTTGTAGTTCTTTACCCTATAGGCAAATTACTATATTGCTTATCTAGCACAAACAACCTGTCTAGAATTAATAAGTTCTCAGTATTGTTTTATTCTCTGTCATTCTATCAATGTAACTGAAATTAAGTTCCATAAAACTCATAAAATTCATGGATGGTGGAAGGGCGTCACCAAATTAACCTTGTGTCACGCACAGCATTGCAACATGTCTTTACGCATTAGGTTACTCATGTGTATGTTCAGAATTAAATAGTAGATGCATGAGAGAGAGAAGAGTCTAGAAAATATCTAGAGAAGTATACCAGTGGAAGGGAACCATTGGTGCCTCTGAATGCTCTATAATCCATAAAACAAGAGAAAGTTTTGGTAATTATGTCATGAGATAAAATAATTGCCAGTCCTGCAAGACCAGGTGCAGGGAATGGAAAGCAGGTGAAGGTTTTCCCTTTGTCTTCTGCTTGAGAGGTCCAGAAGCAACCGGTGGCCCACTGTGTGAAGCAGGATGTTGGACTAGATGGGCTGTGGCCAGATCCAGCAGGGCTCCTCTTAGGTTCTTATCTAGGCCGGATGCCTGCTTACCATGTCAAGGCCGGAGAGACAAGCAGGATGCCACTAAAGGCAATTTTCTGGGAACTGGGAGTAGGTGAAGGTTGTGAAGGTTCTTCCTGAGATGTCCAGAAGCAATTGGTGGCCCATTGGGACCCAGGATGGTTGACTAGATGGGCAGTGGACCAGTCCAACAAAGCTCCTCTGATGTTCCTATATTCTCTTACGTTCTAGAAAGTAGTTTTTATGATGTCTGATTTAGATTACCTTGACTTTATTTTGAGTTTATTAGGGATGTGCATGAATATTATAAACATTCCAAATCCGATTGAATTCAGTGGATTGTGGATGTTCGAATTCAAATAGAATGTCTTCACAATTGAATTTAGACATTTGAACGAATTTCAAATGTTCCAAAACATTCATTTGAATTATTCAAATCATTCAAATGTACAGATATGTATGTATTACATACCTGTCTATACAATTATATGTATCTGTATGAATTTGCGCTAATAATATGGAATGAAAACGGGATGCATACGGGATAAAACAGGATGCATACAATGTTGTCAACATTTTAAATATGAATGTTGCCGACCTTCATATCCGCAAATCTGTATCTGACATTCGAACGAACAGATTCAAATGTATCAGATTCAAATCGGTTTTTGTTGCATTCGGGTTTTAAACATTTGAATCGAATAAAATGTTTCGACATTAGATTCGACTCGAGTTCGAATGCAAAAAAATATATTCGTGCACATCCCTGGAATGCATTAGTTTGCTACCTACTGAGGAAACTTAGGTTGAACCGTTTTAAGTTCCTGTGTTCTCTTGTGTTTATAAATAGTAGTTTTTATAATTTCTGATTTAGATTGCCTTGAGTCTATCATGACTTTATTCATTTGCTACCTACTCTGGGACCTTAGGTTGAACCATTTTAAGATCAACAGAAGTAGCAGCGGTGATAAGCAATAAGAATTGCTATATCTCAAATATACCCATTCCTCCTCTATTAGGCTCTGTGTATCTATCTATCTATCTATCTATCTATCTATCTATCTATCTATCTATCTATCTATCTATCTATCTATCTATCTATCTATCTATCTATCTATCTATTTACAATTCTATCCCGCCCTATACCCGAAGGTCTCTAGGCAGGTAACAATGAATTAAACAACAGATTAAAAACAGGATACAAAGGAAAACAAGATCCAGATTAAAATGAGGTACAAATTAAAACAAGATTCACAATTAAAAACACCTAAAAATTTAGCAAATTTAAGCCTTACGCTCAATGGTGCATAATAGTGATTATAACTGTAGCTGGAGGGGAGAATGAATCACTTCAGCCAAAGGCTAAGGTGAATAGGTATGTCTGTCCAGCCTTCCTAAATGAAAACAAGGAAGGGGCACAGCGTGCCTTGAGGGGGAGACCATTCCAAAGTCTGGGGGCCACCACCGAAAAGGCTCTCTCCCGGGTGCCCACCAGCCTCACCACTGAAGGTGGTGGGACAACCAGGAGGGCCTCATCGTTGGATCTTAAGGCACGGACAGGTCAATATGGGAGATATTCCAACAGCCGTGTCTTGGATGGATTAATTCGGTTAGAGAAATTGCAAGCACTTTCTTTTTTCCCTCCACGAATCTTCAATTACCCTGGATATCTACTGCAACTCCTTTGTGGTGGATTAACAAAGCAGAAGCCAGCCAGATACACACTGTACGTATCAGGCTTCATGCTCTGAATGATTTCCCCTCACATCCGTCCTCGAGTATGGGTTAGATAGGGATTTACAAAGTTTATGCAAACACACGATGACTTACTGAGGCTCTCGCCGGGCTGCAAAAGAAACTAAAATGGCAATAATCATCGGACTGGGGCATCAGGAGCCTTTGAAAAGGAAAGCTGGGCCTCAGGCTGTCCCCAATCCTATTGATCCAACCCAGTAGCCAGGATTTCATCACACACAGGGCTCCGAACTTTGCAGCCGACCCCAGGCTGAGGCGATGAGAGGCTGTCGCTGCCGGGTTCACGCTGAAAGTGACATTTGGCTTCTAGGTTTACAGCTATGTAACCTGGCCTGACCGGGTGATGCAGCCAAGCAATGCTGTGATGGATGAAGGCAACAGAACAAACGGTACAACTTCAAGGAGGTCTAAAGAGATGTGCTAAGGAGATGTGTGTTTTTACCACACATCCTGGTTCATTGCAGATCTGTTGCATGGACAGCCATTTGCCCAACAGTGCGATGCCTTTCCATCCTTCAGGGCACTGGTTTTTGTTTTTTGTTTGGCAGACCCAAATTAGTAAACTTCATCCATGATTTGGCGTGCAGGAAATTTTCGGCGTTTTATTTTAGCACATTTGTTAAGGATATCTACCGGCCCTTCATCTAAACACCTTAACGTGCTCTAAAACTCAGCCCAGAAAGGTACCAGCCCAAGCTGTTGCGGAGGTTTAGCTTGCAGTCTTTGAAACAGAAAGGAAAGGAACAGAAACGTCATCCAAATATTGGAATCAGAAAAGTTTTATTAAGATAAGAATTAAAAGCAGGCTCCCCCCCCCCTTTATTTATTTAGTTGGTTGGTTGGCTGGCTGGCTGGCTGGTTGGTTGGTTAGTTATTATTTAATAAATTTACATTCTGCCCTTCACCAAATGGTCCCAGGGTGGCTTACAATAAGAATAAAACGTATAAAAGAATAATAATAATAATAATATCACCCCCTCCCTCCCTTCCTCCCACATCTACCCCCCTCCCTAACCTGGAGGAAGCTATTTAGATGGCAAAAGCCTGGTTGAAAAGATATGTATACAATGTGGGCGCCGGGCAAACCTCAAGAGGGAGGCTGTTCCAAAGTCTAGGGGCTACCACAGAGAAGGCCCTCTTTTATGTCTCACACCTCTGCAAGGGAAGGAACTCCAAGAAGGTCCTCTCCTTGAGATCTCAGTGCACGGGCCGGTCTATATGGGAGAAGGTGCTCCTTCAGATATCCAGGACCCAAGCCATTTAGGGCTCCAAATGTTAGTGTCAACACTTTGAACTGGGCTGGGTTTATGTTTTGAACCCTGCTATGGCCCATGTACCAGAAAGGGGGGATATATTATAGGACTACCACTGGTTTTGCTGTATTTGTAGCTCATCGTGTGCCAGCAGCCTGTGTTCTGAGCTCTGTTCCCTTATGGGGATTTGAACTCATGGGCTGGTGCAAATGTAGATGTTATTATGGGTCAACATGGTGCACCAGCCTACTGCGCCACTAGGTGGCTTTGGAAGGAGACAATCCATTTAGTCCTTATACAGGAATTTACAGGTAATTAACCTAGTGGCTCAGTAGGTTGGTGCACCATATAATAACATCCATGTGTGTACCAGCCCATGAGTTCAAATCCCCATAATGGAACAGAACTCAGAACACAGGCTGTGTGGACACCTGATGAGCTGCAAATTCAGCAACACTGGTCATCTCCTTCCTGGGCCAGGGGTGGTCATGTAATGTGGTCTTCGCACCCCAGGTGGTTTCTATACAATACCTGATGAGTGTCCTCTGTAATTGAGGACCTAGCTATGCCTCTCTCTGTATAAGAGAGAGAACTGAAGGAAGGATAGTTACCTGTGAAGTTCCTATGTAAGGTCTAAAAAGAGGGGAAATGTTAAAATATTGACATAAATCTAGAGGCCTTAGTATGTGTCCTGATTTCTTCTTTAACATAAGATGAGCCATACTGGCTTTAATTGACTCCTCTGGTTTCTTGGTTGCTCAGCACTTCAGAAAATTAGGCCAACTATATTTAGGAGACTAAAGATAGATTCAGGAATTTGACTCTGGAAATCCTTTTAAAAAAAGAAAGAAGTGAAGCAGTTCTTTATTCAAATATTAATCTATGTATAAAGACTAGAGAGAAGAGGGGAATAATTGTTGTGAACCATTACCTTCTTAAAATCAAGTCCGTCCGTCCCCCATCCCCCCCGTCTTTTTCATCTTCCCTCAATCTGCTATTTTTTCGGTGATATTGACTAGGGATGTTCATGAATATTCGTAACATTTATTTATTTGTATTTCTAACAAATTTGGACATTCATGCACAAATTGAATGTTACGAGTCAACAATTGTACGTTAAAATTTGTATGAATATGAATGTTTCGAGACATTCGTATTAATAGTTCGTACACTCATTAAACTGGGGATATGTATCGGAAAGATATCAATATGTATGCATTCATATAGAATACGTACCCAATATGTATCCGATACCTATGCGTTGGTATAGTAGGATACGTATTTGATATGTATGCCTTTGTATAGGATCCAGATGCAGGATCCATATGCAAGGGATCTATTCGAGTGAATAAGAATTTTCTAACATTTGTTATGCATCAAATGCCAAAACCATTTGGACCATCCCTAATATTGACTGTTGATGATTATCAGGTAAGAAGTACCCTCTCTTTAGAACATCTGAATATTCCATAGCTGCCAAGCACCTGATCTTTCATATTGTATAGGTATCTGAAGAAGAACTTACTGTTTTCTTCAAAAATGCTGACATTTGAAACAACAACACAGAGAGACAATTTTAATGGATACTGTAGGTCTACCATGACAGTTCAGCAGAATGGTTGGATTGATTGCAAAATTATTTTGGTTTTGGTGTTGTCCTGGGATAGAAGGAGAAGAAGAAGAGTTGGCTTTTCTATCCTGCTTTTCTCTCCTAAAATAATAATAAAGCACTTAATTATTCAGTTGCTATTTTCTTGAGAACTCTGCATATAAGCACTTCAGCCTATTATTCGCAATTGCCTTCAAATATTCCCTGTATTTGAGAATGAAATAAATTACAATAATAATGATTAATAAAAAGAAAAGGTCTAAATAACTGGACTGAACTTTATTGATTAGTCATTTGACCATATCAAGTTTACGAAAGATAAAACCACATAAAACATACAAGGATAAAATTAAGAAGCAAAATAAAAATGACATCATTATTTGTCCCCAACACCCTTACAAAATATTCCCAGTATTTGAGAATGAAAGAAATTAGAATAATAATGATTATTAAAAAGAAAAGGACTAAATAACTGAAATGAAATGAACTTTATTGATTACTTATTTGACCATATCAAGTTTATGAAAGATAAAATCATATAAAACATGCAAGGATAAAATTAAGAAGCAAAATAAAAATGACATTATTTGTCCACATCACCCTTACAAGACACTAGGAATATGCACAAAAATTCAAAAATTCAAGTGTCCGATTTGAATCCAACAAATGTTGACATTTGAACTCGAATTGAATGTCTTCACATTTGAATCTAGACATTCAAACGGAGTCCATGCACACACAGAGAGATAATTTTGTAACGTTATCCAGATCTGCATTAGCTTCTTGAACTGACATCCTATCTGCTCATAGTCAAGATTATTGTGCGGTCCTCTCTTTCATAATAGATTAAGGGGGGCGACAAAAGGAGTTTCAGATTTGCCCTTGATTCCAGTGAGAGCCTTTCAGAGGTCAAACATTCAGAGACTGAACTTCTGAATACCGAAGACTCAATTCCTGCCCAAGGTCAAAATCTGAATTTTAAGCTTGGTGTCTGTGTTTGACCCTTCAAATTGGCCTTTTGGAACATCAGGATGGAAACTACTCTCAGTGACTGGGTGCACTGCTGAATTGGCTGGTGGGCTCATTATGCCATGAAGATGAAGCCAAGTTGAACCCCTGTCTAGGCTGAAGGTATGGGGGAGCATATTTGTAAGGAAAGTAGGCATGCTCTGAATTCTTCACAAGGCTATGGCATACACTCTCTGGGCCTGCAATTTGTGGTCCCCAAGTGGGATGGAATTTAAACTTCTATTAACCTGCTCAGCTTGAAAAGCCAAGAGGTCATCCCCCTCTCCTGAAATAAGGCAGAAAGAATTCCTTGGCATGGAGAAGGATCTTCACATGCTACATCAAATGGGGCTTCTTTTCTTAGCGTCCTGGCATCTCAGAGGTTCATTGCTGTTCTGTAATTTGTACAGGTTTAATTTGTTCAACAACAACAAAAATATACGACCACGTGCAGAGAATACATCTAAGATAGAGGACTGAGATGGTACAAGTGGGGAAAAAAAATGTTTCTTCTACATTTTCCAAGAGGGAATTGTCACTTTCTATACGAAAGACCAAGGCTGCTTACGCACAGGGGCAAATAAAACCTGATCTCCGGCACCCGGATTTATTAAAACTGGCTCCCAGGGGAACCGGTTTTAATAGCTCCGGGTGCCCGGTAGATCCGGTTTAACGGGGTAGATCCGCATCTAAGAGATGCGGATCTACCTCGCGCCCGTGCCTCCGCACACGCGGCGAAGATCCGGATTGGAGGTGGGTGCTGTGCGGACGCACAGAACCCGTCTCTGATCCGGGATGGAGGGCCCTCCCCCAGCCCGCCACGATTGGCTCGCCAGAGCCAAGCCTGGTGAGCCAGGGGACCTCACCGCCGCGACTCGCCACTTCTGGAGCCAGGGTGAGCTTCCCAAAAGCCCGCCCTAGCCCACCCTGGAGGGAGCACGACAAATCCCCTCAGCCTGTTTCTGAAGGTCGGCGCCCAGGATGCAGCACGCCTGCATCCTGCACGTCTCCTGAGTGGCTGGGGCTGCTACTGGCAGCCCTTGCCCTTAGGAGGCATTCTGCGCAGGCGCATTGCCCTGACTAGACGGTAAGGAGGGGATCTGCCGCGCTCTCCCCAGGGCGGGCTAGGGCAGGCTTTTGGGAAGCTCGCCCTGGCTCCAGAAGTGGTGATCCACCGCTTCTGGGGCGAGGGCGAGCTGAAAGGTAGGAGCCCCCCGGGGAGCCAATCATGGCGAGCCAGGGGAGGACCATGGGTGAGCACACTTGCGCTGTGCAGCCGCATCCGAAACGGATGCGGATTCATAGCGCAGAAGCAGCTGAAATGTGGTGTGCAAGAAACACCCATTAAGCACACATTAAGTCCGGATAGGTGCGGACGCACCCACCGGAAGTGTGCTTTTTTGCCCCCGCTAATGTGGACGCTCTGGCAGCAAACCGGTTTTGCCGCCGAAATCCGCATTAAAAACGGGCTCGCTGTGCGGATACCCCTCACCGGAAGTGTCCTAATTAGCGACCCGTGTGCGGAGGCACACATTGGAATGTGTGCTTAATGGGTGTTAAAGGGCCTGTGTGGAAGCACCCCAAAAGATTTTTTTTTCTTTCCTTCTTTACCATCAGGACACCAACGCAGCTCAAAATAACCATAAGTATTCAGTTTCTCAGGATATTTAAGCTAAAATCTTTTTCTCTGGCTTTCTGAAAGTACATCACATCCCTTTCTTCTGACTTGATATTCTTTAAACATTTGAGGAGCCATGAACTGTAGTCCAAACAGGCTGCTGGACTAAATGGGTGGTGGCGTGATCCAGCAGGGCTTCTCTGATGTTCTTACAAGCAAATTCATGGACGACAGGAATGACTACTAGAATGGATGTCTAGGTTCTACCTCCAGGTTAGAGAGATGGACAAGATGCTTCTAAAGGCCATTTGCAGAGAGTGGAGAGCAGGTGGAAGTTTTGCCTTGTCTTCTGCCTGAGATCCCCAGAAGTACTTGTTGGACCACTGTCAAAGAAATTTCAGACCAGTTCAACTTCAGTTCAGATCTTCTGTTTATAATATACAATAAGACCATGCATGCAGGGAAGAAGGAGAAGTTCTTTCTTTCAATGCTGTGTGAGGCAGGATGCTGGACTAGATGGGCTGTGGCCTGACCTAGTAGGTCTCCTCTTCTGTTCTTATCCAGAGTTGATTTCTAGGTACCCATTCCAGGTCTTCTGCTTGAGATGCCCAGAAGCAACTGTTGGACCACAGTGTGAGTTGGGGTCCTGGACTAGTTGGGCTGTGGCCTAATCCAGCAGGGATCCTCTTAGGTTCCCATGTTCATGGGAATTAAGGAGTATTACTGTTTGACCAGGTGAGGATACTTTCCAACCTTTATTCAGCTCTGTTCAGTGGTCCCTCCCCCCTCCCCCCCTTCCTGCCTTTTAAGTGAATATTAAAATTAGAAAATATTCGGTGCTCAGCTCTGCTAAAAATGAGAAAATATGTAGCTAGGATGACAGATCTTTAGGCTGAGCTATAAAACATACAGATCAGTAACGGAGCGCCATAAGAATATATTGACTCTGAACCAAACTCATCAGAAGATTGATCAGTCCAGCTGACTTACATTAATTGTGAAATAGAAAGAATGGCCCGATCAATGATAGGCAGGAAAGTGCAGCCGTAATGATGGCACGTCTAACTAATCCAGTAATGGAGAAGCTGATGTATAGCATATTGGAATTCCACTCTTCGGGGCCTGTGTCACAATAAAGTATATCCTGCAATTATGGGGAAAAATTGAGTAGGCAACAGTTGAGCCAGGCAGCCTAACGCCACAATAGTTCTACTGATTAAACACTAAATTAAGTGGCACTCCAGCTCTGCAACTCGTCTGCATTATGGAAGGAAAAGGGGGGTGGAGTGGCCTTGAGTTTACGCAGTGGAGGGGCAGAATGTGGTGCTTGCATGCGTGTGTGTGCATTAATGCATGCGTGTGTTAATCCAAGTAAATTATGATGATTAAACGTGGTGGAAACATACTTGCTGTTCTTCTTAGTTGTTGCCCCGCAAATGGCTTTATCTTGTGATCGGTCGCTGGTCTTGCAGGGGAATTTTGCTTTCGTGATAGTCATGGAATGTAGAAATCGTCAACATGAAGAGTAAAAGATACTTGGGGTAGCTGGTGTGGAAATAGAGAGAGATCTTGTTTGGAATGAAAATCATGGGAAAGCTGGGGAATCTTGTGGAGGGCTTATTCTTGGGTAGGGATGGAGAAATTCCAGCAAGGAGGGGGGGGGGAATCAAATTTTTGCTATCGAATTGAATATCTGAAAAAAAAATCATCACAAATTCATTAAATCAAATGTTCAGACTTTCACATTCTCATGTGAATGTTTTTGAAAAGGTTTCACTATTTTTTCCCATTGAAAAAGCCCTGTTTCACAACCAAAACATGGTGGAATATGAATACTCAGTCAAAGTTTTGGAAGTCACCAACAAGAGACTTTTTTGTTTAGATTGAAGTTTTGGATGTTTGAACGTCTAGACTTTTGATTCGATGTGAATGCTCACAAACGTGAAATATTCTTACCATGATAAGGCTTGTGAGAAATTGGAGTTTGAAAGGAGACCTGGATGATGAGCTTGGTCTCCAATTCATGAGGAAGATAGCTTCTGCATTGGTACTTGGAGAGAGGTGCTGTGAAGAAGGACATCTTTGTGTCTCCGTTTCAGATCATGGAGTATTAATTTAGTTATTTATTTGCATTTTTATCCCATCCTATACCTAATGCTACTGCTACTGCTATTTTTGTTAGATAAGAACTTAAGAACCTAAGCCTTGCCGGATCAAGTCACAGCCCATTTAGTCCACCATCCTATCTCACAATGGGCCACCAATTGCTTCTGGACATCTCAGGAAGAACCTTCACAATCTTCACCTACTCTCAGTTCCCAGAAAATGGCCTTTAGAGGCATCCTGCTTGTCTCTCCAGCCTTGACATGGTAAGCAGGCATCTGGTCTAGATAAGAACCTAAGAGGAGCCCTGCTGGGTCTGGCCACAGTCCATCTAGTCCAACATCCTGTTTCATGAAATGATCCACCAATTGCTTCTGGGCAACTCAAGCAGAAAACAACGGCAAAACATTCACCACTCGCTGTGAATGGCCTTGAAAGGCAACCTGCCTAGGTCTCTTTCATGATAAAAGATTTTCAAAATATTCCTGATATCTAGAAAATGCCACAGAAACATTTCTATGTTTATATCTTCCTATTTACCTACCCACCCTTCTGTCTATCCATTTATTATTTTGGGTTTCAGTCAATCAGGCCTTACTGACACATTTATTTTCCATGCAACTTGTGAAATTTTCCTTTGCTTTTCAGAAGGGTAGTTCTCTAAATGAAACATAGCGCACCTTGTTACCAAGAGTTGCAGAAAAATGAAAATGATCACAAATAACCCAAATTTATGGTATGTCTGTCTCTTGCCTGCCTGCCTGCCTGCCTTTCTTCCTGGTGCGGATATTTAAATCCAGCTCCAGCTAATTCAAAATTTATTGCAGTCTGCCCTCTATAAAATACTATAAGGGAATAAAATCAGCCTTGACCCAAATTTTAGCATGCAAAACACAAACGCACACACATGCACACTATAAAATATAGCGTTCCATTGCTAATTCAGTGCTCTCTGATTCTGTGAGCCGGTGGAATAGAGAACATTTTTAAAGAAGGAGTTTTATGGATGTCTACAAATTGTTGTTTCCAGCAGGTCAAGATATATTGTTGCTTCAAGTAGGGAAGTGTGTCAGATCATATACACATACATAAACACACACACACCTGATATTGGGGAAAAGTGTGTTTTTGCTTTATTGTGTTTGTTTGGTTGGTTTCCCTTTTTTTCTTTTACGCAACGTTCTATGGCTTGGTTTGTTGACTTTGCTGGAAGAGACGAATTAGAGAAATAATGGAATACTTGAGCCATTCCAAGTAGAGATGTGCACAAATATTTGCAACGTTCATTATTCGTATGAATTTGTCCGAATTCAGACATTCGTACATGAATCGAATGTCAGGACATTCATATAATCACACTTGTATTAATACAAATGTTCCGGACATTTTTATGAACAGTTCGGACATTCACATGAATACTTCGGACATTCATTGAACTGGGGAGATGGGAAAGCGGTTGCGCCAGTCACTTCTGCAATGGATCCAGAGTGACTTCGACATGGTTTGAGAGCAGATTCAGAGAGGATTCAGGGCGGATTTGATTGTACAAATACATTCATGTTAGATAAAATCCTACCACATTCGAAGGGGATCTATTTGAAAGAATACAAATTTTCTAACATTTGGTTTGTTATGAATCAAATGCATGTTCCTATGGTGGACATCTTTGTCCAGGCAGGACTCACATGCAGGACTCTTACCTGCCAGTAGGTGGAGACATAGCAGGGCCATCCAAAACAGCAATTCCAAGCCTATCCTTGAGCCAACCTTCCATCGCAGCTCTATCATTTCCAATCCATCATGTGATGTTTGAACTGAACTCTCTGATAGTTCAGGTACGCATCTGAGTTTTGGGTGGAAGCAGTCACGTTGCCTGGTTCCCCTGGGTTCATGTTGTTCCTCGAATCACAGAAGGACCATCCTTCTCCTGTGTGCAGCATTTATTCTCCTTCATAGATGTTAATAAATACATCTTATGCATAAGATGAAAATACAACTTAATTTACTGCCATGTTCTGAATATTCTAATAACCACTGGAAACAACCAACCCAAATTCCTGACCCTATACTGACCCCAAATGTAGTCACCATACAATTTCATCAGTTTAAAATATTGTCATGCTAAGATCCGGCTTGTGCCAGTAATTAAGAAATACTACATGGTGTTGATAGAAAGCCATTTGAGCCCTGTATGTGATTTATAAAATAATTCTTTTGAGTGCATTCCAGTGCACTGGAGCTTGATACTAAAAGCTCTTTTACCAATTACTATTCTGTTTTGGGACCATTAAAACACAATCTACCATGAATTCATAATCTGTGGTTTCTCTCCTTAATAATACAGACAGTAATGAGATAGCGGATATGAAGTGTATGGTGGGTATGAGTATGGGGAAAATAAATAAACTAAATATATACCTTTGATTTTCTCCTGCAGAGAGGAATATATATATTAAAAAATCTAAACTAAGCTATTTCAAAGCTGAAGAGGCCATTTTAAAATGATAGCACAATATCAAAGAATGAATCCATCCCCCCACAAAGTCATGGGTATTGGAAGGAACCCATGGACACTGAGACAAGAAACCTGATTGAGATCATTCAAACTCAGTAGAATGGATGTATGTGGGTCTCTCTCTCTCTCTCTCTCTCTCTCTCTCTCTGTGCCTATTTAGGAGTTAGGAGAATTGTAAGATATCCTATCTTAGAGATAGCTTCTGAAATGTGAACTTTCTGTTGTGTACAAAAGTGTTAGATTACTAAAATCTCATACTAAAATTATATGATGGAAAGAATACACCAAAGGAGAATTGGGTTCTTATAAATGGAATGGTATTTGATAGAGTTTGCTAAAAAATTGATCTTAGTCCAAAACAGTATTTTAAAAGAATAAAAAAGACAATATTACATAGAAAAAGTTACAATAACAATGATTCTTGCAAGACCACAAGAACCTAAGAGGAGCCCTGCTGAACCAGACCACAGCCCATGTAGTCCATAAGAACCTAAGAGGGACCCTGCTGGATCAGGCCACAGCTCATCTAGTCCATATGAACCTAAGAGGAGCCCTGCTAGGTTAGGCCACAACCCATCTAGTCCAGCATCCTGTCTCCCACAGTGGTCCATCAATTGCTTCTGGTCATCTCAAGCAGAAGATGAAGGCAAAACCTTCACCTGCTCTTGAATCCCTGCAAATGGCCTTCAGAGGCATCCCACCTGTCTCTCCAACCAGGAGGTGGTACCTGGGCATCCATTCTAGTAGTCATCAACACACCGGACGTCCATGTATTTGTCTAATGAATTTGTCCGATAAAGGTCCTGTAGGGATGCTAACTACTAGGCCATACTTCTAGTTTCAGGAGAAGATCAAACTCATCTGTTCATTGGCCACCAGATCAGAGTTTGATGTTCTTCTACCACAAGAAGTGTTTCCTAATCGTGAACATCCCTCATCCGTTCACTGGTCAATTAGATCAAAGACCTTCATCCTTACATGTGGTTGAATCGCAGATTGTTCCTCATCGGGGGTCATCCACACTGCTCTATTTCGATTGTTACTATGGTCAAGATCAAAAGGTAAATGTTAAGAAGAAAACTCTTTAATATTTAGTATAAGGAAAACAATCATTGGACCTGATAAGGATGTGAACGAATGGTGTTTTATTTCTGGATTCGATTCATATTGAATCGAATGTAGGAAAATTTGTATTCACTCAAATAGATCCCCTTCGAATGTGGTAGGATTCTATCTGATATGAATGCATTCATACAAATTTGTACAAATATCTGTTCTGAACACATATGTATCCGATAAGTATCCGATATGTATCCTGTATCTGCTCTGAAAGTGTCAAATCTGCCCTCAATCCACTTTGAATCTGCTCTCAAACCATGTCACATTCACTCTGGATCTGTTGCAGATGTGACTGGTGCTGCCGCTTTCCCGCCTCCCTGGTTCACGAATGCTCCGAAACATTTTTATTTGTACGAATGTCAATGTATGAATGTTGTAACATTAGTATACAAATGCATGAATTTGTATAATTATCGAATGCTACGAATGTCCATGTGCATCCCTAATGCCCAGTCATTTCCCAGAATTCTTGGTTGGCATTAAACCTCAAGGCTCCGTCTCCAAGCACTCATCCAAAATCAAAGTTGCCTCTGTTTTTTTGCTGCTCTCTTTGTATCATTTCCTAAATGTACTAGATCAACAGAGACCTTTTGCAACCCCCAAGCACTTAGTGGAAAACATAAATAATGCATTTGTAATATGTAAAGCCAGCCAGATAAGGCAATGAAAGCCATAACATATTTAATTTATGGCCGGGGGACTTGAGAGATGAACTTACAGCGTGGCCAGAAGCCTTGAAATACTTTCACTTCTTAACCCTACGTGACCTATGCTTGAACAAGGTGCCCTGAACTTTCTCGCTTTCTGCCGCACTCAAGATCATATGTCACTCCTGGTTTTACGGTAAGAAACGGTGATGGATTTGAGGCTGGCGTCACCATCATTGTGTGCGGACAAGCATTTATTTGCAATGAGAAATCCTGAAACTGCAACAAGTAATTTTTTTAAAAAAATGTGGGTGATTTCTAAGGGCCTTTCTGCATTTGCACGTGGAGGATACAGGAGGACCTATCCATGGCTAATTCATTGCATCTCTGCAGGTGCAGAGTAATCCAAATCAAGATGCCTTTGATCTGGATCACCAGTAGGCCTGTGTAGTAGAAAGTGCTTGTCTCCATGGCCCTGGTCACACCTTTCCTTTGAGATGACAACAAGTAGTGTTTCGTTTGTGTTATTCATATTATTTATTAAATTTGGTTTCCAAGCTGTGAACCAGTTTGGTCCAGTGGTTAGGGAGCCTGACTCTTATCTGGGAATACCAGGTTCGATTCCACCCTCCCCCATGAAGCCAGCTGGGTGACCTTGGGCTAGTCACAGCTCTCTTCTGAGCTCTCACAGCCCCACCTACCTCATAGAGTGTTCTGTTGTGGGGAGAAGAATAGAAAAGCTTTGTCAATCGCTTTGAGTCCCCTTAAATGGGTGAGAAAAGCGGGGTAGAAAAGCCAACTCTTCTTCTTATCCCTGTTAGATCATTCTAACCTTTTCCAGAGGACTCAGCCCATCCTGGCATCTCTGGCCATCTTTGCTTCCTCAGTTGTGAGCAGGGAGACGGGCTAAAGGAGGCTGAAACATGCTGTGGTGGGTGGGTTCAGTCTTTCCTTTCAACCAACATGCATGCATGAAGTTTGTGAGGCATCTCCCATTCTCTCCTCAGTTTATGTGTGAGATTCCTCTATCTAGCAGTTTCTTTGCACATTTATTACTATTATTATTTAAATTAATTGCACAGAGAAGAAAAGCACATAAAAAACAAAGAGGGGCATAGAGGTGGGGGAGCAGGCTTAAAAAAAGAACCACAAACACACACCCTCGCCTCCCTTGAGTGACACAACAGCTGTCATGGTCAGCCAGGAGGAGGACTCAGAGGATGAGGAGGACTCACTTCCTCAGGTACAGGAGGAACCTGAGTGATGCCAGGACCCAGTTCTGACCCCCCAGCCCCATTGGAGCCTGGGGTTCAGCAGCCCAGCCTTACCACAGCAGAAGTGCAGGATGTGGGAGACATGGAACAGCAGAACCTAGAGATCCCCAGCTTTAAGCAAAGGAGAGCAGAGAAGGAAGGGTTAAGACGATCAAAAAGACTTGCCCAGAGACATGCGGATCACCTGCAGCTGTGAGCTCAATCTGCAAAGTTAAAGCACCGGGCAGACGCCCAAGCCCTTTGTCAGAAACTATTTGTTTACCTTAAGAGAAAGCTGCTGTATCTGACTCCTGGACTGCTTGGAAACCCTAGACCTTGGAACGTACCTGTTGACCATCCTTCTGGCTGCCCTGACCTCGAACTGGACTGTTTGTATGACTCTCGTTAACCCTGGACTTGGACTGTTTCTGGATTTCTTCTTTTCAGACGTCGTTTGGGCTGTACCTTTGCTGAGCAATCTCTTGTCAGCTGTGTGCTTGTGAGTGTGCTGGCAGCTTTCCCAGACAACAGCATCCAATCAGAAAGGAGGTAGATGTGATGCAGGAAAAAAAATTGCTCAGGTTGATCACTGATAAAGGTGTGAGCAATGCGGTCCAAAGTGAGGATGGTCTGAGGTTGACCTATAACGATCCAGGTGTGAACAGAACTGGTATGGCCTCAGTTCGAATTTTGAATAGGATGTCTTGTCTCATATAGGTGTTATGAGGGTCCATGTTCTGATCACAGGGGGAAACCATTGCCTTGCCAAAATGAGTTATCTATTGATCCAAAATTCATCCAAATTTTGACGTTTGAATTTGAATCCAATGTCCATAAATTCAAATTTAAAAATTCAAATGAATTTCAGATCTATCTGAATTTTCCAGACATTTGCATGTGTACGGGGTCATACACGATGCATAGTTGCAGGTACGCATCTTTCTCACATCTGTAAGCATTTGTACAGATCCATATGGGACAAATACGGGATAACCACAGGATGCATACGGGACATGTGTGGACGCGTACAGGATGCACAGCAATGCATACGGGCGCATATGAATGTTGTTGACATTTGTAAGTGCAAATTCGAATTGAAAATTCGAACGAATAGATTCAGATTTGCTTAATTCAAATCGTATTTGGGCAAATTTGAATTTTAACGATCTGAATCAAATCAAATTTTGGGATATTCGATCCGAATCAAATTCTTTTGATGCCTACACTTCAGACTGGGAAACGACTTTATTATGTTTCAGAGTCAAAACTTGCATTATCGCACACCCCTATTCTCTAGGGGCTGCCTCGCTGAGAACCTTCATTCCTGGCCCCCATAGCTCATGCGTGCCAGCTCTGAAGTTCATGTGAATTCCAGGTCCAGTGCAGGGGGCTGGACTGGAACACGCAATTGCTGTGCCAACTCTTCTTGTTGCAGCCCATAGCAATCCATTCCAGCCCTGGGACGGATCACGCCACTCTTCCCTGACGCACTGTTCTGAATCTACACAGGTCAGGGCAGGAATTTGGAGCCTTGAATTCATTCACAGCCAGGCGACTTCTCTTGAATCTGTTCATATTCCACCCTAGTGCATTCATCTGGGAGGCGTGTGAGCAGATTTCAGCATCGTGGCAATGATAATGCCAGGAGGTTTTTAATAACGTTTTTGATGAGAACTGTAATTTTGGAAGGCGGGAAATCCTTGTTGGTGAAATGAGTTTGGCAGTTCAGGGCACATCTGTGTGGTGCGTATGTGTGTGTGTGTGTGTGTGTGTGTGAGAGAGAGAGAGAATGTGAATGAGTGTTGTGTGAGTGAGTGAGTGTGAAAGTATGAGTGTGAGAGTGAATGTGTGTGTTCGGCTGCATCCCCAAAAGACTTATTTGCTTCTCTGGGTTCCTTCTGCCGTCACTCTATTCAAGCAGACTTTAAAAGTGCCGTGCACTTCCGGAATAAGCATCCGCATGAGGCTCGGCAAAATGCGCATTTTAAATGCAACTTCCGTCCCCATGGAAGCATGTTTTCTTTGTCCGTGTCTTTTTCTCCCTGCCCCCTTTTTTGTTGATAGGGTGCCAGTGAGAATGGGGAGGGACTGCGCTCTGTGCGGCCACAACCAGAAAGAACCCCCCAACAAGGAAAAATAGCCATCGGTTCTCTGTTCGTCTCCCAGATCTCTGCCCCCCGAAATGGCTTCCCACCCCGGCAAAGGCAGTGGCTGCAGCCATCAGCCACGCGATCTCTCTCAAGACTTCACTCTCAACACTTTCCCTCTGACTGTCAAAATCCACTCCATGCAGCAGCCGTTATACTGTAGCAATAATCCACCCACTTCACACCTGATAGCAGTTGCAACAGTGTTGCAATTCTGCTCTATTCTGGCTCTTTGAAAGTTCTGAGCTTTAGAAAGGGAAGGGAAGGGAAGCTGCTACAGTTCTGGGAGATGTGTGGATGTGTTACTGCTGTGTGTGCAGGCAGCAATCCCCGCCCCTTTTGCCATGGAGCGTCCCCAAGGTAAATGCTGCGAGGAAAACTCGCGTCTTCCAAAAAGAGCACTGAAACTCTTCTTTAAAGGGCACTTTTTTTGTCACGGGTTTTCCTCCTTTTGTAGCACTGGAAGCTCATTGAAAACCCTGGCATGGGGGCGCTCAGAGGCAAAAGAAGATTTTTAGAGGACTTGAAATTGCTTGGGGACAGGGCCTGAGTGTGAGTGGTTGAGTGTATGTGAGTGAGTATCTGTGTGAGTGAGTGTGAAAGTGTGAGTAAGTGTGTGAGAGAGTGTGTGTGTGAGTGAGTGATTGTGAGTGTGTGTGTTTGAAAGAGAGAGACATACACAGAAATGAAGGAGGGAGGAAGAGAAGGGGGGAGGGAAGGAGGAAATGTTGACATGGGTTTCTGCTCGCTGTGGTAAGCAGTGAAACACAGAAGGGCTGAATTAAGACCAGAAGACTTATATACACTTAAGCTGTTGGTCTTTCTGACCTGTCTTCTAAACAACGAATTTGGGGATGCCTGCCAGCCAGCCAGCCAGCCCGCCCCTGGGTTGCCTTCGAAGTGCAACCTTCCCCCATCACATGCCGGTTATTTATTTTTTGTTTTCCTGCATCTTTCGTGAGATCTTGGTAGCCTCGAAAATTAATTTTAGAGGGGGAAAAGAAAGAAAAGGAAAAAAATTCTAGTGTTCGGTTGGCAAAATAATCCTGGGGCTCACTGTCGCCATAAGTGGGTCAAGTGTTGTGGCTTAATTAAGACTTTGAAATATAATAAAGCTATTTCCGAGTCTGAAGTGTCGGCGTCAGAAGGATTCAAGGGGCCTTTTGCAAGTTGGAAACAAAAGGAGGGGAAATAGTACAGTTCTGCCCATGTTCTGCAGAAGGAGCCCTTTGCAGTAGAAACCCTGAATGCAGAGTTCTGTGAACAAGTTGCAAAGTAACCCCGGAGAATCCTTATCTATGCTTAATATTCAAATAAATCCCTCCTCTCTTACCTTTCAGGATAGCTGTGCTGAGGTTTATTTAATTTACTTATCCTTTGAAGTAGCACAAGAAACTGGCAGAGAGAAAGATCTATAAATAGTCGCCACAGCAACCACAATGGGAATAAAGTAATATAAATGCAATGGCATGTACCGAAAACTGAAGTATGGTATTGCTTAGCATTCAAGAACTAACCCTAGCTTACCCCGCGCACTATGTATCGCAGTTTATTGTATCATAAATCATTCCAATTCACCCTAAGCATGCTATTATTAAAATATAGTGTTAAGAAAGATGTTCTAGAGGAAATGCCTGAAAATATATGATGGGGGAATTAGGGTGGAGGGGGACGGGCCTGGTGCATCACAAGTTAGCTTCAGGTGTGTGCAATGCACGTGAAGGTTTCTGCATTGGGAAAACACAGTTGATCTACAGTGTCGCTTAGGAAGAGAGAGAGAATGTTCTAGAAGTACCTCTGGAATGAAGGCACATGGCAACCCAGTAACTATATCTTTGATGTTTTCAGCTCCAGTTTGGTCTAGTGGTTAGGGAGCTGGACTCTTATCTGGCAATACTGGGTTCCATTCCGCCCTTCCCCATGAAGCCAGCTGGGTGACCTTGGGCTAGTCACAGCTCTCTTCTGAGCTCTCACAGCCCCACCTACCCCACAGGGTGTTCTGTTGTGTGGAGTAGAAAAGCTTTGTCAACCTCTTTGAGTCCCCCTAAATGGGTGAGAAAAGTGGGGTATAAAAGCCAACTCTCCTCCTCCTCCTCCTCCTAGAGAGGACAGGCTCTGGTAGCCCTAGACAAGGGCCATATGCAAAGATTCTCAGATAACCAGGATTCCAGCTTTTTGGTTGCAGAATATTTGGCCGAAGTTGAATTGATCTCCCAAGTTTGACCCTCATTCTTAAGTCTGGGACACTCAGGTTATAAGCTTGTCATTACTGACCAGAGATGGGGTGCCAGAAACCAGTCACAGGGATGTACAGTCTGAATATAGGGTAAGCCTTCTACTGTATTGGACTGCTAATCACTGTTGACCAGCAGCCTGGACACACACACTGGCCAAATAAATAATAGAATCATAGAGTTGGAAGGGACCCTCTAAGGTCATCAAGTCCAACCCCCTACTCAGTACAGGATTTCCGAAACCATCCCAGACAGATGTCTGTCCAGCCTCTGCTTGAAGAGCTCCAGTGAAGGAGAACTAACCACCTCTCGTGGCAACCTATTCCATGGACTGATTGCCCTCATTGTCAGGGAGCTTTTCCTAATATCTAATCTGCGTTGACTCCCTTGAAGTTTCATCCCGTTGTTTCTAGTCCTGCCATCTTGTGCAAGTGAGAATAGGGACAATCCCTCTGCACTGTGACAGCCCTTCAGATACTTGAAGACTTTGATCGTATCTCCTCTCGGTCTGGGAAGCCCAGTTATTACTGCATCACTGAAACCCAGTTATAGTCCATGGAATTTGCTGCCAGAAGAGGTGGTAACAGCTACCAGCCTAGATGGCTTTAAGGAAGGGTTAGACAAATTTATGGATAACAGATGTATCGATGGCTACTAGAATGGATGCCTAAGTACATCTCTCAGGCTGGGGGGTCAAGCAGAATGCTTCTAAGGTCATTTGTTGGGATTTAGGATTTAGGTGAAGGTTCGCCCTTGTCTTCTGCTTGAGATGCCCATGAGCAGTTGGGCCCCTGTCTGATTGGCCATAGCCTGATCCAGCAGGACTCCTCTTATGTTCTTAGCGGACTCATCAGAATGTGAGAGGAGTCTTCCTGGATGGGAACACCCCTCCATCTAGTCCTGTCTTACACAGGGGCTCACGAAGTTGCTTATTATGAGCTCTCAAAGAGGTAAACAAAGAGAAAACCCTCACCTGTTCTCAGATCCCTGTGAATGGCCCTTAGAATCATCCTGCCTGTCTCTCCAACCTGGAGGTGGTACCTAGGAATCCATTCTCCTAGGCATTGGTACACTGTCCTCCGTGAGTTAAGAAGAGCCCTGCAGGATCAGGCCACAGCCATCTAGTCCAGCATCCCATCTCTCACAGTGGCCCACCAATTGCTTCTGGGCATCACAAGCATTACAGCCCATCTCAAGGGCAAAACCTTCACCCGCTCTGCATTTATGCGTGGATGTTATGGTCTGTGAGCTTGTTTTGCCAAAAATTGGATCGGCATGCCTCTAAACACCAAGCGAACACTGTAGTTTTCTGCCCTACTTGCTTTTTTGAAATTAAAACTCAAAACAGTTATTAGTAAACTACACAAGAGGGGGGTGGTAAAATTCTGCAAACATCATGTTCTTTCCCCTGTCTGTTAGGGGGAGTGTTGTGTTGGTAGCACCCCTCTTGAATTAGAAGCATGCCCTTTGAATGGGGTAGGATTCTAATCAATATGAATGTATTCGTACAAATTTGTAAGAATATCTGATATGAACGCATACGTATCCAATATGTATTCCATAACATATCCACTCTGAAAGCATCAAATCCCCCCTGAATCTGCTCTCAGAGCATGTTGAATGTGCTCTGGATCCATTGCAGATGTGACTGGTGAAGCCACTTTCCCGCCTCCCCATTTCATGAATGTTCCAAAGCTTTGTACAAATGTTCTGAAACATTTGTATCCTTACGGATGTCAATGTACGAATGTTGTAACATTCAATTTGTGTACAAACGTCTGAATGTCCATGCATGTCCCCTCCTCTGAAGTGTTCTAGGGGGCGTATTCTCTTCATCAGATTCCTTGAACATCTTCTTCTTCTTTGCTTTGGTGAACTGTGAGTTCTTGAACACACCTGGGGCCCTTTTTGTTGCTGCGAATTGCAGGGAAAGTTTTTTTTGGGGGGGAGCTGGTAGTTAAGGTGGTCTCCGGGCTAATTTGTCAGCTATTCCTGACTTCTCACTGAGAAATCATTGATAAGCTGCGGTGAATCCCGGAGGCTCCAGAGAACATAGTGTTCAAAAAGCCAGGCATAAACAAATCTTCAATATCAAAATCAGTTGGTAAAATGAATGTTCTTGACTGATAACCTTGAGCATTTTTACCCCTAAGGCACGTCAGTAGATATTTAAAATATATTTCTGGGGCCAAGATCATCTTTTGTTGTTTGCAAAGTAAGATATTCTTGTTTACTTTATAGAAAGATGGTCTTATAAGAGCCACAAATGACAGCTAATCTATATCTTTCTTTTTCTCCATCACCCCATACTCTTTCCCATTTGAACTAGGTCATCTTTGATCTCCATCCATCTCCCCTGGACTATACATCTCACTTCTCTTCCACGTTTTTCTGAGCGCTTTAGATCTACTTTGCACGCATCCATTCCCAACTCTGGATATTTTAAAAAAAGTTGAAGACTGACGTAGCTCTTGAAGACACCATTTTGTTCTGTGTTTGTTTCTCTATAGGTTTGCTACTGCATTTAATTCAGTTAATGTGGTGGTGTTATTTGATGGATTTTGTTTGTTTTGAAGCACTTTTATTTCCTTTCCTTTTATTTTTATGTGCATCATTGATATTTTTATTGCTTTTTATTTTGTTAAACAAAATCACGTCTTTCCTTTTTTAAAAAAGAAGTAGTGCCAGAGCTTGCTGATGAAAGCAATATTGTAAGTGATCATAACTCATTGATAAAGGATCTGCTGAATTTTCTAAATTTAATTGTCACCATTTCCGTCGAAGAGAATCACGTGGCAACTGGGGACATCTTACTTGGAGATAATTTTAACTGAATTAAATGGAGTTTAATCCATGCAAGTGAACATTGGATTTTAGATATTCCTTCTAGGTCGTAAGGTCCATTCAACACAATGGGGATTCCATTCTTTTTTCCTGGGAGGGTCTTTCTAGTTGTGAAGGAATTGAGCATCCCATGATGAGCAAAAGAGGCAACTGCTATCATAAGAACCTAAGAACCTAAGAGGACCCCTACTGGATCAGGCCATAGCCCATGTAGTCCAGCACCCTGTCTCACACAGTGGCTCACCAATTGCCATGGGCATCTCAAGCAGAAGACAAAGGCAAAACCTTCACCTACTCTTGATTTCCTGCAAATGGCCTTTTAGAGGCATCCTGCCTGCCTCTTCAACCTGGAGGTGGTACCTGGGCATCCATTCTAGATAAGAATGTAAGGGGAGCCCTGCTGGATCAGGCCACAGACCATCTAGTCCAGCATCCTGTCTCACACAGTGGCCCACCAATTGCCCATGGGCATCTCAAGCAGAAGACAAGGGCAAAACCTTCACCTGCTTTCGATTCCCCGCTAATGGCCTTGGGAGGTCTCCTGCCTGTCTCTCCAACCTGGATGTATTACCTAGGCATCCATTCTAGTAGCCATTGATACACCTGTCCTCCATGAAGGAAGAGGTATCCTGCATCTCGTCCAGCATCCAATCTCACACGGTGGCCCACCAGTTGCTTCTTGTTCTCAAGCAAAATAGAAATGTGAAAACAAGGCACAGCCAGGAGCAGAGGAAGGAAGACCACCCTTGAAGGTGCCTTGCTGTTAAACACAGGAAATGAAACCATTGACTTTTGACCCCATCTGACAGTGGCAGGGGTGACTTACCCCTATTGTTTCCAGCTTGATATGATAGACCCTGAATCCTATGCATAGGCAGTCCTTTTTCTGACTGGGAAGATGAAGCTATAAAGATTCCAATCCTCAAAGCTCCAGTAATAACTACAATAAATATTATGCACAAGTCCAAATGAAAGCATTCCTTTAAGAACGAACTAAGCTGTCAAATTTTGTTTACTACAGGGTTTTATATTCCCAGGCCACAGTTTATTTTGCCCTATATTACTGTCTGTACACAGTTCTTCAAAAAGGCTTTCCAGATTGTTGTGTGTCAAGTTTTGTGCATTGGGTTTTGCAAATATACATAATCTGTGAGCATTTTTAATTAATGGCTCCATTTTTAAATAAACCTGTGCTTCCGTAGACGCTTCTTTTCAAACAACTGGATTCCAAACTAATGCAATAGGGATATTTGCAGACATTTCTATTTTGGTCCCCTTATCATTGGGGGAAGCATGCATTCATAATTATACATTGGTACGTGAGGAGAAAATGCAACCCAGTATCTGTATCAGGGTTATAAATGGTTAGTAAACAAACTAGAATTGAGCTTTTTAATGTTTGGATAGTTAGCAAACAGTTTGAGGTTTGATCCAGAACTGTTTGGTCAATTTGGTCTAGTGGTTAAGGAGCCAGACCCTTATCTGGGAATACTGGGTTCGATTCTGCCCTCCTCCGTGGAGCCAGCTGACCTTGGGCTAGTCACAGCTCTCTTCTGAGCTCTCACAGCCCCACCTGCCTCACAGGGTGTTCTGTTGTGGGGAGAAGAATAGAAAAGCTTTGTCAGCTGCTTTGAGTCCCCTGAAGTGGGTGAAAAATTTGTGGTAGAAAAGCCAATGCCGCTGCTTCTTCTTCTTCTTCTTCTTCTTCTTCTTCTTCTTCTTCTTCTTCTTCTTCTTCTTCTTCTTCTTCTTCTTCTTCTTCTGGTCAGGTTTGTTCAACCTGGGTCCTGGTGATACCTAGATGAAATAGGATGTCCTATCCATAATTTGAACTGAGGTTGTACCAGCTCTGTTCACACCTAAATCTTTATAGGTTGTCCTCAGACCGTCCTCGCTCTGGGCTGCATCGCTCACACCTTTCTCTGCAACCAACCTGAGCCTCCTCCATGGAACTCTTGGCTCTCCACCCCTTTTGCTTCATCAAATATTCCTTCTTTTTTATTCAATGCCCTTGTGTCACTCAAGGGAGGTGAGAGTGTGTGTTTGTGGTTCTTTTTTAAACCTGCTCCCCACCTCCATACCCCCTTCCTTTTTTATGTGTTTTTCTTCTCCGTGCAATTATTTCTTAAATAAACAATTTGTGGAAAAATGCTAGATAGAAAGAGGAATCATTTACATAAACTGAGGAGGGAAGGGGAGGTGGCTCACGAACTCCACGTGTGCCACCCCACCCCCCAGACATTGGCCGAAAGGAAAGACTGGACCCCACCTACCACAGCACAGTTCAGCTTCCATTAGCCCACCATCCACCCCCTACTCATACTGATGAAGAGAAGACGGCACGGGATGCCAGGACAGGCCGAGTCCTCTGGAAAAGAACTTTAGTTAAAACAATCCGATGGAGATAAGCTGGCTTGGAAAATGAATTGAATAAAAATAATGTGACAAGAAGATGACTTGAAGTCATCCTAAACTAAAGGTGTGACCAGGGCCCTGGTTCTAGATTGAACCACATTCAACAGGGTTCAGATCAGACTTCATGCACATTTATATTTGCTGACCTGTGTAGCTTATCAATGCTACCCAATATTGACAACATTTTTTTGAAATTTCTCACCTTTAATTCTCTCTCATTCCTTTTAGATTTCAAGACAACAGATGAATTGTGAACGGGTTCAGTTAAGGGTAAGAGTAACCGTATGTTAAATTCTTCTTGGTGACCTGTTGTGTCCTTAAAAATACTTCCTCTGGGGGAAGGTTCTTCTCTGTTCTTCTCTGAGTGAAGCGTGTACTTGTTCTAGTGGTCACAATTTTGCACTGATCAGAGGTAACCAATGGAAGACATTGTACGTACGGTGTTGGGTTTGTGTCAAAGAAAGAGCAGTTACTCTTGGTGTATATGCATTTTGCAATAATTTAAGAGAAAGGGACAGAAGAAGAAAAAATAATTATTTTCACATTTTGATTCTGATGAATCTCAGTAAAATGGAAACTGGCTGCATGATAGAATCAAGTTGAAATTATGTACAATTGATAGCAAGACTTGTTGCTATGAAACAATGGGATGAAACTTCAAGGGAGTCAGTACAGATTAGATATTAGTAAAAACTTCTTGACAGCGAGGGCAGTGAGTCAATGGAGTAGGATGCCACGGGAGGTAGTGGGTTCTCCTTCACTGGAAGTCATCAAGCAGAGGTTGGACCTACATCTGTCTGGGATGGCTTAGGAAATTAGGCATTGAGCAGGAGGCTGGACTGGACAACCCTAGAGGTCCCTTCCAAATCTATGATTCTATTATTCTAACCCGTCGTTTATTAATACCTAATTATGCATACACAAATTTATTCTGATTTTAGCAAAGATCATTGAGTAGCAACATTCCAGCCACTTGCTTCACAACACTAACTCTGCTTGTTTCTCATAATCTCATGAACTGTTCACTGAGGAACACCTTATTTCCACATGTTTCATGGGAATCAATGTTGTTGGTCCCATCTCTAAATGACCAAATCATAACTGATTTATCACTGATTTAGAAGATGTGTGATCAGCAGATTGGACTTACAAATAAGAATGTGCACAAATTATTTATCTGGTTCGTAATTCATACGAGTTTGAACATTTGCATTCAAGTCAAGTACTGGCTACTTGTGAAGACTGACATTAGAATGTGAAGTGAATGCTTTTCCGAATTTGTTCAAAGCTGTTTTATATCTGTCTGTGGTTGCCCTATCACATCTGTAGTAGATTCAGAGCACATCTGGAACAAATTTGTAGGGGATTCTGATTCAAAGCAGATCCAAATAGCATTTGAATCTGCTTTGAATCCGAATCCCCTACAAATTTGGAGTTGAATTGTACCACATTCAAAGTGGCTCTATCTGCAATAATGCAAATTTCCTTTGCATTTGCTTTGATGCAAAGTGAATGGACAAACAATTTGTGCACATACCTGCTTAAAATTCTATTCTACTCTGTTGTAATTTCTATTTGTGTCTCTTTTTAGTCAGTCAAGGTGGTTGGCATGGTAAGCTTTTCTGTAAAACTCAGTACTCTCGGTGTTCACTAAAACAGGAGTCCCCGACCTTTTTGCACCAGGGACCAGCTTCATTTTCCATGGCGTGGCATGGGCGTGTGGCAGCTTGTTGCAGACTGGCAAAAAAAAAAAAAACCTATGGGCCCAGTACCGGTCCGTGGACCGGTGGTTGGGGACCCCTGCACTAAAACATTCAAAAGGACAATTTTCTTTAGTGCATAAGTATCTAGTTGGTTGGCTTTGAACGTTTATTTCTATTATTATTTTATCAGTGTTAGAAAAGGAAAATCTCTATGTGATCTTCCATTGTCACCCCCATACCCAGTACCATGTTCATCTTTGTTGTCTTCATCTCCGTCATCAGTAGCATCTATTAGCTCCTTTCTCCCGATTCTTCTGGAATACCAATTCCTTCTGCAGAATCTCAAGAAATGGTTGAGGTTTTTCATAAGTCTTATCTTGCAACAACCTCTCTTTTCCTGGTCTGTCTCATTCCAATAAATAATGGACAGCACTTTCAAGATTATTTCCTTGTTATCAGCGCGGGGTACTGAATTCAAAACGGGACATCAAAGTTGATGTAGAAGGCAGATTGTGCAATCCTCAGGATCTGCTGGTGTGCTGTAGGACCTCACGGGACACTACAAGCAAAGATAAGGAGAAAACCAAGCTTGCAAAGCCTTCCTTTCCCCAGTGTTACAGACCATAGGATGCTTCAAACATTACTGTAGCTACAGCTTTTCTAAGAATATGGTTAAGAAGTGGATATAGTGATAATTTGACTGTATTTTTTGATACAGTGGATATAGTGATAATTTGACTGTATTTTTTTCACCCCTTGACTTCTCTCACTCACTTTTACTTGTGAGGAGACTAAATATGGTAGCTCAGCAAAAGTGTCATTAAATGAATTATATGAATGAGTAGAGATGTGTATGAATGGCTTCTTCATGTTCGATTTGTATTGAATTGAATGCAAGAAAATTTGCATTAGTTCAAATAGATCCACTTTGGACATGGTGTTACTCAAATTCTATACGCATGTTTGATATGAATCCAATTCGAATCCCTGCTACAAATTGCCTATGAATCCCCTACGTATCCACTCAGAGTGCATCAAATCCATGCTCAGTCCACCTGGAATCCTCTCTGGACCCACTCTGAATCCACTTTGGATTCATTGCAGATGTGGCTGGTCAGCTGCTTTCCCTCCTCCCCATGTTCACAAATGTAACGACGCTTTGAACGAGTGTTTGGAAACATTTGATTTGTATTTGAATGTCAATATTTGAACACGCCGACACCCAATTCAAATTCAAATTCAAACGTATCCAGTATGTATCCCATAACATATCCGCTCTGAAAGCGTCAAATCTGCCCTGTATCCACTTTGGATCTGTTCTCAATCCATGTTGAATTCACTCTGGATCGGTTGCACATGTGACTGGCGCAGCCGCTTTCCCACCTCCCTGCTTCACAAATGTTCCAAAACATTCATATTTGTGTGAACGTCGTAACATTCGATTCCTATACGAATGTCCGAATTCGTGTGAAATAATTCAAATACCGAATGTTACAAATTTTCGTTCACATTCCTACCGCTGATTTCTCTGTAATAGCAGTGACTTACTTCTATCTACACAGGCTCCTTCTTCTAACGTTGCCCCTGCAAGTGGGGAATCGGTTCAGTCTGATCACATTTTTGGATTTTCCAACCACCAAATAGTCATTTCCCGAAGGAGGACATTTCACAAACCAGCTGGTTCACTGAGAACTACTAACCACCATAGTGGGCTTGTCACATCTCTGATGATACGTCATGTTTCCCACTAGCAGGTATAGGAAAAGTAACAGGAGAACCAAGAAAACAATTTACGCAATAATATATTTTCAGCTTCTGCAGCAGGCCATTTTGGAAAGTTCTTGGCATTCACTATAATTAGACAAGAAGTGGAGAACCGCTCATGAGGTTCTGACAGTCAGCTTTGTGCAGATGGAAGAAAAGGCCGTAGCAAGTTCCTTTTGATGATACATCTTCAGTACAACGCATGACAACTGAAGTTTGCACAGTGTGGGCTAGAGAAGGAGTCCAGCCCATAAAACAACAAATAACAACCTTAAGGGCTTGACAATGAAACCTCCCGGACTCCCTGTACATCACTGTTGACATCTTCACTCTTATTCTTTGGACCAGAAATGCTCCCCAGACATGTGGCTGAGAGACAGTTTGTGCTGAGAAACTCAGCTTCGCAGAGGGAAGCGATGGATAAAAGCAAAAGACTTGTTAGGATAAGCAAACAGGAGGAGTTGGGAGAGCAGACCTGGTTTTCATGGAAGCGCTAATGATGTCCCACAGAAAAGCGTCTGCAGAATGTTCTTTGTGGAGACATTAAGATGGAGTGAGCGGGCACTGAAGCTCAAGACAAAATCCTTGCTAGGTTTTCATCTGCCCTTCCTAGAAAGACATAAAGAGTCCTCATCTGCTGTCAGAAGCAGCCAAAAGCAGCTGGTGCAAAGCATAGCGAAGAAAACAGTGTTTTTGCAGGAAACAAATGCGTCCAGTGGGATTAATTGCCGCAGAACTTCAGGAACAACCACCCACACGCATCCACACACACACACACACACACACACATAGAAACACCATAGGCAGAGATCATCAAAGGAAGTTTCATTGTCAAGACCCATTCAGGATTACTTTGAACAAACCTTGCCCTCCCGTTTGATGCATTTGAGGTGGGCTTCCTGAGTAGGAATGGGCTATGAATATTCGAAACATTAGAAACTACGGGTTTTCCAGCAGTAGCACCTTTTTTGCTTACCTTCACGACGGAACCACGACCAGAACTCCATCCAGGGCACATGGGCAGAAGCCGAAACTTGTGTCAATTCATGCACGGAGGGGCTGACATGCACACTGAAGCACTGGGGATGCTTGAATGTCCATATGCATTCAACAGTAAGACATGTAAAGACAGCCCTGGCTGTCTGTGGCCGCGTCCCCATGCAAGCCTTTTGGTTCTGATTGGCCTTGTATTTGACCGGGCGTGGGACCAAGATTGGATGTTGCCTGTCCCCATGCCATTCCCGGTAATGTGGGCTGGATGCAGATACAGCCGTCCCCATGCAAACTGTGCCAAACCCTGGCGTGGGGGAGTAGTGCCATCTCCTCTCCGCCCCGTCTCTCCTCATTGGAAGCCAGACTGACGTCACCCCAGCCCTGTGCCACCCACGGTGAATGCCACATCCCCCCCTTAGTGACACAGAGAAGCCAGGACTGAATGGCAAAAATGATAATTAACCCACCCACCCCAGCTGTTTGAGCAAAGCTGCTATAAGGTTTGGCAGCAGTTCAGCAGTTTAACAGTTTAGCGCACCTCCGCTTCACCCGGCAGGCAGAAAAGGGAGAAAAATCCAGCCATTATCCTGCCTGCCTTGTGTATGTGTGTCTATTTGCCTTATGCAGGGAGATCTTTAAAAAAATAAAAACTCTGAGCAATCCAAGCACCGTTTCTCGTGTAAATGAGAAGTGTGCATTATTATTTTTTTTTACAAAATATATCTAGGGATCTTCCATCCTGCAATTCTGCCAAAAGTATTTTATGGAATAACAAGTGTGCTCCTGTGCATATGTGTACACATATCCTTACGTTTGGGCCTTTCCTTACCGGGCCTCATTCCTGGTTATATCCCAGAATAGAGACTTGCCGTCTACATGGTACTACAGACTGTGGCAGGCCCCAGGCAGGGTCTGCTGTAGTCTACATTAGCATGTGGATGGCAGGTCCTTATTCCACTCTGTATCTTCGGATATGCCGATTAGGGGGGTATGCACAAATATTCGTAACATTGGTTATTGGTACAAATTTGCATGAATTTGGACATTCACATATGAATTGTATGTTAAGGCATTTGTATATTGACATTCATATGCGTATGAATGTTCCGAAACATTCGTATGAATGCTTCAGAACATTCGTGAACCCGGGGCTGCACCAGTCACATTGACATGGACTGAGAGCAGATTCAACATGGATTCAGGGCGGGTTTGACACTTTCAGATTGGATATGTTACAGGATATGTATGCATTCGTATTGGATATTCGTACAAATGCATTTGTATCGAATAGAATCCTACCACATTCGAAGGGGATCTATTCATACGAATACGAACTGAATGCGAAATGAAACCATTTGTGCACATCCCTAATGCAGACAGAGCTTTTGTTTTACAGTTACAGAAAAAAAACTGTGATTTTTTTTTAATTTTAATTTTTATTTAAATGGGCACTAACACCGAAAAATGCCATTTGACTAATTTCCAAGAATAAGATAGGGGGAAGAAATGATTGGAGTAATCAATTTCATAATGAAGCAAATTTCAAATACAGAAATAATTAGTTGATACAGCCCCAAGGCATTATTCTCCGAAGTTTTATATGCTTTCCTTGCAGCTTCCCTACTCCAAAACAGGGAAATGTTGATGTAAAAATGATTTATGTGCTCTAACAGTGCACCCTCTTCTATCATATTAATAACATCTGTAACCACCCTTCAAAATTTCTGGAGCGTCATACGTACTCTGGAGGTGCACAAAATCGGATTCACAAAGGCTCAATCAGAAAATTTATTTTCATTTTAACCACTGAAATCTAATTCCGTCTAATGTGATGTTTGAAAATGCATTATCGCCCAAGTCAAAATGAATTCTCTCAAAATGCAGGAAGGATACGTATTAAATTGGAGTAACTGTGAGCAGTCGGTCTTGCAGGCTGTGGCCACATCTTCACTTTCAACCTTCCTCAGTCCATCTTCAGGTCTGACTGCTCACATCTGTCCATTTTATTTGCGGACTTTCTACCCTCCATTTGGGCTCCCCTGAATGGCCGTAGAGTCTCTATGGCTACCAGACGTGTGTTAATGCTAGCAACAATAAAAGCAATGTTCCTGCTTGCAAAAAATAATGGACATTTTTTTATCAAACATTCATATTTTTTGCTCTGGTTTTGTTGATAAGAAGGACTTTTTAAATGGGAGGGAAGTTGCAAAAGGTTCGCAAAAATGATCAAATGCAAATGTGAAAATTTGGTTGTTCAATTTAACGATTCACCAACGAAACAAATTTCGGGGTGTTCAATTTGATAGTGAATTTAATTTGATTTTTTTTTCTGAGCACATCCCTGTTCATGCACGTCAGTTTTTATTCTTTGTACACCACTTCAAAATTATATTTTAATGGGCAACAGCATATATATATTTAATAACAAATCAATGAAATTAATACTAAATATTGGTCGAAGTTTGCATTGGCTTTGCAGATCCAGCTCACCCCACATTTGTTAATGGTGTTCAGTGAAACGGGCAGAATATAAATTTCTAATGTCTGGGCTATTTTCCTCTGATTGGGTGACCAAACCACACTAGCCACTAAAGTACTATATGCAGGACATTTGAGATACGCACACAAACATTTTTCTGGTTCAGACCTAGCAAACCTTTGTTTGGTTGAGATACAAACTTCTTCCTTTGAATAGACATAGTGTTCAGTGTGATTCAAACCCCTTTGAACAGTTTCAAACTCAGGATGTCCTTGATAGGTTTGATGCGTTTAAGAACCTAACAACCTAAGAGGAGTCCTGCTGGATCAGGTCACAGCCCATCTAGTCCAGCATCCTGTCCTGCACAGTGGTCCAACAATTGTCCATGGGCATTTCAAGCAGAGACAAGGGCAAACCTTCTCAGAACCTAAGAGGAGCCATGCTGGATCAGGGCACAGCCCATCTAGTCCAGCATCCTGTCACACACAGTGGCCCAACAATTGCCCATGGGCATCTCAAGCAGAGACAAGGACAAAACTTTGCCTGCTCTCAAAGCCCAGCAAATGGCCTTAGAGCAATCCTGCTTGTCCCCCCAGCCTGAAAGATGTGCTAAGGCACCCATTCTTTCTTTCTTTTTTGAAATTCTCTTTAACAACTTAAAACTTCTTCCTATACATTAACACCATACAATAATATTACATCTTTCTGTTGATCTTTTGGTGATTTCCTCTGTTTTTACAGCATCTTCTCTTCATATCTCTTCTCCCTTTGCTCCCCAGAATGCCTCTTTTTCCTTCTCAGCTGACCACTTAATTGTTAATCAAAACCACCCATAATTACTTCAATTTCTCATCAGTAATTGATGAAGGGATTCCAATCCTTTACAAACTTATCTGTTGCTCTGTCTTTTATTAGATTTTTTAGCTTGCCCATCTCTGCCAAGTCAGTCAGTTTAATTAACCATTCTTCCACTAGAGGTATTTCCTCATCTTTCCATTTCTGTGCATATAATAATCTTGGGGCTGTTACCATATATGAAACCAAGGAATTTATATTATCTAAACTATCATCCACAATTCTGGTCTAAATGTGAAATTTAACTTTAAGATCTATCCATTCTTGAACACCCCTTTATTTGGTTGGAGTTCAAACTCTGTTTTCAGATGGGTAGGATGTCTGTTTCTGACTCACTCCTTTTGAATACCTGTTCAATGTGGACCAGTTGGAACATGGACCTGTTTGACACATCTGTACAGGATATAAATCTGCAAAAGAAGTCAATTACATGATGGCTATCTTACCAACTAAGATATCCAGATATCTTACGTGTTCCAAAACTATAGAGAGCATTCACTTTATCTCTGCTAAATTCATTACCATCTGCTGTTATTCATGGAAGATTCAAAGAAAAAAACCAAAACCCTTTGTGGAACAACTATGCCCATGCCAAGAATATAGTATGAAAACAATCAATCATGCTTTACTGTACTGTTTCCATTTTAAATGGACATATGTGAAAGGTAAATCACTGCTAATTCCCAAGAAGAATGGATACTTTCTATATCTCCTTACTATTGGCAGATTCTCATGGAGCTTACTGAGGAAAGATTGCAAAATCCTGTGGTAGGCCTTGGTTATTAGAAATCACTTGGCAAACTCAGAAGATCATTTCATAAGGATGTGGAATACCTGTCAAAACTGGTTCTTTTATTCTATGTTATTTAGACAACTTTTAATATTGTTTTGATATTGCTCCAGCATTGTTTTACAGTGCGTTGTTCTTTCATATGTACCCTCGGTCAAGGGCCTTAAATAAAATCAATTCATTTTCATTTTCATTTGTATACCGCCTTTCAAAAAAAAAATTTTGCCCATTTTTTTTTACAACAAACAGAAAAAATACAATGCAAATACAGTCATCACATCAGAGAAATACAGCAAGCAAACACAAGTAAGGAAATCAATTTCCATAACTAAAACATCAAATAAATATCATAAGCAATGTACAAAATTCTAATAATAAGCTATGTAATCTAAAAAACTATGTAATCTAAAATAAACAGTATCAAATAAAAAATAAACCATATTGCTGCCCTTTCAGTCCACAGATCTATCTTTTGCAAAACCTTAATACAATTCAAACTTCATCTGACCTTAAAACTCTCTTGCGTTTCGTGATTCATGCAAGAAATATAATAATAGCTGAACAATGGAAGCAAGCAGAAGCACTGAATATAAGAGAATGGTATGCACAACTTTGGGACATTGCAATGAATGAATTTGTGACTATCTTAAAAAATAAGATGTCGGGAGAAGGACGGCAAGAGGCGTGGAAGAAAGTTTGGATTCCTTTTATCAGGGCTGCGCAAAACAATAATAACATCAATATACCTGACAGAGCTCATTTCTTGAGAATTGTAAACTAAAATTGTATTTTAACAGGCACATCTGTGTCCAGGGAGGAAGGGGGAAGGTAGAATGGGAAGGTGGAGGGTGGGTTGGAAAGTGTAAATGTGCAAGCTCTTTAATTGTATAGACTTATTATTAAAATAATGTTGGAAAAAATAATTTTAAAAAACCCACAAGGCCAATTTACACAAGACAACTCAAGAATGTCAAAGGAGAAACTGAACCGAAATTGCACCAACCCAGGTGTCCCCCCCATTCCTCCATCTTTAACTGGAACCCACACCAGGAGGAGGCTGCGGCAAAGGCTCCAATCTCACAGGTGCAGCACAAGACTCGGTTGTTTCTTCTCCCATCCCAGCCAGAGGCAGCCAAGGTTCCTATATCCATCCTGGGAGAGGACGTGGCAAAGGCTGCCGTCTCACAGGTGCAACACAAGAGTTGGGGTGTTTTCCCACCATGTTCCTTTAATCAGGATCTAAGAAGATCCGGATCTAGGGAATGGGTACTTCCCTCAATCCAGATCTAGTAGATCCGGATTAAGGGAAGTACCCAGTGTGTTTCCATGGGTGGTCTAACTACCAATAGCAATGGGTACTAGCCTCCCTGCCGTGAACACCGGAGCACCCATTTGGAAATCTGGATCTACCCACGAGGGGTCTGCCTGTCACCCCAGGTGTTTGGGGGGACAGGGGGTGCAATCTCCGAAGCGCTGATCTTCGGAGTAAACTTCAAAGTGACTTCGAAGTGACGTCGGAGTAACTTCGAAGTGACTTCGGAGTCACTTCAATGTTCACTCCAAAAATTAGCACAGACTTCAAAGACGCTCCGGAGCTGTTTTGCACAGACTTCGAAGTGACTTCAAAATGACTCTGAAGCTTAGTTTTTGGGGCTCCCCCCCCAAGGGTGCCCCCTCCCCCTATCCTCTTCTAGACTCCATTGTCAAACTAATGTGGAAACAGGCTCCCTTTAATCCGGATTTTCTGGCTGAAGACCCCATTGTAGACCCCTGCCAGAGGCAGCCAAGGTCCCTATATACATCCTGGGATAGGACGTGGCAAAGGCTGCAGTCTCAGAGGTGCAGCCCAAGACGCAGCCATCTCTCCTCATTCAAAGTCAGTAAAGGCTGGAATTCAGAGGCAATACATTTTCCGCCATTGGATTTCAGGTAGAAACCATAGGGAGGCGTGATCTTTTCCGAGTCTCCTTTGTGACATTTGCAGAAACTCCTGGCTGGCTCTTGGTGGGTTATAAAGAATGATTCCTGCTTCAATCAACCTCAGCTTTCTTGCAGCCATTCTGAGACGGGTCGATCAACCAAATATAGATTTTTAAACACTTTGTCAATGCTTACCTCTTTATGCAATAAATGCCAACAGACAAGCGAGAAGGAAAGGAACTAAGAATATGCACAAGATTGTGGTGGAATTGGATTGAATAAATTCCCCGCTCTCAACTTCACTTACCTAATAGGAATGTGATAGATAGCTTTGAGACAAGACAGGCTTTTAGGGCCAAGACAAACAAATAAACAAACTATGGGAACTGGGTGATGAAGAATGAAGAAAAAGAAGAAGAGTTGGCTTTTCTACCCGGCTTTTCTCACCCACTTAAGGGGACTCAAAGCGGTTGACAAACCTTCTGTTCTTCTCCCCACCACAGACACCCTGTGAGGTAGGTAGGACTCTGAGAGCTCAGATGAGAGCTGTGACTAGCCCCAGGTCACCCAGCTGGCTTCATGGAGAAAGAAGAAGAGTTGGCTTTCTTCCTGGCTTTTCTCACCCATTTAAGGGGACTCAAAGCAGCTGACAAACCTTCTGTTCTTTCCCCCACAACAACACACTGTGAGGCAGGTGGGGCTGTGAGAGCTTAGAAGAGAGCTGTGACTAGCCCAAGATCACCCAGCTAGCTTCATGGCGGAGGGCGGAATCGAACCCGGTATTCCCAGATAAGAGTCCGGCTCCCTAACCACTAGACCAAACTGGCTCACAAAGTATTAATGAAGGGTAGGAAATGTGTAGGGATGTGCATGAATGGGGTTTTGGCATTCGATTTGTAACAAATCGAATGTTAGAAACTCTGTATTCATTCAAATAGATCCCCTTCAATTGTGGTAGGATGCTATTCGATATGAATGTATTTGAATTCGTATGAATATCCAATACGAAAGCATACATATCTGATACGAAGAAGTACATATCCAACTTGAACGCACATGTATACGATACATATCCGATATAAGTGTCCCATAACATAACCGCTCTGAAACCATCAAATCCAACCTGAATCCACTTTGAATGTGCTCTTGATCCATCTCGAATTGCAATCCGGATCCATTGCAGATGTGACTGGCGCAGCGGCTTTCCCAGTTTAACAAATGTACGAACTATTCGTACGAATGTCCGGAATATTTGTATTTGTACGATTGTTAATTTAAAAATGTCAGAATGTTCATTTCATGTACAGATGTCCGAATTTGTCTGCATTGGCCCGAATAACGAATGTTACAAATATTTGTGCACATTGCTAGACCTATGTGATAGCATGTCTATGGATTTAATGAGGCGTTCCCGGATGGCTCCAGCAGAATACAGTGGGTTAACCTCCTGGCTGCATAGCCACCAACGACCGATAGAGGGCGCTAGACCAAATCTATAAATACCAGTACCGTAATGCCCTTCTATCAGTCATTCCTCAGTCGCTGACTTAGCCACACCTTAATTAAGAGAGAGCATTAAGGGATGTCTAGAAGATTAATTCCTGTGTCAGCTGGGGTATCTGAAGCTCCAGGGCCACAAACACGCAGCCAAAAATGCTCAAGTGTCTTTAGAGCTTTATGGTTTGAGGGTTTTTCGAAGTAGGGATGTGCATGAATATTCGGAAACTCAAATATCCAATTTGAATCTGATGAATTTTGACCTTCCAATTCAAATCAGATTTTCAAAAATCCGAATTCGACATTCCAACTCAAATACGGATTTTCAGAAATCTGATATGGATTTTCGAATGATTTGATTGTGTAGATTCGTGCCTGTCGTATATGAATCTGCCTGAAAATTATCCGTATCTTGCGCTTAAAATATGGGATTAAAACGGGATGCGTATGGGATGCATACAGGATGCATACGGATTTTTCCAGCATGCACGCAGATACTTACTGTATATCAGACACAAATGTTGTTGATATTTGTATCTTTAAATATGAATCTAACATGCAGACATGTGGATTCAAATGTTACGGATTCGAATTGCATTTTAAGACATTTGAATCTTAAATGTCCCAATCAAATCGGATTTTATGACCTTCGAATCCACTCGGATTCGAAGGTCAAAAATACATTCATGCACATCCCTGTTTCCAAGGATTTTCCTTATGTGATGCATGAAGAATTAGGAGGGAAAGAGAGAGAAAAAGATACTGGTGAGCAACTTAATAGTAGTTGCGATCTTAAGCTTGTGGTGGAAGGGATACCAGGAAAGAAGCCAAGCAAGGTTCCACTTTCTCCTGAGAGTTTCAGCTCTCTTTCTTTCACAGAGCTTTCTGGAATCAGTCTTACAATTGACAGAGGGATGCTGTAGGGAGAAACAACCAGAGAGAGAGATTAAATTCACCGCCGTTGCCCCCAGCTTCACGATCTCCCCTCTCCTACAGCCCTGCCTGTGGCCTGATGTGCTTTCTTTGATTCATTACATTTATTAAAGCGGCCAGCAGATGGGGCAACCTGGAAAGACTACGCTGGGATTTGCCGTTCTTGTTTGCAGAGCGCTATGCTCTGCAAATCACTCTTTGGTCCACCTTGGGAGGAGATCTTCCAATAGTCAATCTAAGAATGATTTGCGGTGCACTGCAGACTTCAAAGAGAAGTGTAAATCCCCTTGCAGCAATTCCTTCTAGGGAGTCCCTGGGGAATGGCTGCTGCTGGTTATCTGCTCCACTCTGTTTTCATAGATTGGAAGAACTGAGGTCTCGGGATGGGGTGGGGTGGGGTGGGGTGCATGCTCTCTCCCCAGAGATGCATCCCACGGAGCTGTAACCTCATGAAACCTCAGCAGTAAGAGAAAAGCATCCTGAAAATCCCCAGGTTGGAGGCTGGAAAGATTCATAATGCATTGAGAGTGAAGTGTGGGGAAGGACATGTTTTCATCCGGTTCCCCATCAATTCTGCTGGTCCTAGTTGGTTCTGATTCCGTGGTGATGTCGGCAAAGCCCCCATCTCAGTGGTTAGTGTCTTGCTTTCGAGGTTGCAAACCACGTTTTGGTTTACTGCAGTCCGAGGCTGTTTTTGCACTTACCTGTGTTAATCCGGATTTAGACGATCTGGATCTTTGGGATGCAGTCCTTGCAATGAAGTCCCCATTAGGAACCCGATCGGTACGCAAATGGTACGGGTCACCTACATACCTTCTGCACACATAGTCCCTTAAGGGCCCCATTAGGACCTCATTCTGAAAGTGCTGTGCCCGCCAGCACTGGTGAAACCCGGATTTAATGGGGTCTTCAGGCCCTTAAATCCAGATTAACTCTAGACCACTCTAGTGGTGTCTTCAATCCGGAACCTCGGGATGGGCGCTATGGCGTCCACACAGCGGCCTTGTTTAAAACCCATTGCCACTGGGTGCTAAATGGCCCGTGTGGACTCATGGGGTGCTCACCATGTTGTGGAACTTCAAAGACCGGATTCCATGAAGACCGGATACCAAAGATCCGGATCTTCTAAATCTGAATTAAGGGAGGTCTGTGCAAAAGGGCCCATGGTGAGGACCCCATACAACTGCACAGGAGACACCATTAACGGGGTCTGGCATTAATCTGGATTTAAGGGCCCAAAGAGCCCATTAAATCTGGATTTTGCTGGTGCTTGTGGGGACAGGACTTTCAGAATGGGGCCCTAATGGGGTTCTTAAGGGGTCTTGTGTGTGGACAGTATGTAAGAGATCCATACCAATTGAGTACCTATCGGGTTCCTAATGGCTTCCTAATGTTAGTGCAAAAACAACATTTTTAGTGCAAAAACACCCCCCAATAGTCTACTTATTGTAAAACAAACAAACAAACAAAGAAGATAAGCATATATCCTATCCATACATGATGCTTAGTTTGGTACCAGAAATGGTTTACATGCGTTCTGTCTTTTCATCAGTTATTGGAGAATCTTTGGATGTTCTTTAGGGAGGAGATATAAAAAATATAATGGAAATTCCTCCTCCCATTATTGTCCATCTTGACTTTACAGTGCTTATCTATCAAGCAGAGTTGGCTGTTTGTGGTGTTTGTGTGTACATAAAGGGGGGTTTTATTCCCAATTTTTAACGTTTCAAGATAAGGAAGTTCAGTTGATAATTTCTACTTCAGCTGCTAGCAGTGGTTGTTTTCCACCAAAGGTGTCGCTTCATAACCTCTTTCCTCTGGCCTGGAATGAAAACCTTGGAATCTGGGATCTTGATCCAGTTCATCTTTCTTAACATTGAGGGTGTGCAAGATTCATCCCATGTTCGCTGGGTCCTATGTCTCTGGCCCCCTGTTGAAAATCCTGGAGTGTGGAGGGACCCTGCCTCAAACCCTCTGAAAGAGATTCCAGAAGGTCTGGTCTTTGGACCACAAGTCCTGCTAACATGGGGTGGAGAAGTGTCTTTCCTGGCTTCCCGGTCTCACTTGGTTCTCTCTCAGCAGGGCTTGTGAAGCAGTGGCAATAGCACCAAAAAGTCAGTAGATGGCTGTAGAAAAGTACGTTGTGCACTTTTGCGCTCCAGTAATAAGATTGGAGGGGCCTTGACCTAAGTCGATGCTGCTTTTATGTGAAGTACATTTAAAGAGATAAAGAAGGGGGAACAGGGTGCATTGCTTACTCTCCGGTCTATGGGATCCTCACTTTGACTTAAAGCAAGGGGGGGGGGCTGAAGTGTCAGATGGTGTTGAGGAGGAGCAGAAAGAAGATTCCTATTTTTAAAAAAATAATTTTTGGGGTGGTTGGGTGGGAAAGGTTCCCATAGAAGGAAATGCCCTGGGCTTGAGTAGCATCAGCATCGCTTGCGTTCTTCACTCTTTTATTTCCTATTCAAGAGATTTTGAAAGGATATTCCCCCCCTTTTCTCTCCCTTTCTCTCTCTGCATTTCTTCAGTCCATGCACAGAACCTTCCCTTGTTATTTAATTATTATTTTCTCTTTCCCCCTCTTCTCTCTCTCTCTCTTTCTCGCTCCTCTGATTCCATCACTGAACTTGGCTGCTTTTTTAGTGAACAGATCTGCTCATTAAACAGACATACCAAGAACTGTTACCTAAGCAAGCCTGACAGTGGAGAAGGGGGGGACGCACAGTTAGGAAGGAAGAGAGAGAAAGGGGGGAACGGAAGAGGAAAACGAGAGAGGGAGAGAGAGAGAGAGAGAGAGAAAGCCTGAAGCTATCATTTCTTGCACAGAAAGGGGGGGGGGGAAATCCCTATTATCATAACCATACATACAAACAGTCTTGTGTAAGAAAAAGAAGAAAATTGTTAAGGACTTGACAGGGGGAAAAAGAAAAAGGCAAGATTTTTTTTTTTCCAAAGCACTGTCTACTGGGGCCAATTCTTTCTATCTGTTTTTTTCCCCTCCCCTTTTCATTTTTGACATACTTAGTGAACTAAAGGAGAATTTCAGGTTGGCTGAATTCCCCCCACCCCCCGCAAGATGATGATGTATCTGTGGGTAGGTAGCATCTTTCCATGTTCTTCTCTTTATAAGAATTATTATTACTATATTACTATTACTGTATTACTATTATTACTATTACTATTATTACTATTACTATTATTACTATTACTATTATTATTGCTATTATTATTGTTATTGTTATTATTGTTATCAGCGTTGCTCTTGTGACAGTTGTTGACTCGCGTTGACTTTTGGATTGCAAGATGTTGTGTGTTGAGCTGGCGGCAAGGGAAGCCAGAATGCTTGAAAAGAGGCTCTGAGCTGAAAACTAGTTTCCTTACCCTGGCTTGTATGTGAGTGTTTAAAACGTTTTGTTTCGCCAAAGCAGTGTCTCGTCTCCTAGTCGAATGCTGCCTTCGGTGTGCCGGGGGTTGTGCATGCATGCGCGCGGGAAGGACGATTCGTCCACGCTAAAGCGAGCCTCTCGAAACGGGATCTCTGCGGATTTTGGTGGGCTTTGGATGTAACTAAGTATCCCCGTGCAGAATTTCCGAACTCCTTTTCGCCCTCGCTAGGAGCTGTCCGCCCCAAGGCGGAATGGAACTCCCCGGGCGAGATGCCGCTGGGGTACCTGTCCTCTGGTGGCTTACCCTAGGTTGTGTGCAGGTAAACGGGGGGGGGGGACTGTTGAAGGAGCAGTTGCGTGACTCTTGGGTAGTTGTGCATTTTGTTACCGTTCCCTTCCACCGCCGCCCCCTCCTTTGCAGGGTTCCAAATCCGTTCAGTGGAAGAGGTGGCAAAGCGATGTGGCCAAACACAGGAAGGAATTAAGGCGATCAATCACTTGGTGGTATTTGCTTAAAAATGACAGTGTTTCTATGTCTAAACCATCAGAAGAAATGGTCTCGTGTGGCTTAAAAGGCAGTCAGAAGGAGGAAGATGGGCACCTCTTAGGAAGGAAATACTTGTTGCAAACATTTGGTGGTGAATGCTGAAAATAATTAAATATTATCGTAGGGAGGCATGGCTGGTGTTCTTCCTTCCTTCCTTCCTTCCTTTTGCTTTTCTTCTTTCAAGGGGAGGTGGAGAGAAATTGCCATTGGCTGAGACATCTGTGCCCCCCTCTCTTTTTCCCAGTCCTTTCTTATTTCTGTTGACCCCCTGATAAATTGTCTGAACTTAGCACAGATGTACAAAAAGCCTCATGTGCTGACACTTATGTGACTTATTTCTAGTCTTTAACCTGTGCTGTGCTTTCCAGAGATTCACCAATCATCACACCGGCTCCATAACAGCCTACTTTCCGCCGGAGAGACGTGTTTCAGGCAGTTGCAAAATGCCAATACACTCCAAGGGTCAGAGTTCCTTAATTTTGTTAAACATCTACCTCCTCCCCAGTTTCCTCACTTGAAATATATTTGGTGTTTTCCCTTTAAGAACTCCCCGTGAATATAAGACTCAATGGGATGGCTTCTTTCCCCTTTGCTGTTCCCCTTTTGCTCAATTTCTGTGCATATTTTTTGCTCACGCCTCCAAAGTATAAAAATAAAAACAAAAGACGGATTGACTGAGGCAGGGAAGTAAGAATGAGAGAAGTTTTAGGTAGGTTCAAAATGGGATGTATGCGTTAGAATGCTGAGCATTTCAGTTGTGAGATGGACAGAGAGGGAAAGAAAGAGAGGAAGCTGAGTGTGTTGCAGATCTGGAAACTTTAGGATCCAGCAACGCGTACAGCAATGTAGGCTTTTATTAGGTCTACAAGAGAGGAAAGGTATAATGCATATAATGGTTGAACTTTTTCTCCTTTGACTTTCCAGATTCTACTCTACTCCCTTCACTCTGAAACCCAGTTATAACTCAATCCACTATGGGGACCATATTTAGATGGTATGCCTTCATAGGTTTGGGAATCTTGTTGATCTGTTTTCTTAGTAATTAATCCTTGACCCTAAAAAGCCAAGCTTTTTGATTCTATTTTCTCTTTTTTGTCTAGAATTTTGCAGGGCTTCATTATTTTATTTTATTTTTCTTAGCAACATTCATCAACATGGAGCGTGCTGGTGTGTGATATCATGTACTCCATTTACTGATATTAATTTGATTGTGTAAGGGGGGTGCGGTGTGTTTTGCTTGTGCGTGCATCCATGTGCAACACACACACACACACACACACACACACACAGAGAGAGAGAGACATTTCCAAAACAGATAGAATGATTGCATACTGGGAAGTGAGTAATTCCATTATTCTCAAATTATAGCCCCAGAAATAAGACAAAAAAACCCAAACATCCCACAAGAAGCTGATAATTAGAATAAAAAACATATTTTTGTTTTAGTAATCGTTTTCAGACTCATGGCCCTATAATGGAGGGATATTTGAGATTTTCTCTGTGGGTGTTAAATTCTTCCAGTGAGCAAAGATACTCGGTATTTTAAAATGAAATGTGGAAATCCATTGAACAGCCTGATATGAAAGGCTCCATGCTGACATTAGTTTCAGTATTTAATATAATGATGTTCCCGCTAGTCAATAATATTATTTCAAGTGCCTAGCCCCTGGGAAAACCAAGTTGGGTCTTTCCAGTGCATATTACTTTTTTCCTTCCTCTAGCAATGTAAATAGGTAATCAATTTGGTGGATGGTTGCCTTTTATTTTAAACACAGTGGATGTGTTAATTTCCTGTAGTCACTGGAGTGTTTCCAACCCACACCCAAGTCTGAATACCTCTATATGTTGTGCAGTTCAGAATTTTGTTGCCAAGAAATACCATTTTCCATGCTTTCTCTTGCCACCTCTTAATGTTGAACTGAAGAATGGTTTTTATTTATTTATTTATTTATTGAAGCCACATGTGTGTTTAAAGGAGACACGTCTTTGAGATTCAGCATGCATTCGCACTCGTGAACCTGCAATATTCTCTTATCAGTAAATCCAAGTATCATTCTGGAGGCCAAATCCATATCTGAGCATTTGACGAGACCACAGGTTAAAGTGTTACATTTCTAATGGCTCATCCCCGACTGTAGAAACAGCCTCTAAAACCTGGGAATATCCATGCACCACACTGGGATAGCCACATGTATCTGCCACAGTTCCAGCATAGTGCTGGGATAAAGAGGGGAAATCTCAGGATATTGTATGTCAGGGAGGTCTCCAGAGGAATTTTCTGCACTTACCTTGCCTGATCTGAAGCAGTGAAACTGGATCAGCATGGTCTGATGGTTTGGACCATGGCAAAGTGTAGCTTGAAAGATTGCCATTTGCATGGTGGTGTGGGGTTCCAGACCTGCCTCTAGGCTGTCTCTGAAGGTTGCTTAAGCTTTGAAGCTGTTTTCCTGAGGACCTTGAAGGACCACGGATGGGTTCCTTGGTAGCCTGGAAAATGGAGGTGTGCTTTCTGCAGGCCTCTTTGACTTGAAGTGAGCTGGTATCTTGGTGGTCCTCCATATTGAGGACTACTAGTAGTCCATTTCAGGGTCCCCAAGTCTGTGTTATGCTCAGTCCTGTGTACACAGAGAATACCAGAAGAAAGAACTCTAGTGCACCTGCTGGTGAGGAACACCAGCAATTGCCGAAAATGTCCAAGACTGAAAAACTGTTATTGAATTTAGAATGTTCCATCAGAACAGCCAGGTGTGGTTCTAAACATGCCAGCTGTCAGGGTCAACATTCAAAAGTTCAAACACTCTATTCTCTAAGGTCCTGGGGAACAGGGAATGAGACAATAAGGTATCTGTGCCATCCATCTTAGGAAATCATTGGCTGGTTGGTTTTAATTTCATTTTTTTAAAAATAAACTGCCTCAGCCAAAGGGTTGAAGCCAAGTGACCACAAGTGACTGGATCTAGAAGGCTAGCATTTGGATATGATGGGATAAATTGACAGGTGTGGAAAGACATGTTCATAAGGCTTTGAAATGGTAGGGGATTTGAACTGGGAATAGAGGCCAATGAACTGTTTGAAGGACTAGGCAGGCATAGTCAGGGTTCCATGATAAAGAAGATTTGAACAGGTTGGACTAGGGCAATGGTGATTTCAGAAGAAGACAAGGGATGGCAGAAGAAGACAGAGAGGCAGTATGTGGCCCTCTTGTTCTCTAATCCACCTTTTCTAGCATAGAATGTTCAGGAGAGGGGGAAGGGCAGACCGGTGTGTGGACAATCCCACCACAAAACCTTCTCTACGGTAGTGTTCAGGTATAGCAAAAGGGGCACCCCAGAGGCGCCTCAGAGAGATAGAGGTGGCCCTCCTGTTCCCAAGCCTTCTCTAATCCACCTTTTCCAGCACAAAATGTTCATACAAGAGGAAGGGACAGACTGGTATTTGAAGAATCCCACCTCAAAGCCTTCTCTAAGGAGCCTTAGGGGATCTTCAAAAGATTCCTTCCTTCCTTCCTTCCTTCCTTCCTTCCTTCCTTCCTTCCTTCCTTCCTTCCTTCCTTCCTTCCTTCCTTCCTTCCTTCCTTCCTTCCTTCCTTCCTTCCTTCCTTCCTTCCCTCCCTTCCTTCCTTCCTTCCTTCCTTCCTTCCTGTTTGAAGGCTTGGTGTGAGCCATGAGAAATGGTAAAGCAAGGCAAGTTTATGAAGTGATGGCAAGACAAAGGAGCAAGGTTTGTTGCCTAGGATAGGATGACAGAAGAACACTGGACTGCACCAATAGCCTAGAGTACATTATGTCCAAATGTAGGAGACGTTTCTTTTAGAATGGGAGTTTTTTTCCCCCCAAATATTTATTAGACAGTAACATACTTAACTTGCATGCATACATACATGCCTTCAGGAAGAACAATAATCAATAACACAAAATATACTGATACATCCCTTCCCCACCTCCCCTGTGACAGACCAAATTCAGTTGACCAAATTGGGGCTACTATCTAGACTCCTATCTAGTGGTTAGGGAGCCGGACTCTTCTCTGGGAATACTGGGTTCTTTTCCACCCTCCCCCATGAAGCCAGCATGGTGACCTTGGGCTAGTCACAGCTCTCCTCTGAGCTCTCATGACCCAACTACCTTACCGGGTGTTCTGTTGCAGGGAGAAGAACAGAAGGTTTCTCAGCCACTTTGAGTCCCCTTAAATGGGTGAGAAAAGTGGGATAGAAAAGCCAACTCTTCTTCTTCTTCTTCAATAGAAAACTTTTCTGGGATACATGTATTTGTTTGTGCTAACAATATTTCTATACATGGTTCCCATGTATAGTGTTGTTTAGTGTTGTTATCTTCCATTTGATGCTGTTTACATGTGATAAATTCATTTATCATAATTTCCCATAATTCATTTTGCCACTCCCTTATTGTTAGATTATCAGCATTTTTCCAATATTTCACCAAAATTTGTTGAGCTGCAGCTGTCAAATAATGTAATCTTGTTTGTGGATTTATATCCACATTTAATTTTGTAATGCCATGTATGCCCGTATTCCAGAATAGCCAAATCTAGTGGAACAAGGGACTGACATCTGGTTAATGAGAACTTTTCTTTCTTTTCTTTTCTTTCTTTCCTTCTTTCTTTCCTCCTTCCTTCCTTCCTTCCTTTCTTTTTTGTGCTTTTCTCCATGTCATTTGTGCAACCAAGTTGGGTGCTTTGAAAGCATTTTAACTGTTCTGGTTTTGGAAAGGAATACACACATGAAGTTTTAAACTTTATGAGTTTTCCAGTGTGTTTTGATTGATTGTTCATTTCATACACACACATGGACAATATCAATTAAGATCAAGTTTTGAAGGGCAGGTCAAAAACTATCATCTATCTATCTATCTATCTATCTATCTATCTATCTATCTATCTATCTATCTATCTATCTATCTAAATAAATAAATAAATAAATAAATAAATAAATAAATAAATAAATAAATAAATAAATAAATAAATAGCCAAACTTGAAGTTTAATTTATCTTTTCTTCCCTTCTGAGATTAAAAACCACATTTGAAGAGCCTCTTTGACTGCTGTTTGTAGAATCAAGATCACTTCCAATGCTAATGTTTAGGTTTACTAAGATTTAAATACCGCCCTCCTATCCCATTCATCTCAGAGCAGTGAACAAAGCAAAATAAATAAATAAATAAAAGAAGTAAAAAAAAAAAAACCTTGCAAAGCCATCAGCATATAACATGGAAAAATCAATGTTGCAAGGAGAAAACAACAAAAGGAAACATCTCGTAAGTAAACAAAGGCCATATGATACACGTGTGCTTTATGGTGGTTTCAGTAAACGTCATAAGTGCCTGCCTTGCATGCTTCTGGGGGTGGGTTGTTCCAAACCCAAATAATACCATAAGATAATAAGGAGATAAGAAGAGCCCTGCTGGATTGGGCCACAACCCTTCTACACCTCACATTCCACCTCTCACAGTGGCCCACCAATGGCTTATGGGTATCTCCAGCCGAGGACTGGGCCAAAATCTTCACCTCCTCTTGATTCTCCTAAAATGGCCTTAAGGAACACTCTGCCTGTTTCTCCAACCTGGAGGTGGTACCCATAATGCGTACTGGTCCCCCAAAGCGTGCAGAGACTTGTTTTTTCAGGTATCAAATTTGGTACCCATCTGGCACGGTTTGGGAGGGGTTGGCACGCCTTTTGCGGACCAAATCCAAGACCCATGGCTATGGACAGCGCCAATCGCGCACTCAGAACCGTATCAAAGAGCCATGGGGATGGGGACAGAGACAGTAGTATGCAGCTGTCATGTTCTCGTCCCATCGCTGTTCCACATTTTCTAGCCTGGAAAGTTCATGGATGGGGCAGAAGGGCAGAATGTCATGGGCAAGCCAGTTTGGGAATACCGGATTTGATTCAGCCCTCCTCTATGAAGCCAGCTGGGTGACCTTGGGCTAGTCACAGCTCTCTTACTGAGCTCTCCCAGCCCCACCTAATTCACAGGGTGTCTGTTGTGGGGAGAAGAACAGAAGGTTTATCAGCCGCTTTTGGTGCCCTTAAATGGGCAAGACTAGCAGGATAGAGAAGCCAACTCTTCCTCTTCCTCTTTTCCTTCTTCCCCGCTGTGTGTGAACGCAGCCCATGTTTCTCTGCCACTGTTGCCGAGGGTCCCACTATGAAAGTGGCCATAAATGGTCTCCATGGCCCCAAATCCAGAGATAACCTCATTTAAAGGATTTTCTCCATCCTCCTTCTTTTTTCCTTTTATACTTAGCCATTTAAGATTATTATAGATCATAGTTTAGCCACATGAATGCCCCCCCCCAAAAAAAAGCCTTTCAAAAGTCTTCCTGTGGTGAGTCAAACTTTTATCCATATAGGTCGCTCATAAAATCACGGTACATTTAAGAGAAATCAAACACCGAAATCCAGAGCCTTCTTTCATCATTATGCGTCTACTGCAAAGAATTTTTTTTTTTTTGAAAGTCTGTGATTAAAAGCACAACACAACACAACAAAACCCCTGCCTGCCTGCCTGCCTACCTGCCTGGTCACTGTTGTTGAATAAATATGTACTCTTTACTCTTTACACTGAAGCGAGGGCGAGAGAGCGAAACACAGACCAGTTTAATAATGGAGAAACACTTGTGAATTTCAAGTGTCTTCAAGGGCGTTTGACTCGATAAAGCTGAATAATAGGGTAAGTAGGGATTGAAAAAAGAGCAGCCTTGGAGATGGGAGTGAAGGATGCAGTTGGGAAAACGGAAAGCTGGAGCCACAAATTAGCTAACCGAGGTTTCTAAAGGCTTTCCTAGTAGGTGGTCTTCTTAACATCGCAGGATGACCTTCTATTTTCCCCTCTTTCCCCATGGAGTGGTATGTGGGCCATTGGATAATCAGACATTGGCTTTCAAACACTCAGCGACTGTTTTCTCTTTGCTTTGCTTAAGGGTCCCCGGGTCTTTAAGGACCTCATCAGGGTCTGGCATTCATCCAGTACTTCGACCTGGTAATATTCCCCTCCCTCCTTTTTCGAAATCTGCGTGTTTCGAAAAAAGAAAAGGAAAAGAACTGAATAATGGGGTAGTTTGTTTAAAAACTGCTGTTTGGTATAAACTCTCCTGGTATTGAGTCACATTTTAAAATTAGGGATTTGCATGAATGTTTGTTTGTATGTGCGTGTATTTGATTTGTATTAAATCAAATGCAAGGAAATGTGTATTTTTTTTAATAGATTCCCTTCAAATATGGTCGGATTTTAGTTCGATGAGAACATTCAGTACGAACCTTATTTGAATCCCTGCTATGAACCGCCTACATATCCCCTACGTATCCACTCTGAACGCGTCAAATCTGCTCTCAGTCCACTTTGAATCCACTCTGACTCTGCTTTGAATCCACTTTAGATCTGTGCAGGTGTGACTGGGCAGCCGCTTTCCCACCTCCCCAGGTTCACGGATGTAATGGAGCTTCATACGACTGTAGGGAAACGTCCGGTTCATATTGGAATGTCAGTCTTCCAATGTCCCAGTGCTCAGTTTGAGTTTGAATGTCCAGATTTGGTTATATTCACACGGAATTTCAAATAAGATGAATATTCATCCACATCCCTGTTTAAAATACTCGTCTTCCCAATGTTATCATTCTGTCTACCCCTGACAACAGACAGTTTGCCATGATCACCATTATGAGGAGGCCTTCCTGGTTGTCCATGGTTGTCCCACCACCCTCAGCAGTGAAATGGGTGGGCAACCAGGAGAGGGCCTTCTCAGTAATGGCCCCTATGCTATGGAATAGTCTTCTCCTTGAGGTGTCTTGGTCCCTGGGTGTCTTAGTTCCACCACCCAAGAGAGCGCCTTTTCAGTAATGCCCCCCCCCCCCAGGCTATGGAATAGCCTCCTCCTTGAGGTGTCTTGGTCCTACCACCCAGGAGAGGGCCTTCTCAGTAATGGCCCCCAGGCTTTGGAATAGTCTCTCCCTTGAGGTGTGTCAGGCTCCTTCTCTGTATATGTCCAGGAAGGCAGTAGACACACCTCTTTGCACCTTTTCTTCTTCTTCTCTTGTGGTGGAAAAGGGACTATGGCTGCGTCCCCAAAAGACTTGTTTGCCTTTCTACTGTCCCTCTATTGTCCCTCTATTCTGCCACTACTGTCACTACATTCATTTGTGGCGTACGTGCCCGGAAGTAGTTTGCTTTTGGGAGATGGTGTTGGTCCAGACGAGGCACATCCTGCGAGTATCACTTCAAGGATATCCATAAGTGTGCTTGTTGCAGATTTATCAGGGTCGGGGAAGGATGGTAGAATATAAGTATGAAGTAAATCGTTTTATGTGGGCGGTAATGTTAATTATAGCAGCAGGGTGGAAGGACAAGACCAAATGGACTCTGGGGAGGTGGTATGGTGTTATTCTTGACCTGTATCAATGTGATGCTTCTGGAGGACAGAGGGTTCAGTATGAGGGAGAACAGTATGGGCGGCCAATGATGAAAGAATTATGGCAACGATTGTATACTGGCGCTCAAGTCGGCATCTTCCCTGGACTGTTGAAAGAAGGGTCTTTGAAGATACAAGGCCATTTGTCGGCATTTTGTTTGGGTGGGAGGGATGCGGGGAGTGTGGAAGGTTGGATAAAGACTCGTTTGTGAAGTTTTTGTATGAGGTGAGTAATTAAAATCGGTAAATAAAGCATTAAAAAACGGAAAGGAAAGGACAGACAAGTTAAGCAAGCCGACATGATGGAAAACCTGGTTTCACAGCTGGGTTTTTCCCTCCTGCCCGTATTGTGATGTTTTTGGTGACCTATTTTGGGAGTGTATTAGGACTGCCATGGGTATATGTGGCAAAGCTCAGTTTAGCCCCCTCCCCCCCAAAAATCAGTTTTTAAACCATGCCTGGAGGCAGCTTAATGATGCTGTCTGTGCCCTTCTTGGAGAAAAGTTAGTGATTTGCTCTAATTTATTCTGTTTCTTGGTAGTTTTAATTTGTATTTCATTTGCTCATCTAAATGAAATTGTGCAACGCCCTGTACTTTTGATGAATGGGTGACTGTGCGCATAGATTCATTTCCGTATGGGTGTGCTTCCACACATATGTATAACGCAGACGGACGTATTTATGAATCGTGAGATTTAACAGAGAGCCAGTAGATCTTTTTATTGATGTGCTTACTGGTTCATTAAATTCCCCTTAATATTTGCGGCATGGATATGGATCATTTGCAATAATAATTATGCAGTGATCGATTGATCGGGCCTGACATTGTACTTGTCACCTTGAAAGGTAAAATCCATCCATTTCCAGCAGCGTGAACATTTTTCTCTAATCTTACACACAGGCATGTGAGAGTTTATTTTATGGAAAGAGTGAAATTTATAAAAGTTGGGAGACTTAGCATTAACCTTTTACTAAAAATGAAGTATCACGTGTCATTTTGCAGAAATGAAAATTGCCCAAGCAGCAACTTTTGGGAGATTAGAAAACAGAGTCTAATTTTCAGCAGGGTTTCTGCCAACCTCAAACAACCCCCCAACTCACTTTGGGACCCAACAACATGCATTTCAGTAGAGACCTACAAGTATATTGTCTATGTTTGCTCTTAAGAAGAACTGATAACAGAGTGGATTGAGTGGATGAAATTTGAAGCATGAAACCCTGTCTTTCTGCCTTGAAATGGGCTATTCCTTTTCAATAGGTCTACATCTTTGTAATTACAAAAGGAAAAAAATCCAAAAACAAAAGCAGAAGCTACCTTAGCTTCCATGACATTATAATAAGTAGTATTCTGATGCAAAATTTCAGTCCAATGCCGTGGCTGAAAGCAGGACAAAGTAGGGAAAAGTAGACAGAGCTGACCCATTCTATGCAATTTACTAGTTATACAAGGCTATATCCTAAGAACAGAAGAGAACAGAAGAGAAGCCCTGCTGGATCAGGCCACAGCCCATCTACTCCAGCATTCTGTCTCACACAGTGGCCCACCAGTTGCCCATGGGCATCTCAAGCAGAGGCAAAGGCAACTTTGGCTCTCAAATCCCAGCAAAAGGCCTTAGAGCCATCCTGCTTGTCCACCCAGCCTGGAAGATGTACTTAGACATCCATTCTAGTAGCCATTGATACATCTGTCAACCATACATTTGTCTATCCCTTCCTTAAAGCCATTGACTGGTTTCTGTTACCACCTATTTTGGCAGCCAATTCCATAGACCGATGACCCTCTGGGTGAAGAAATCCTTCCCCTTGTCGGATCTGACTCTCCTACCCATCAGCTTCATAGATGCCCCCTGGTTCTAGTATTGTGTGATAGAGAAAAGACATTTTCTCCATCTACCTTTTCTATACTGTGCATGATTTTATATACTTCATTGAGGTCCCCTCTTAAATGCCGCTTTTCAAGGTTGAAGAGGCTCAAACATTGACGATTTCTGTCTGTTCTGTTTTGCACCTTTTCCAGTTTCACAATATCTTTTCTGAGGTGTGGTAGCTGGTACACAGAATCGTCTTCACTTATAATTATGGAAGTTTGCCTTTATCTTTCATATATCCATGGAGTTGGGCCTCTTACAGAACATCTGTTACCAGGGCTAGGTCTTCCAAAGGCCATTTGCAGGCAGTTGAGAGCAGATGAAGTTGTTGCCTTTTTCTTTTGTTTGAAGATACTAGGCCACTATATGGCACAGGATACCTGACTGGATGGGCCATGCCCTAGCCCACCAAGGCGACAGTGAAATGAACTTTATTGATTAGTCATTTGACCATAGCAAGTTTCAAGTTTGCAGAAGATAAAATCATATAAAACATACAAGGATATAACATGCAAGGATTAAAAAGAAAATCACAAACACACTGTCTTTCTTCGTAAGGTACCTGATGGAATCTCCCATACTTCACCATGGAGTCATTAAGTTCTAAACATGCCTAAGTAAATTGTTCCCTTAACTGATGGGGCATTTTTGTGAATCAAATATTTTTCATGTTGGAAAATTGATTTCGTTTGCGCTAGACATTTTAGGGGTTTTATGTTAGAAAGGCTCACAATATCATTCTGAGCACTAATGTCCAACACACGCAGCTTAAAAATCTCTTTAGCTAACTGGATGGGATGCCCTAACATTCACAAGGAGAGACCACGAGGCTCCTTTTGTGTTTTAGGTTCTCCAGCAGGACGCTTCCAGGAGGATGTTTTCCCGTTTTATCTCCTCCCTGGGCCCCCCCTGGCCCTAACTATGGCAATCTTTCCATCTCCCTGTTTATTTCTGTTTTGGTTTAGTTTGCATCGACTTTCTAGTCCCGCAGTGACCTTTTTTGAGGTATCCATTCCGGGTTAAATCTGTACCGTAAATGTCCTCCTCTGATTATTACAAGTTGAAAATTGCTTTTAAAAAGGAGCTCTTATCATCTCCATTATTATTATTATTATTATTATTATTATTTTAAAAAGTTCTGTCTGTTGTCTGGCCAGGTGCCAAGAAACCTGCAATTAAATGATTCATTAAGCTGCTTTATGCTTCTAATGTCTTTGGTGGGTGGAGGAGCCAGACTTGAAGGATGCTTAGTTAATGGTTAGTAAAATTAAGAGTTTCCCGGAGAGGTGGACGCAAATATTGCGTTGAAATAGGGTTGCATTTCTTAATTCGTTTAACCGTAACTGTAGAGTCTACAAAGGAAAGCAAAACATGTGGGAATCTGACAGCACAGCAGGCAGGGAAGTCTGAGTAGAAGAAGAAGGGGAGGAAGAAGAAGAAGAAGAAGAAGAAGAAGAAGAAGAAGAAGAAGAAGAAGAGTTGGGTTTTCTACCCCATCCATATGGGGCTCAAAGCGGCTGACAAACCTTCTGTTCTTCTCCCCACAACAGGCACCAAGTGAGGCAGGTGGGGTTGTGAGAGTTCAGAAGATTGCTGTGACTAGCCCAAGGTCACCCAGCTGGCTTCATGGGGGAGTGTGGAATCAAACCAGTATTCCCAGATAAGAGTCCTGCTCCCTAACCACCAGACCAAACTGGCTCACAAAATATAGAAAGGGAAGAAAGACCCTTTGTTCCCTTTCTGTGCTGAAACCGAGGTGATTTTTGTGGCACCATCCTTTATTTCTCATCACGGAGGGCCATAATTAGGCCACCCATGGCTCAGAGGAGCCATCTCTTTGAAAGGAGTCCCTGGGCTGTTCATTCAAAAGTCATGGAAAGGTTGACACAAAGCTGTAAATCTCCCTTTATGAAACCAGGTATAAATGACTCCTTTCCGTCTTGCAGAAGAACAGCGTAACTCTGTCTGCAGTGAGTCTTGGGTGTGATGCATCTGAAATCAGTCATGGTTCTGCCTGGGGGTGTGGGGTGTGGTGTGCCATCTCACCTCTGGCCCCCTTGGAATGCTCTCCAGAGTCCCTTTGCTGGATGGTGTGGACCCTGAACTAGAATGAATGAAGCCCAGCCACAGTTGGGTATCTGAATAAATGAGTGCCGCCGAATGGGTTTGTGTCTTTCTCAGGCTGATGGCATTAAGTCCGAAGACATTTGATTCCCAGACTTGCAATATCTGAAGTCTGATATTGGGCTTCACTAAATCTAATACATGGGCCTCAGTAATAGAGGAAACCACTTTAGCACTCAGCAGTTTATTATACTGTATAAAACTGACTTCCCTGCAAATCCAATAGTGATAATAAAAATTGTGGTCAGTAGAAGTGATGGTGATAATGCATTTAGTTGCTTCGGAGAAGGGCCAGATGGAATTTATTGAGAATTCTTTCCCTCTTATGCACACACGCACACACAGACAGACATTATGTACCAAAAACCGAGCTGAAGGAGATCAGTAAAGTGTTGCTTACCAGTTGGGCTTCTCATTTTTAAAACATTGCTGTGGTTTTGCAGAAGGGGTGGTGACTGTGAGCCCATAAAAACTTGGCTCAAACAATGATCTAGAAAGAAGGGTCCCTTCCTCCTAAATTTTGACTTTTGTGTGGATTGCAGATGATACTCTCTCTCCCAAATTAAGACGAATTGGCTTTTCTACCCCGCTTTTCTCACCCATTTAAGGGGCCTCAAAGCGGCTGACAAAGCTTTTCTATTCTTCTCCCCACAACAGAACACCCTGTGAAGTAGGTGGGGCTGTGAGAGCTCAGAAGGAGAGCTGTGACTAGCTCAAGGTCACACAGCTGGCTTCATGGGGGAGGGTGGAATGGAACCCGGTGTTCCCAGATAAGAGTCTGTCTAGTAGTTAGGGAGCTCGGTGAAAAAAGCCAACTCCTCCTCTTCCCCTTCACCACAGATAAAGGAACAGAGTATGGACAGAACATACCCCATCATCATCATAATTAACAATAATGATGATAATATCTTTATTAGTTAAGTTTGTCATACAACAAATTCTTGAGCAATAAATGTACAAGATTAAAAATCCAGGTCCGTCCGTCCGTCCGTCCGTCCGTCCGTCCGTCCGTCCGTCCGTCCGTCTATCTATCTATCTATCTATCTATCTATCTATCTATCTATCTATCTATCTATCTATCTATCTATCTATCTATCTATCTATCTATCTATCTATCTATCTATCTATCTATCATCATCATCATCATCATCATCATCATCAGTGATCATCATCAATGATCATCATCATCGTCGTCTGTCTGATATTTATTTATACATTTATTTATTTATACATTTCGATCCCACCCTATACCCTAAGGTCTCAGGGTGGGCAACAGCATTTAAAAACAGACATGTTAAAACAGAGCCATATATATACCAGTTAAATAGCAGCATACTGAAATAAGAAATTATAAATAATTAACATTTTAGCCATTTACAGAACTAAAAGATTACCTCTGAATATAAAGCCACTATAATGAAAGAGATCTGGAAAATCATATATAGTAGTAGTAGTAGTAGTAGTAGTTATTATCATTGTTCAACATGCTATCACAGCTGCCTTTTTTTTAGGCAGCCTTGGCCTTCATTTTGCAATGAGTTCTTCCCAAAAATTTAGGGTGTCATAACGTACTGACACAGGATACGTACAGATCTGAGCAGTGAGGCCTTTTGAGTTTGACCACTCTTCAGATGTTCTTCAGCCATAGCAGTTTACAAGCAGTTAACAAAATTGCAGAGGAAATATTGAACCGAATACAGGGCAAGATGCAGTAATCCCATGTCAATAAATAATGTAATAGAAAATGCTTTAAAATATGAAATCCAAACAAAGGGAATAAGGGGGGGGGGGAGTCCGGGACACTTGTATTGCAAGCAGAGCTCTTCTCCCTTGCAGAACATGTAGTAGTTTTCAGGACCGGACAGTTCATACCTGCATGAGGGTGGAGATAGAACCCAGGAAAAGACCAGGGCAGGGTTAAGAAACAGCACCCAGCTGGATCCACCGAGCAGATGAATTACATGATAAACTTCCCGAAAGAGTTCAGCGCAATGAATTTTAATGCCCTTCTGTCCATTTTGAGGTCAATTGCCTAATACTGGGGGTGCATCCCCATGAGCACTTTAATCCGAATTCAATTCGAATTCGAGAAGGACATTCCCATGACTTCTGTAATTAATCTGAATTTGGCATCCAGGCATCCCCATGCAATCCCTTATTCCCAAATTTTATGAGGACTATCCTACCTAAATCCAGAGAAAGAACAGTCCTGATGAAAACAGGACTGAGTCCTGTTTTTGGAGCCGAGTCTGCTTATTTTCCCCCACCTGGGGACGATACCGAGCTATGTGGGGTGGGGTTCTCGTCTTCTGGCCAACGATAACCAGCTGTGAGTGGTATTTTACAGATGCAAAGCTCCCCTCCTCCCTTGCCAGGCTTTCAATGCTAGAGCCCCCTTCAAAAAAGGTGGAAAGGGGGGGGGACACCTGCTTGCCTTTTAAAAGGGCTTTTAAAACATTTTCGCTGGTGATGTAATGAATAACACTGATGCAAGAATGGAGTGGAATTGCTTGCTTTACTAGGCTACATAGCTACTTATATCTCTTTCCACAGGATGCATTATTATTGGTAAAACCGGATAGATCATTGGTTGGAAAGGAAACATTCAGATGCCAGCTGAGCTAGCATGTGATGTCCTCGTGAACCATTTGCTTAAACCATGTCCTTGGGCATGGTGCACATTTATACTTAAGAAAGATTAGAAGTGTCAACATGCCCTGGAACGCTTCCTTCTGCTGAGGTTTGCCATCCGAGCGGGGGAGCATTCCCACACACTGGAAACGTTTTGTATCTCTTTGAAAAGATAACATGTGAAAAGCTTTGCAGTGCTTTTAAATACCTGAAATGCTTTGATATGCTTTGCAAGGATACATTTTATCACACTGGATTCAATCCTTTGCTGATCTGCTTGAGCGCACGTTTGCAGTAATCTTAAAAGGGAGAGGTGTGAAATAGAAAGTAATGTTAAAACTGCCTTCAGGTTTGCTGTCTTTATTGCAGGCAGGGTTTGCATGGGGGGGATTTAAAAGTCCTGTCTTTTATGTTTAAAATCAGTCCCAAAAATAGTCCAAGCAGGACTAAACCTGGACTAAAAAAACCTGCATGGGGATGCACCCAAAGTCAACCATAATCTCCAATGGCACAGCCGAGATTTCAGGCTTTTACTCCAGCATCTGATGCAACATTGATTCTGGGGTCTTGCAAACCTCATATCTTGATTTCCAAACTGGGGAAGACATGGTTAACAATTGCATGCCTCCTTCTGCTGCTGCAACAGCTGGGAAGGGCAAAGAGCTTATGAGTGTTTGCAGATTCTTTTTGTGTTTTCCACCCGTCTGGACTATTTGCAGCAGATTATTTGGAACATACTTACAGCTCTGTGTCTTAATTGTTTCCTTTATTTCCAGTCTTTATTTAAATATCAAATAATGTTTTCTTTTGCTAGAGATAATCAACATGAACGCTTTGTAATTTTAATCACATTATTTGCCTGAGATGGTCCTTATCTTTCTTTCACTCTCTCTCTCTTTTTTTGGTCTCATTTTCTTGGTTTGCACAATGGCATGAAAGCTAAATGTGCAGTGCTAGAAGGAAAGAAGAGAGGCAGGGAAGGGAGGGAGGGAGAGAAGGGAAGAAGGGAGGGAGGGAGGGAGAGAAGGGAAGAAGGGAGGGAGGGAGGGAATGAGGGTTGATGGAGGGAGGGAAGGAAAGGAGAGAGGGAGGGAAGGAAGGAAGGAAGGGAGAGGTCATCAGGAGATTCAGATTGAGGTGTCATCAATACACAAATGGTGCCCAGCTCTATCTCTCTGTGCCATCTGAATCAGGAGAGGGGTTGAAGTGCTTGACAGGTGTCTGGAGGCAGTAATGGGCCGGATGAGGGCCAATAAACTGAAGCTGAATCCAGACAAGACAGAGGTGTTTGTGTCACAGGGTCTCGGGTCTGTGTCATTGATAGACACCCTGCCCTTGATGGGGTTGCAATGCCCTGGTACCCCTGGACTCTGCAGTAACGCTGGAAGCTCAGATGGAGGCCATGGCCAGGAGTGCCTACTACCAACTATGGCTGGTGCGTCAACTGAAACCTTTTTTGGACAGAGACGATTTGGACACAGCTAACCATGATCTGGCAACCCCCAGACTAGACTACTGTAATACACTCTACATGGGGCTGCCCTTGAAGACGGTTCGGAAGTTGCAGCTAGTGCAAAATGCAGCCGCCATAACAGCTAGCTGGATGCACATCACGCAGGTCTTAAAAGTGTTGCATTGGCTGCCAGTTCACTACTGAGGCCAATTCAAGGTGTTAATTCTGACTTACAAGGCCCTATATGACTTGGGCCTCTAATGTCTAAAGGAACGCATTCACCCATACCGACCTGCCCGTGCCTTGAGATCTGGAGGCGAGGACCTCCTGGTTGTCCCACCACCCTCAATAGTGAGGCAGGTGGGCACCTGGGAAAGGACCTTTTCCGTAATGGCCCCCAGGTTATAGAATAGTCTCCCCCTTGAGGTGTTTCACACCTCTTCTCTGTATAAATTAAGGAAGGTGGTAAAGACGCACCTCTTTGCCCTGACCTTTGGCTAATGTGACCATTTTTTCCTCCCACTGATTGTTGTCTGCTTGTTTGTTCGTTTGTTTAAATATTTTTATGGATGTTACTGTTTTAACCTGCTGTTTTAGACTTGTAACCCGCCCTGAGACCTCCAGGTATAGGGAGAGATAGAAATAGAAATAGAAATATACAGTATATTCTGGCGTATAAGACTGCTTTTTAACCCAGAAAAATCTTCTCAAAAGTCGGGGGTCGTCTTCTACGCCAGGTGTCGTTCCAAACTATATTTTAACTGGAAAAGCTGGGGGTTGGGTAATATGCCCAGTCGTCTTATATGCCGGAATATACAGGTAAATATAAATATAAATATAAATAATATAAATATAATAATAATTAATAGTAATAATAGATCATGCTCCCAGGTCTGATAGGCATTACAGATGGTTTGTAAGACAACAGAAATTTGTCAGCACTTTCCAGTATGAATGCTGGGACTAGGTGCCCCAGACCCATTTATTTTCAATGAGCATGCACAAAGTAAGATTTATGACATTTGCTGCCTGGGTGACATTTCCCACGTAGCTACTGAGCTACTGCAAATTAAAGAGATCCGTGAATACTGAGGGGTATGTTTTTGTAATGAGGGAGAAGAGACAGAGGCAATAAGAAGATAATTAAGGTAACAACTTGTGAAAAATTAAAATGTTTCTGTCTTTCATTTTTTGAATCTCTGAGCATAAACTTTGTAGTTGTTAATTTAATTGCTGATGTTCTCTGTATCCCTGAAGAATATTAAGGATTAATCATCTGGCTCATTTCGACAAGAGATAAGGCCTAAGTGAATTGAAATTTTACCAATTTAACCCTGTCTGCCTCCTAATAAGACATGATTAACATTTTTTCAATTAACAACACATAATTATTCCAAAAGCTTGGCTTGTGTAAATTCCATCTTCTCGGGTCTCGTATGTCCTGTTCAGGTCCACAAAAAGAGGGGAATTGGTAATATGATGAATAAACATTTACTAGCTTTTCTTTATTGTTCATCAAATATGTTCCTGAGAAATCCACCTTCCTTCCTTCCCCATTGTGCAAAACCTTTATGACTTCTTTTGTACAAATTCAGGCATAGATTATTCAGATTAGCAGAAGCAATTGAACAATGTTTCCTTTAGGAAAAAAAAAAGATTAATGGGTTTATCTATTTATTTTTGTGCTGTTCTCCAGTGGTTTTTTATAAGGAAGGTGGGGGGGGAACCCGCCTTGTGTTCTTATGAAAATTTCATACTCTAATTAATTGATTCTGGCAGATGAATACAAGAAATTGCTGGTATCACATTTGTTTGTTGTTTGTTATTTCAGTAAGGGGTGTATGGGTTTCATTAGGATGCAGAAATTTAGTTGGAGAAGATTTGAATGTTTGCCAGAAAGTGGCAACTCTTTCCAGAAAGAAGCAGGGTCCCTCATTTGCTTAATAAGCCTTCCCTTACTTTTCAGTTCAAAAGGAGACGTTTCTCTCCTTCTTCCTGACGTCTGATGCTGTTGCGGTACAGCAGTTTTCATGCTCGCCCAAAAACTGAAGCAGGGGTAGAGATGCCAAGTACATCTGTGCAGCATGGCATGGTCAATGTGTGGCTTTGAAGCTACTTCTGCATCTCCGTACCCTTGCCAGCTTTCTGGAGAACATTGTTGGCACAATTCATTTAATGGGACAGATCCTTCCACCATTTTGATCGATTCTGTACAGCTTTGCATGGGAAATGTTGGTAGGAACTGTAGTTAGCTAGCCACAAATATGACAGAGAGACGGTTGCTGCATTCACGCCTATGTTTTAATTGAGTTTCAGAGTGGGAGAACCCATCAGCAAAGTGACCAGTCATTTTCTTTCTACTTTATCTAACCTGAAGGACCCATTAAATCTGGATTTCATCAGCACTCGTGGGGACAGCACAATCAGGATGGGTTCCTAATGCATGATTGATCGAGTACCAGTCGAGCTCCAGATGGGTTTCTGATGGGGTCTTCAGCGCTAGTGCAAAAACAGCCTAAGTCTGTGTTCACACCTAGGTTTTAATCCACTTTCAGTCCAGTTTCAGAATGGGAGAACACCATAGCAAACTGAGCAGTCAATTTCTTTCCGCATTATCTAGCCCTAAGGTGGATTTTCTGAGTAACGTAATGCCAAAAGAGAACAGCTTGTCACATTACTGATGCATCCTCCCATTCTGAAAGTGGACTGAAGCTGGATTAAAGCAGGTGTGAAAGCAGCCCGACTTAACTCGGTTTTGCTTAGCATGGGAACACAGTGTTCTTTAAAAGAGAGAGAGGGGACGTAATTTCATTTCCAAAGAACAAGTCAATTGCACAGTTTTTCATTTGCAATCCAGTGGTGGACAAATTGCAGTATCAATATTCCTGGTTCTTCTGAAATCCTTCATTAGGGTTCTTAGAGGATTGCCTAAATGGGATCCCAGTGGTCTTAGCTATAGGATTTTCAGAGTTTCCCTCCCCCCTCCGCACACGTTGGTGAGTAATCCAGTGGCAAGTGACTGGAAGGGCTCATTAGTGATTGTTTATGGTAATTTAAAATAAAGCAAAAGCAAAAGGCCCATGGTTTTCCTAATGGGCATCAGACCATTAAGGGTTGCCTTAATGGAGGGGAGGTCGGCGTAATTTGCTGTTTGGCAGATGTAAAAACTGAAAACAGAGACAGAGGGTGGAGGGAGAAAAGGCTGGTTTGTTTGTTTGTTTACTTGCTTGTTTGTTTTTAATCTTTGACCAATGCAAAAGAAGTAGGATGCTTGCTTCTTGTTTTCACTCTATATTTTGCTTTGGAACATATCTATTCATTGCTATCTCCAATAAAGATTTGGTAGAAGCTCTTGTTAGAAACAAAAGACTTTTTTGTTAAGGCTGTGGTCACATCTAAGGTTTAATCCAGTTTCAGTCTGCCTTCAGAGCGGGGGAACCCATCAGCGAAATGGCCAGTCATTTTCTTCCCACATTCTCTATCCCAAAGGGGAATTTTCTGAGTTGTTTAACACTGAAAGAAAACATCTTGTCACTTTGCTGATGTATTCGCTCATTCTGAAAGTGGAGTGAAGGTGAATTAAGGCTGTGGTTACACCTAAGGGTTTAATCCAGCTTCAGTCCACTTTCAGAGCGAGTGAGCACATCAGCAAAGTGACCGGTAACTTTCTTTCCACATTATGGCGGCGTTCCTACTGGGGTTTTATTGAGCTTTGAAAGGGAGGGAGGGGGGGTTAAAAGCTGGTCTCTGATTATGAAATCCTGGCAAATATGGAATTTCAGAGAGAGAGAAGGAGCCTACTGGATCTCACCAAACTGGATTTTGATCCACACACTGTGTGTGTGTGTGCATACACACACAACTTGTTTGCTGAATGCATGCTTCTTCTTCTTCTTCTTCTTCTTCTTCTTCTTCTTCTTCTTCTTCTTCTTCTTCTTCTTCTCCGCTTGTTGGATTGAGTCAAGCAAACGCATAATGCATTTGAGAGTGGAAATATGATTATTTTATGAGAGAGAACATTTCAACGTTAACCACAGCTTTGGTTAACGTTTTGCTGGCCGGCCCGTACCCTCCTTTCCTCTCAGCGGTGCTGCTGTTGTCTAGAAAGTGTGTCTCGGTTTTGTACAGGTATTTTTGGACCCTTTTATTTTCCACGTGACCTGCATCCCTTCTGAATCTTTTATTGGTAGTGACCCAGTTCTTGAGTGTACGGAGGCGGCAGCGCTGCGACTAATGTCCTCTTCTGACAGCATCGTGCCCTTGTGCCCTTGATTCCTTAATATTCTATCTAAAAGTCAAGAGGAGCAAAGAACACGACTCATCAGTGGTGCTTTTGGGTTCATTTGCGCTAATGAGCTCCATGGTCAAAGACGTTTCTCTCCGGCTCTAGACTAGCCTCTTAATAGCAGTTGGAATTATGAGCAACCTCTATTAAAGATGGCCATCAAGCCTAACAACGTTTGGGCCTCCCTTTAAGGGTGGAAAACAAAGGTGAGGAATTAAAATCAGAAGCTGGGAGAAACAGGTAGTTAAAAAACTCCTTGAGACAGAACAGTACAGGTGTCAGAGAGGTGTGGGGTTGAACAGATACTTTGGGGCTATTGAAGAAGAAGAAGAAGGGTTGGCTTTTCTACAATACTTTTCTCACCCATTTAAGGGGACTCAAAGTGGCTGACAAACCTTCTGTTCTTCTCCCCACAACAGAAGACACTGTGAGGTAGTTTGGGACTGTGAGAGCTCAGAAAGAGAGCTGTGACTAACCCAAGGTCATCCAGCTGGCTTTGTGGAGGAAGAAGCGTTGGCTTTTCTACCCCATTTTCTACCCCACTTTCTCACCCTTTTAAAGGGACTCAAAGCTGCTGACAAACCTTCTGTTCTTCTCCCCACAAGAGACACCCTGTGAGGTCATTTGCCTCCTCTTGCTGACCTCACCAGATGGCAAGGCAAAACTGGATACTTGCAACGATGCGGCACATAAATCCAGCTATTTCAATGGCCTGAAATATCCAGAAGTGTATGATTGCTGCTCATCCTGTAGGCATGGCCACCATTTTCAGGCAAGTTTGGACTTTCACTTGTGTGGTGGCCATTTCCAGACTGACAGATCTCAGGAGCAAATGCCCAGATAAGGTTATTCCTATCACTATATTGAGAAAATTTTGAGATGTTGTTAGAACAGGAAACGCTTGATTAGCTATGCATCTCACCAGGAACATTCTCGTAAACATCACGTGATGTGTTATTTCTGCAACCTAGACACAACTAAGTTTCTGTTTTCCTGTGGGAACAGCGTGGTTATCTCAGCTAGGCCTCCACTTTACTGAGAAGAACAGTCTTTTTCCTGATGAACCAAATATGTGGGGGCTGAGCTTATTTACTTCATGCAATCTCACAAGTGCTCCTATTGCCTTAACATTGCTGTGATGTGTACTGCTTGAATTTATTCTTGACTGAAGATGTAGATCTTAGTAGTTAAGGTGTAAACCATGTGTTTACTTTCATATAACCACTCATATAAGCAGCAGTGCATTTAACTAGTACCTGTACTTCAGTCATGAAGACAATAAAGGCCTTTCTTATTGGAAAGAATCAACGTGTCTACTCTCATGCTTGTGAATGTCATCTGCACACGTTATCTGCTGTGATTCTTGCAATGTGCAATTTCTGCAAATCAACAGAAAATCCAAGTTTGGAGTAGGTTCCCCCCACACACACACACACAAGAGCAATATTGCACTACATCGGTGATGGCCAACCTATGACACGTGTGTCACAGGTGACACGCCAAGCCCTTTTGGGTGACACACCTGGTCACCCTGGCACCTGGACATGTATTGCTTGCTTGTTCTTGAAGTGTATGAAATACCAACTTTCAATTGAAGATTTAGCAACAAAAGTCACTAACGTAAAGAATTATTTGTTTTTGCTTTTAATAAAATACATATATCAAAAATATAACTTTTTTACTAGAGCTACAAATATCACAAAATTATGGATATTTCTAGAAGTGACACAGCACCTGAGTTAAGCTAGGTTTTCTTGCGAATTTTGACACACCGAGCTCAAAAGGTTCACCATCACTGCACTACATTGTAGTACGGCTGTGCACAAAAGCAATTTTTGGGATTTGATTCAGATCAAATATCCAAAAATTCAATTCGATTCAAACCTTTAAAATTTGAACTCACCCAAATCTGATTCAAATTTACACTTACGATTGTCACCAAAATTCGTATGTGCCCATACACATCATTACATGTCCCATATGCATCTGCACACGTCCGCATGCATCCTGTACGCAACCTGTTTTTGCTCCATACGGATGCGTACTGGTGGGGGAAAGATTGTGTATGAACCCATACACATACACAGGAGTCTGGAAATTCAAACAATTAGATTTGAAAATTCAAAATTCATTCATATGTCTAAATTTGAATTTATGGACATTCGATTTGAATTCAAATGTCGAAATTCGGATGGATTTGGTAGAATTTCAGATGTCTTCAAATATTTGTGCCCCTCCCTATATTGGAGTGACTGGATTATCTGTGGCTGCAAAATGCTACAAGGCATGCTGAAATCACTTACCTGCAATGCACTGGTGTGATGGACCCCAGGAAGCATCTGTTGCTTTAGTGATAGGTCACCATTGACTTTACTCGATAGATTCACTGAAATGGAAGCAACATACTTGCCTTTGAAGTATGGATTATGGGTGTTCCAAGGACTGTCTTCCCCTTAATACTCTCCTTTTGAAGTGGCTTAGCTGGACAAGGATAAATATGATTTAATTAAAAATATATATCCTCAATAAAGGAATGCCTTCTTCCATACTTACCTGTCTGCGCCTTGAGATCTGGAGCTGAGGCCCTTGTGGTTGTCCCACCACCATCAGTAATGAGGCACATGGGCACCCAGGAAAGGGCCTTTTTGGTAACGGCCCCCAGGTTATGGAATAGTCTCCCATTCGAGGTGTGTCACACCCCTTCTCTGTATACGTTTAGGAAGGCAGTGAAGACGCACCTCTTTGCCCTGGCCTTTGGCTAATGTGACCATTCCTCCCCTCCACACACCATAGATATTAGTATTTTAATATTTAATATACATTCTTAAATATGCTGGATTTTTAAAGTATGGGTATCATTGTTTTAATCTCTTATTTTAAAACTTGTAACCTGCCCTGAGACCTACAGGTATAGGGGGGATAGAAATAAATAAGTAAGTAAATAAATAAATAATATCTCAAGCTCGCTTTCTTTGTTGTGCATGCGAACTTCCAAATAAATTATATGAATACATATGTTTTAGTTAAATTAAAATGAACTAAATTACAGAAAGGAAGGTCCCCATTCCAATATGTTGCAAACCTCCCACTGTTTCATTAATTTAAGTGTTTTGAAAAGTTTTATATGTGAGAGGAGGGATTCCTTTTAGGATCTTGATGGTTTGGATTAATTGAATAAAATTAGAGAAAATGATCTCTAAGTGCAGGTACCTCTAACTTGTTTTAGATTGCTCTTCATGTTGTGTATTTGAACTTTTAAATAGATTATGTGGAATATTAAAAAAAAAACACCAAAATTGAGATGAAGTAAACAGCACCAATGAGAGATCTCAACCCAATATATCACTTTCCTTTTATTGATATGTATGAAAATTATAATCCACACCCACACCGGCATACAGCTACTGTTTCATTAATTTAAGTACTTTAAAAAGTTCTTATGTGACAAGAAGGATTTTGTGTAGACTTATTATCTTGATAGTTTGGATTAATTAAACACAGTGAGAAAAGATGAAAAAAATAAATCTGAACGTGCAATTATAGGATGCGATTCATTACAAGTTTTCCTAATTTCCTACAACACAATGGGAGGACTGAGTTTTCACATATTATAGTCAAAACTCTGAGAATGGTGTTTGAATGTGTGATTCTGTTATTTATTTATTATTTACATTTCTGTCCCATCCCTTACCTGAAGGTCTCTGGGTGGGTAACAACTGTTAAAACAACAAATTAAAAACAGAATACAGAATATACATTAAAAGCACTTTAAACATTCAACAGATCTAAAACAATATACTCCGTGTTTAAAATAATAGTATCGGTACTGGGAAGGGAAATATAATCAGCTCAGCCAAAGTCCAGGCAAAGAGGTGCCTTCCTAAATGGATATAAGGAAGAGGCATGACGCACCTCGAGGGGGAGACTATTCCAAAGTCTGGGGGCCATCACCAAAAAGGCCCTTTCCCGGGTGCCCACCAGCCTCACTACTGGAGGCAGTGGCACAATCAGGAGGGCCTCACCACTAGATCTTAAGGCATGGGCAGGTCAGTATGGGAGAAGGCGTTCCTTTAGATATTTGGGGTCCAAGTCCTTTAGGGCCTTATAAGTCAGAGTCAACAGCTTGAACTGGGCTCGGTAGTAAATTGGCAGTCAATGGAAACCTTTTAAAACTGGTGTGATGTGCATCCGGCTAGATGTTGCAGTTCTAAAAGTGCATTTTTTTTTCATCTTCAAGTGAATGTGAAGGAAATTTGCACCTGTGTGAATGCAGCCACTTCCAAATGTGGGGCCATCCATCTTTGGTTCGTAACTGCTGCAAATGTTTAGCGAATGTAGTGGCACCAGCAGCACCAAGCCAAACCCTTGGCACAGCAGGTGCTCAAATTTACAAATATAACGAAGCACCGAGCGAATGCACAAAGCATTTGCTTCACACTTGGACGTCGATCTTTGAATGTAGCCAACATTCAATTCAAATTTGTACAAATCGCAGATGTAGTGAATATTTATGCGCACCCTATTCTAAAGCAAAAAGAAAAAGAAAAAGAGAGAGGTCTCCTCTTTTTTGGTCTAGCGGTTAGGGAACCAGGTTTGATTCCACTGTCCTCCATGAAGCCAGATGGTTGACCTTGGGCTAGTCACAGCTCTCTTCTGAGCTCTCGAAGCCCCACCTGCCTCACAGGGTGTTCTGTTGAGGGGAGAAGAATAGAAAGCTTTGTTAGATGCTTTGAGTCCCCTTAAGTGGATGAGAATAGTGGGGGAGAAAAGCCAACTCTTCTCCTCCTCCATAAAGCCAGGTGGGTGACCTTGGGCTAGTCACAGCTCTCTTCTGAGCTCTCCCAGTCCCACCGGCCTCACAGGGTGTCTGTTGTGGGGAGAAGAATAGAACGCTTTGTTAGACGCTTTGAGTCCCCTTAAATAGGTGAGAAAAGCGGGGTAGAAAAGCCAACTCCTCCTCCTTCTTTTTCCTCCTCCTCTTCTCTTGCTCTTGCATGCATTTTTCTTGTGTCCGGTAGAAGATTATGGTGGGGTGGAAGAGGTGCCATGATGCTTGGCTGAATAACATTTGATTATGCCACTAAATATTCCCAAGCTCTGGTCTCATTAAGTCGATCTAAGTAGGATGACATGGGCCATGATGTTCTCATCAGCCTAGGTTAATAGAAGGAAACTCATCTGATCATCTGTTCAGGAAGGCATTCTCATACATATGCAGAAAGCCGGGCTGCTGTGAAAGGGAGCATGCTTTGGAAGAGAAAGATCCATACACTCCGTTCCTTAATGAATTCCTAGGACAAACTCCATCACTGAAGACATATGTAGTACAAGATACCATTTCAATTTAAAATGAATAGGAGATTGTAGCCAGGCGCACAACCCAGGGCTGGTGGAGCTGTGTTGCTATGCAATCAGAAAGGAATATATGCAAACATGGTGAATAATAGCGTTCTATTTTGGTGTGTTGGTACACTACATTTTCCCGAGATGGTAGCAAAGATTTAAATCACAGGGAAGATGAAACATGCAATCTGAATCTCTCTTTTTCAGTTATTTTTTTTTCTTCAATCTTCATCTCATTTTATCTGTCTGTTGTTATTATTAATGCTATTTAAAAATCTATATGATCCATAGTTGCACTGTGTGACTTTTTAACCCATGATGTGCATTTTATCTGTGCTTAAATAAAAAAAATAAGAAGTTTCCAGTTATTTGCAAGACATGTGCACAGACTACTGCGCACTTGATTAATATCACTGTTAAGTATTTCCAAGTTGAAATGAACGTGGAGTAAAATTATGTTTGGTTCACCATTTGTTTAGTTCAACGGAGAAGTTGTTAAACAAATGTTCACATTTGATTTGAAACTGGTTCAAAAACAAAGGCGGGGAAAGGGGAATAAAACTACAGGGAATGCAAGCAATTGATCAGTTCAGTTTGGTCAGAGTTTTGGAGGTTTGGAAAACCGAATGGCTGGTTCGACGCAAAATTTGTGAACTAGCCGATTTGTTTTTGCAAACCGGGAGTTCTCCAAACCAGTTTTGCACATCTGCATTTTCAAAGGTGCTAAAGCTACATTATTGAGCAGATTTGCTGGTATCATCAAAACTTCCTCTGGAAAAACCAGTGAATAAAAATAAACTAGGGATGTGAACAAATGCAATTTTTGACATTTGATTCATAACGAATTGAATATTTGAAAACCCAGATTCGTACATATGAAGAAAAAATTAATGTCACGACATTCAAACCCAATATGAATACATTTGTATCTATTTGTACGGATATTCGATACATATCCACTAATACAAATCTTATACGCATCAGTATGCATTCATATGCATCCTGTTTTCATCCCATATGCATCCCATTTTCATCCTGTATGTTTCCATATGGATGCATATGGATAAGCACACATACAAATGTCAGAATTATTCATACAAGAAATTCAAAATATTTGTATTCGTACGACTACTAGAATACGAATCTCTGGAAATTTGATTTGTATAGGAATGTCCGAGTTCATACGAATTCGTACAAATAACTAATATTTAAATAAATAAATAAATAAATAATATTTCAAATATTCGTGCACATCCCTAAAATAAAAATACTTGTCTTCCTGCCCTAGATCCTGTGAGCACAGCAAGAATTGTACTGAAACATTAGAGGGGCTGAAGTGGAAATGGTGAGGGGTCACAACTGGGCGTTAGCTACATGGTAAGGCTGTCAAGATCACCATTGGGATTTGTTAGATGGAATCTTAAATAGCAGGGAATGCCCCAGCAGAAGTCACAGTTTTAGGATGAGGCTGGATACAAGATGTGGAGATTGCCACTAGGTCAGTCCCGGCAGAACCGAACATAGGAAATGACCTCAAGAGCCATTTCCTGTTTTCAGTTACTCTGACTGTTGTCAGAGTTTGGTCTAGTGGTTAGGGAGCCAGACTCTTATCTGGGAATACTGGGTTTCATTCCACACTCCTCCATGAAGGCAGCTGGGTGACCTTGGGCTAGTCACAGTTCTCTTCTGGGCTCTCACTGCCCCACTGACCTCACAGGGTATCTGTCGTGGGGAGAAGAACACAAGATTTGTCAGCCACCTTGAGTGCCTTAAATGAGTGAGAAAAGCGGGATAGAAAAGCCAACTCTTCTTCTTCTTCTATCACAGACATGCTTTGAAATAAAGTCCTTCCACAGGGGAATCTTCCATTCACGTGTTTGGTTTCTTTCTGTCTGTTAGGCCTCTTGTTTCTCAGTAGAGATGTGCACAATTTTTTATTTCTATTTTTATTTTTGCATTCAGATTTGAATAAAATTGAATATCCAAAAATTATCCGATTCGAATCAAACACATTTGTATCTATTTGTTTGAATGTTAGATTTGAATCTGAAGATACAAATGTTGACAACTTTGGTGTGTGCTATATGTATCTGTACACATTTTGTACGCATCCTGTTTTATCCTATATACATCCCGTTTTCGTCCCGTACTAACAGGGCAAATGTGGACAGATATGAATGAGATTCAAACAAACATACAAATACAAATTGGCACATTCAAATGTTTCAAATCATTGAAACAAATGTTTCAGAACGTTCAAAATTTGTTTGAATGTTGACATTCGAATGTGTTGACGTTCTATTTGAATTTGAATGTCCACATGCAACTAATTTGATCAAATTTTGAATGTTTAGAACATTTGTGCACTTCTCTGTTTCTCAGTTCTCCCACAGTTCGCCCAAACACTCAGGAAAATGCGGAGTAGTGGAATAATCCATAGCAAATGTCCAGGTAAGTACTGGTATTTTTACTCTGGAATATCAGGTTTTAATGCACAGCTACTGTGGAGAATTTTAAAACCTACCTGGCAGCTGGCAATCCTTCTGGTCTTCTCTGCCCAAAAGAAAGCTGTGACTAGCCCAGGGTCACCCAGCTGGCTTAGTGGAGGAAGAAAAAGAATTGGCTTTTCTGCCCCGCTTTTCTCACCCATTTAAGGGGACTCAAAGCAGCTGGCAACCCTTCTGGTCTTCTCCGCCCAAAGGAAAGCTGTGACTAGCCCAAGGTCACCCACCTGACTTAGTAGAGGAAGAAAAAGAATTGGCTTTTCTACCCCACTTTTATCACCCATTTAAGGGGACTGAAAATGGCTGACAAACCTTCTGTTTTTCTCCCCGCAACAGACACCCTGTGAGGTAGGTGGGGCTGTGAAAGCTCAGATAAGAGAGTTGTGACTAGCCCATGGTCATCCAGCTGGCTTCATGGGGGAGGGTGGAATCGAACCCAGTATTCCCAGATAAGAGTCCTGCTCCCTAACCACTGGCCCAAACATAGCCTAAAAATATTGGCATTTTCCGACCTGATGTGACTGTTCATCGTCCCTAATTTCCTCCCCATATAAAGCATCAGCACCCCATTCAAGATACTCAGAGAAACAGTTGGGAAGCTGGGTTGTGCGGATGTATATCCCATTTGAATGCAAAACATGTCGCACCTAGCAGAATGGAAAGTCTGTTTCGTTTGAAGTCAGGCGTCTCTCAGATTTCTGCAATTGGGCCAGCCATGACCCCGGATTTGTCAGCCCTGTTTTGTGGTAAAACGAAGCAGTACAGTTGAGCACATTGGAAATCATAAACAAAAGATCCCATTGCAGCCAACGCGACCCTGGGACAAGTAAATTGAAAATTTGAGGAAGAATTCATGGGCATTTTAAACGGTTCTCCGTCCTCATTAGAGTTATTTGTCTTCTAGAACTGCTATTCGAATTTTATGGCCCCGTTTAGGTAGTGAAGAACACGAGTGAGTTGTATCTGTTAGACATATTGATGACACTGTGTTTTGGTTTGTTTTCTCCTCCTCCTTCTCCTTTTTCTTTCATTCATTCGGTTGACATAATATTGCTGAGTTGGAAAGATAAAAATGAATTAGAAGAGGGGAGAAATGGGCTCATAGGTTTACCATTTATAGCACTTTAGTGGGACCTGAGTAGGAAGCAAGCTTGCTGATTTATTTTGAGCATATAACAGACAATTTTAACACTATATTTTCATGACAAAGATAGTTGCAAGGAAATAAAACAGTTATGTCTGAATTTATTCACTTGATAATACCTGCAAATGAAAAAAGAAAAAAAATGCATAAAACTTTGCTACTCTTGTTGGGACCGTAAAACTGCAAGAGAAGGTTTGGGGGCAACCAGGTTTCATGCTCCTGTTTGCTTTAGGCTGACTTCTAAAGTGCAATTTCAACGGGTCCAGGAAGTGATTCCTCAGTTGGAACAATTGTTTCGGCCCTCTTTTAGAAAACCTGACCCACTGTAAAGCAGAACGTCAACTGATTTACCTTCTCCTGGGAGAAAACACCTAGGTGGGATCTAGGATACCTTTGTTTTTGATAAGGCTTCCTGACTTAGGGTGTGTCCCCACGGGCACTTTAATCCAAATTCGATTCGAATTCGGGAAGGAGTGTCCCCCCATGGCCACTGTAATTAATCCAAATAGAACCCGAATTCGGCACCAGGAATCCCTATGCAATTCCTTATTCCTGGATTTTATGAGCACTATCCTGCCTAAATCTGGAGGGGAAAAGTCCTGATGAAAACAGGATTGAGTCCCCTTTTTGGAGCCAGGTCTCCCACATGGGAATGATACCGAGCTATTTGGGGTGGAGGTCTAGCATTCTGGCCAATGGCAGCCAGCTGTGGGTTGTTTTTGTTTTTGTTTTTTACAGACGTAAGGGCTCCCCCCCTTCCTTGTCTTGCTTGCAAAAGCTCCTTACAGTACAAAATAGGCAAGAAAGGGGGGAGAAGGGGCTTTTATTTTTCTTTTATTTAAAGGGGCTTTTAAAACATTTTCACTGTAAACATGCTTTTAAAATATTTTTGCTGGGAACATGTATCTTTTGAAAAGAACAGAAACCTAGAAATGCTTGAATTGATACATTTGTAATCACAAAAGGGAGAGGTATGAAAAAGGAAAGTAATCCCATTCACATTTGAAGTCCCTTCCCTTCACGTTTGCTTCGTTTACTGCAGGCAGGGTTTGCATGGGGTGGGTGGATTTAAAACTTCCTTTTTTCCTGGTTTTTATTGCAGGCAGGGTTTGCACCGGGAGCGAGGGGATTTAAAAGCCTTGTTTGTACTGTTTAAAATAGTCCCAAAACCAAGACTAAAAAAGCTGCATGGGGATGGCTATATTCAGATTAATTGACAAGAACTCAGTCCGGATTAAAAATAGTCCCCAAAAATAGTCCAAAAGGAACTATTTCAGGACTAAAATTCCTGCATGGGGATGCAGCCTTGGGGAATTATTCATTGAATTGAATGTGGTGTCCCGTATAGGTTATTTATTTTTGTTTCTTTTGATCTGTGATTTTATCTGTGAAAGTTTTGTATGATTTTATGCCTTCTTGTAAACTTGATGTGGTCAAATGACTGATCAATGAAGACTGATTTGATTTGAACTAGTGGATGATGGCTGCACCCAGATGCCGCAAACTTATTCCAGTACATTTGCTATATTCCATAGAAATTGTAGTTTAAAAAAAAGCAAAGGCGCTGTGGAGACATATTTTTAACTGGCAAGAGTATAAAACAAGCCCTAAAAAACCCCCTAAATGTGAATCAGTTTGGTCGTTAGAATGTTAAACTCTTCTCTGGAGTTCTCCCTTTTCGATTCCACACTAATCCACCAAGCCAGCTAAGTAACCTCGGACTAGCCAATACTCTCTGAGAAGAACAGAAGATTTGTCAGCTGCTTTGAGGCCCCTTACATGGGTGAGAAAAGCAAGGTAGAAAAGCCAACTCTTCTTGTTTCTCCGTGATGCCAGCTTGGGTGAGTCCCAGCTCTCATTCTCAGCTCTCACAGCCCCACTTGCCTCACTGGGCATGTACTGTGGGGAGAAGAATGGAAGGTTTGTTAGCTGCTTTGAGGCCCCTTCCTGAGGTCTCTGCTGGGCAATTTATTGAATCCTTGATACACTTGGATCATCAGTTGCCATCTTAAGGATGGAGACGAAAAGAGCTGTATGAATATAAATCACTTATGGCTGCTAATTGATTAGTTGGTACATCTAGCCTTTCAAAGATTGCATCCAGTCATTCAAGAACCTAAGAACCTAAGGGGAGCCCTGCTGGATCAAGCCACAGCTCATCTAGTCCATAAGAACCTAAGAGGAACCCTGCTGAATCAGGCCACAGCCCATCTAGTCCATAAGAACCTAAGAGGAGCCCTGCTGCATCAGGCCACAGCCCATCTAGTCCACAAGAACCTAAGAGGAGCCCTGCTGGATCAGGCCACAGCCCATCTAGCCCATCAGAACCTAAGAGGAGCCCTGCTGGATCAGGCCACAGCCCATCTAGTCCATAAGAACCTAAGAGGAGCCCTGCTTGATCAGGCCTCAGCCCATCTAGTCCATAAGAACCTAAGAGGAGCCCTGCTTGTTCAGGCCACAGCCCATCTAGTCCAGCATCCTGTCCCATACAGTGGCTCACCAAATGCTCATGCGCATCTCAAGGGCAAACCTTTTCCTGCTCTCGAATCCCAGCAAATGGCCTTAGAAGTGTCCTGCTTACTTACTGCAATGTGTCTGGGTATCTCTGATCAAACCATATCCAAACATGCTTTATTCTGGAATATCCAAATACAGTTGGATAAGTAAGCGACGCCTGGATGAAGCTAAAGTCCTTCCCCCGCGATTTCCCATAGGTAAGACTTTCCTTTCCGCATCTCAGTTCTAGACGCTTTGCCTTTTGCAATCAACTAAATGTTCCATGGTGCATGGATCTGTCCTCACGCGAGAATTATGTTTGCAAATCCTCGCTGATTATGATTAATCAGAGCGAGCAGTATTTTTCTCCTGCTATGATTAAGAATCTACAAAATTATAGTTATTGCTGGCTTTGTTTTCTTTTCCATTTATACAAGAAAGCCACACTGATGGAGTTTGTCAACAATGATTGCAACCATTAATTTGCTAAAGAAAGGATCGTCTACAAATGCACGCATTATTCTTGTCACTGTTAGCAATTCTTATGCTGCATTTAAATTTCCTTTTCCTGTTAGGAGAATAGACAGAAGCCGTTGCAGTATCTTGGTATGATCCATACAAATACATACATGGTACTCTGTTTTTAAGATATCATTCAGTTTTCTTTTGTAAAAATCCCCAAATAATACAGTAATAAATAAATAATAAATACTAATACAATAATAATAATAATGTTATTATTAATGCAATAATAACAAAATGGAAATGATGTAATTGGAGAACGCATTAGTATTAGTATTTGTATTATTAGAATTAGTATTATTGACATAACACAGCGAACAGGACATTTATGCTGGTTTGGTCATTGTTATCACTAGTCGGACCCTTCCCAAGTTCCTAGGACTGAGTGATGTACTGGTGAATGATACTATTAATATTATAATTATTGTTGTTGTTGCTGCTGCTGCTGTTGATATTGGTGGTGTTGTTGTTACTGCTATTTGTATTTCTATCCCAGTCTCAGTGTGGGCAACAATAGTTTAAAGCAGACATATATTAAAACAACCACAGTATATATTAGAACACTAACAGAGTCTGTAGCCTCGGGCCATCACTGAGACGACCCTCTCCTGGGTGTCCACCTCTTTTACTGCTGTGAGTGGTGGGACAACCAGGAGGGCCTCCCCTCCTGATCTTTAGGCAAGCTATTAGATATTCAGATACATGTGTATTTGAATACAGCACACATATTTTGCATCTAGTAGAGTACTTCAACTAAAATGGTTGGATGATGCTTCATGGTTTGTCGTTATGATGGTTACGGTGGTGTTGGTTTGTCTCATAGATCATTATGTCTGATTTGGTAACTTGGTCTTCTGCTTTGACCTTCTGCTTGAGATGCCCAGAAGCAACTGGTGGGCCACTGTGGTGAGATGGGATGCTGGACTAGCATCTGAAGAAGTAGACGTGTTGACGAAAGCTCAGGCCACCAACCCTTCTAGCATCTGAAGAAGTAGACGTGTTGACGAAAGCTCAGGCCACCAACCCTTCTAGCATCTGAAGAAGTAGACGTGTTGACGAAAGCTCAGGCCACCAACCCTTCTAGCATCGGAAGAAGTAGACGTGTTGACGAAAGCTCAGGCCACCAACCCTTCTAGCATCTGAAGAAGTAGACATTTCTACGAAAGCTCAGGCCACCAACCCTTCTCCTGTTAGTCTTCCAAGTGCTACTACTCTCTTGGTTTATGTTTATATTCTTATAAAAGTGGAATTGAACAAATTCCTTTCGCAGCCCCCCAAAATGGCAGATGTCACTATTCCTTTCTTTCATAAACGAATGAACGAATGAAATTTTCATTTTTAAACAACTAACATTACGCAGTTATCTGAACGAGAAAGTAAATTTTAGGTTAAATTGAGCAAAAACAAACCGTTTCTACTATTTCCTGCGTAACAACTGAAATCCCTTGGTATATCTTAAAACACTAACCATGTTTAAAGCAATAAATGGAGTGAAATGGTTTAGCGTGTGTTGAATCAATCAGAATTAAATTCAATTTGCAGTTGACATTTTTTGTATAAAAAAAGTATCCACTTTCTATGACTGCTTTGCATATTGAATCCCTTTCTTCCAAAAAGAGGAGGGCGAAATGATTGCCGCGTTACCTGCATTTAATGAAGTGGAACTCGGCATTCTGTGTTGGGTTTCTGAACGTGAATTCCAAATCAAATGAAGATTGAATTTCTCCACTTCAGGTGGAAGAGAGGACGGGGATGACTTTTCCAGCATGAGCTAGGTGGCAGAATTGACTAAGAAAGTGACACTCAGCAATTGTGCAATCTTTAGATTGCAGCTTGTTCAGTGAGTCATATCGAGTGCAGCACAGAGTAAAAATCTATTTTTGGTAAAGAGGGAGCTGAGTTCGGTTGGGGATTCAGAGAGAGAGAGATTTCCCTTCCTCCACCCCCACCCCCCACCCCCGAATAGTTTAGAGCAGTACCTTTTCTGCAGCTTCCTGCTAACTTGGAAAGAGCAATAAACCCTTGATGTGATTGGGGAATTCCAGGATTCTGTTGCAGTTTCCTGATCCATGTTGACTTCATGTTGCATCCCCTGTTTGCCAGATCACTACCGAGCCAAACTCAAGGTGCTAACTTTGACTTATAAGGCCTTAAATGACATGGGAACAACCCAAATAATCAAAATAAGATAGATCAACTCAACACAAGCAACACAAAAGATCTATCAAGAAGAGAAACTAAGATCCTTCTAATATGAAATAACCAATAAAAGCCCGGATTCCAAAAAAGGAATATAAAACCTTATTATAAAGAATAATTGTAAATTTACATTTGTTATACACCATCCCCCCTTATTTTTCTTTTGTATATTGTTATTTCTTTTGTATATTGTTACCAGCTTTTATAAGATATACTATTTTTATTAGTAAATTTACTATTATTCTTTATAATGTTTTATATTCCTTTTTTGGAATCAGGGCTTTTATTGGTTATTTCATATTAGAAGGACCTTAGCTTCTCTTCTTGATAGATCTTTTGTGTTGCTTAAATGACTTGGGCCCCAAATATCTGGAGGAATGCCTACTCCCATATAGACCTGCCCGTGCCTTAAGGTCTGGAGGGGAGGCCCTCCTGGTCATTCCACCACTCTCAGCACCAAAGGAGATAAGCACCTAGAAGAAGACCTTCTCAGTGATGGCCCCTAGGCTGTGGAATGGTCCCCCCCCCCCTTTGAGGTGCATCTATCACCTTCACTGTATACGTTTAGGAAGGCAGTGAAGACGCACCTCTTTGCCCTGCTCTTCGGTTAAATGGGGATACAGTTTTCCTTCTCACTTGGAGATGCTGTTGTCTTAATATATACTGTTATTGTTTTAATATGTTGATTTTAAATGTTGTTATCCACCCGGAGACCTCTTGGTATAAGGTGAGATAGACATGCAAATAATGGGTGTTTTTCCACCGCAGCCCTTAGATCCGGATCTAAGAGGAGCCGTATCTAAGGAATGGGTACATTCCTTAATCTGGATCTAGTAGATCTGGGTTAAGGGAAGCATCCAATGTGTTTCCACAGGAGGTGTAGCACCCATTAGCAATGGGTGCTAACGCCCCTGCCATGGAAACACCTTTGCACCCATGTGGGGAATCTGGATTGACCCCCAAGGGGTCGGTCTGTCACCCCAGGTGTCTCTGGGGACAGGGGGGTGCAATCTCCAAAGTCCCAGCTTCGGAGTGATTTCGGAGTCCTTCTGAAATCACTCCAAAGATCACCAAGGACTTCGGAGAGGCTCCAGAGCTGTCAGCGCGGTCCATGCGCTATTAGCACAGACCGCACCGACTCCCCTCCAAAGTCCCTCCAAAGAGATTGGCAGAGACTTCAAAGCCACTCTGGAGTCCCTTCGGAGTGCCTCCGAAGTCTCTGCCGATCTCTTTGGAAGGACTTCAGAGTCACTTCGGAATGATTTCAAAATGACTCCGAAATCACTCGAAAGCTGGGACTTTGGCGCTTCCCCCCCCCCCCCCCCATGGCTGCATCCCCTCCCCCTAAGCCTCCTGTAGACCCCATTGCCTGTTTCCTGTGGAAACAGGCTCCCTTTAATCCGGATTTTCTGGCAGTAGACCCCATTAATGGGGTCTGCAGAAAGTACCTATTTGATCTGGATTTTCCCCATGGCAGTGGAAACAATCGGGTCCCAAATGGGTGCCGTGGTGGAAATGGGGTCATCCGGCTCACACCCAAATGGGTCCTTAATGGGTGCAAAAATGGGTACTTTTTGACAGTGGAAAAACACCCAATAAATAAATATAGAAGGTTTACATAAGAGTTGCTCTTTCAGGGCCTGCAGGTAGAATTTTCTGGAATGTCACCCGTCCACCCTCGTGGAATTGAGATAATGGAGTAAGAGAATGTGCCGTTTCAGTAATTGCATTTATATGTTCTGCATTTCTTCTCTCAAACATCCAAGCTTACTTGACGAATCAGAAGGGCTGATCCCTTCTGAATGGGATTTTAGTAGTAGTAGTAGTAGTAGTAGTAGTAGTAGTAGTAGTAGTAGTAGTAGTAGTGGTGGTGGTGGTGGTGGTGGTGGTGGTGGTGGTGGTGGTGGTGATATGAAAAGAGAAGTTCAGTCTGTCATGTATTAATTAGCAGTATTCCTGGAGGCATGGAATGCATCCTATATTTGTCTTTCCAGAATGAAGAATGGATTGTTCTGGAACATCCACAATTTATTCAAGAATATCCAGATATGAAGGAACAAGCCTTACATTCAGGCCTGGGAGGGGATGGGTTGGCCTAAAGGCAGACAACTCCATTGATTTCCTATCTCAGGCCATGGTCTCCTAACCTCTTCCAGGATCTTTTCGCCTAGTACAAAAACTAGGATTGCGCACAAATGTTTTTTTGCGTTCAGGTTCGAGTCAAACTGAATGTCAACATATTCTGTTCTATTCAAATGTTTAGAATCCGCATGCAACAAAAACCGATTTGAATCGGATACATTTGAATCTAGTCGTTTGAATGTTAGATATGAATTTGAAGCCATCTGTGTGTTATCTGTATATGTATGAATTTCGTATGCATCCCGTTTTATCACATATGAATCCCGTTTTCGTTCTGTATTAAAAGAGCAAATGTGTACAGATACGTGTGATATTCGTACAGATATATATGTAATACGTACATATCTGTACATTTGAATGATTTGAATCATTCGAAATGAATATCTAAATTCATTTGAATGTCTAAATTCGAATGTGAAGACGTTCTGTTTGAATTCAGATGTCCACATTCGAACAAATTTGGTCAAATTTCTCATCTTTAGAACATTTGTGCCCATCCCTAGCAAAAACAGCTATTTCTCAGCCACTTCGCCCCCACACCGAAAGAAAATAATCATTATGAATGCAACCAGAGGCTCCTAGAAGCTTATCTTATAGTGTTTTTCCTAGCTCACTCCAGTCCATCAGCTCGAGTGCCTGTTATGAACAGCATATCCCATCAAAATGAACTGTATCTTATTGGATTATGGAGATATGCTGTCTGATACCCGCTGCTATTGGAAAGTATTTGGAAACTGTTCCAAAATGCTGTGGATTTCGGTTGTTCTGCAGGTTTATCAATGGATGGTTGTGCCAAATCTTGCTATGGGCTAAGGTTGCATCTCAATCTGTCAATTTTGGAAGTAATATGGGTTGATAAAATAGTTAATTTCCTGGAAGGATTAAAGAAATGTGAGAATCAAGCCAAGAAGACAATTAGCAATGAAAGTTGTTTGGATCTCAAAATGCCTCTACACTTAAACTATAATGGTAAAAAAAACAGAAAAGGACACAGTCGCACTGGTGGCGACAGAATTTAACAATAAGTCAAAGCCTTCTACATTTTTTCTCAATTTAGGTAAAAGGATGCTATAGAGATATGTCATTTTTCAGTTCCAAATAGACTGGATGTTAGGAAATCACCCACCCCAGCTGAAATTCGTGTCTCTCCTATGCTGCCCGTATTAAAAATGAGGGGAAAGGTGATGGAAATGCAGCTATAAATATTTCATTCCATTTTCTGTCTGAAAAAGACAACTTGCATTACTTTTGAAATGCAATTATTTAATGCACTCTGGCAAGAGCTAAACAGCCAAGCCAAATTCTTTATACCTGCTGAATTCGATTAGAATTTGTATTCCATTTTTGAGAAGCCAAACTGCTGAGGAAATTTATTGGTAGCATAGAGAACCAATGAAAATTTAAAATAATGGCAACTTTTAGATGATTCATCCACAGCTTTTCCGCTTCTCTACTGCAAGAGCAGAACAACAGCAACAACAGAAAGAAAGAAAGAAAGAAAGAAAGAAAGAAAGAAAGAAAGAAAGAAAGAAAGAAAGAAAGAAAGAAAGAAAGAAAGAAAGAAAGGGAACCCTCCTCTCTTTGTTTACTAATCTTGACTATTTTTGAAGTTATCAGTCTGTGCATGAAAAGCTAAACTCGGATGTCGTTAATTGTTAAGGCTGAACTTGAATAGCAGACTTTGTAATATTGGGTCTGGCATTTTCTGCTGGAATTTATACGGTTTCTAAAGTCAGGTACAGCGTCATCAGATTTCCAAGGTCAGGTGCACAGTGAGATATAAGAACTTATTGGATTCCAGGTGGGGTAAGGTCAGCTCTATTGTGGTTTCACAGTGGTCCCCCATTTTCCACGGTTTCATTCATTCATTCATTCATCACATGAAAGGTTCATGATGAACCAAAGTTGAGTAGCGCTCGCACTTGGAGCACTAGTCAGTGTTACCTATTCCTCCCCCTGTTTGAACACTTACCTTGGGTGTTTTTCCACTGTCAGAAAGTACCCTTTTTTGTACCCATTCAGGGCCCATTTGGGTGTGAGCTGGATGACCCCGTTTCCACAACGGCACCCATTTGGAACCCGATTGTTTCCACTGCCACTGGGGAAATCTGGATCATCTGGGTACTTTTTGGCCTTTAATCTGGATTTTCTATAGACCCCATTAATTACAGTTAGACCCCATTAATTACTAGTTACAGGCAATGGGGTCTAGAGGAGGCTAGGGGGTGGGGATGCACCCATGGGGGGGAGCCCCACAATCCCAGCTTCGAAGTGATTTCAGAGTCATTTCGAAATGACTCTGAAGTCACTTCAAAGAGACCGGCAAAAACTTTGGAGAGACTCTGGAGCTGTCAGCGCGGTCCGTTCGCTATTAGCGCAGACCGTGTGGACTTCCCTCCAAAATCCCTCTGAAGCAATTGGCAAAAGGCTCTGGAATCTTGCCGCCAGTCTCTCCGAAGATCAGCCCAGGCTTCGAAGGGATCTTGGAACTCTTTCCTGCTGACATCGCGGGTGCTCTGGGGCTTTTTTGCGCAGACTTCGGATGCGTTCCAAAATGATTCCGGAGCAGCTTCGAAGTCTGTGCCAGTCTCTTTGGAGGGACTTTGGAGATCGCACCCCCCTGTCCCCCGAAACACCTGGAGTGACAGGTGGACACTTGGGGAATGATCCAGATTCCCCACATGGGTGCAAAGGTGTTTCCACAGCAGGGGGGTTAGCACCCATTGCTAATGGGTGCTACACCTCCCGTGGAAACACAGTGGGTGCTTCCCTTAATCTGGATCTACTAGTTCCAGATTAAGGAATGTACCCATTCCTTAGATCCAGATCTTCTTAGATCTGGATCTAAGGAGCGCGGTGGAAAAACACTTCTTGATTTGATTGTGTGGGGCCAGTCCTCTTCAGGGCGCCGCCATTTTGGCTCTGAAACCCTGAGCGATGGTGTGTCTGTCAGCGCCTTCGCCATGACAACACTGATGCTCTGTGCATGTGCAGTCACATCGATGTTTGTCCGGGGTGCCAGCATGCTTGCACGACACCTCAGAGCCCTGGAATAGGTGCAAATGGCCAATGCCTGGATGCGCCATGTATGTGATTAGGTAAGCTTGACAAAGTCGTGGAGCACGGTTCTGTCCTCCACATCTAGTGGATGATTAGGGAACTTCTGGGCAGGCAGGGGGCATCTGGAGGCTGTCACAGCATCCTCAAGGTGTAGATGCTCTTCCCCAGAATTTCCCTAATGGTGCACTATGGGCTGTAGCGCAAATAGTCCCCTGGTGAAAAATAAGAAGCCCAACTATAAAGGAGTATGCTTCAAAGCTTCCCTTCTAGGCGCTTTCTGGACCGACCAGCTGAACACCAGCAAAACAAGAGCCTCAATTGCCTTTAGACATCCACTTTAAGATATTAAAGTGGGGAAAGAGCAGAGATCTGCCGCCCTTTTGCGCTACTTAATGGAAGAGCCGATCAAAAGAAATGCGAAAACACAAGTCCTGGTCTTCCTGCCTTCACTCTAGTGTGACCTAAATCTAGAAACGTCTTTAGCCTCCTTTAATATTCCAACTGGTGAAAGCAGCATCATTAAACACCCCAACCCGGCTTCCCACAAACATGACCCAGTTATTTTGAGTTTACTAATTTGGTTAACAAGACTATAAATAATAATTCAGAGCCTTAGTTTATCGTTAGCAGCGGTGGCCTATTATAATTTTCCTTGGCAGCCCATATGGTGGGTGATAAACTAAGTAATAAAACTGCCACATGGAGCATAGGTCTGCTTTTATGTTTTTATGGCAGCTTCTTTCGTCTGATGCATAATTAATATGGAGGGTTCAAAAAATGTTTTGTATCTGGAATTTCCCCTGTGGCAGGATGCATTTCTTTTTTGTTGTTGTTGTTTTTGAGTTCTGTTGTTGTTGTTTGGGATGTCATGCCCGTTACTTTTCCATCAACCTGACTGAGGTACATATGAAATCATGCATGGTATAGAAAAAGTGGATCGAGAAAAAATTGTTTCTCTGGCCCTATAGTTTAAGACCCCTTTAGATCATCCTCAGGTTGTGTTACTCACATTATTTTTATTCAATCCGTTTCCCAAGCCATCAGATTGTTTTAACCAGAGTCCTCATTTTCATAGGACTCCTGGCATCCCTGGGCATCTTCCCTTCCTCATTGTGAGCAGGGGGGCGGTCTAAAGGAGGCTGAACCGTGCTGTGGTGGGTGGGTCCAGTCTTTCCTTTGACCAATCAGCACATGCGGAAGTCATGAGGCCCCTCCCCTTCTCTCCTCAATTTATGGCTCTGATTCCTCTTCCTATCTAGCGTTTTTCTGCAAAACTATTCTTATTATTTTTAAAATTAATCACACAGAGAAGAAAGCACATAAAAAAAGGAAGGGGTATGTGGAGGTGGGGGAGCAGGCTTAAGAAAGAACCACAAACACACACCCTTGCCTCCCTTGAGTGACACAATGGCATCCAATAAGAAAGGAGGTAGATTTGACACAGCAAAAGGGGCGGAGAGCCAAGGGTTCCATGGTGGAAACTCAGGTCAATTGTGGAGAAAGGTGTGAGCGATGCAGTCCCAGCAAGGATGGCCTGGGGATGACTTAGGTGTGGACAGAGCTGGTACAACCTCAGTTCAAATTCTGAACCAGGATGTCCTATCTCATATAGGTGTGACCAGGGCCTTTTTGGCACAACACTTCAGGCACTCCAGGATGTATCTCTTCACCCAGCGAGTCATAGATCTGTGGAGTTGCTGCCAGAAGAGGTGGTGACACCAACCAGCCTAGATGGCTTTAAGGAAGGGTTAGACAAATCCATGGGAGACAGGTATCTCAATGGCTGCTAGAATGGATGCCTATGCATACCCTCCAGGCTGGGGAGATAGGCAGGATGCCTCTATAGGCCTTTTGCAGGGAGTCAAAAGCAGGTGAAGGTTTTGCCTTTGTCTTCTGCTTGAGGTGCCCAGAAGCAATTGGTGGACCACTGTAAGGGACAGGAGGCTTGATGAGCCTGTAGCCATTGATGCACCTAGCAGAAGAACAGAATACTGCAACAGATGGCACAAATGTGCGTGGACTGGAAAATGGTGGTTTGGTTTGGTTCAAATCCAAACAGCTTCATCTTTTAAATATGTTTTAGGTATAATTTATATTTTTATCATTGTGACCTGCCCTGGGATCTTCAGGTGAAAGATGGGATATGGATGGATGGATGGATGGATGGATGGATGGATGGATGGATGGATGGATGGATGGATGGATGGATGGATGGATGGATGGATGGATGGATGGGTGGGTGGGTGGGTGGGTGGGTGGGTGGGTGGGTGGAATCTGGTGCTGCACATAAAAATGAAAATTGAAAAGCATTTAAAAGGGCAAAATGCCAACCAGCCAGTAAACGTAACCATGAGGAAAGGTTGTAGCATCTGGAGCCTTTTTGTCTAGAAAGGAGAAGGGTGGTGAAAAACTTGACAAGAGATGCATAAAATTATGCAAGGTGTGGAAAAAGTGGATAAAGAGAAAGTTTTTTTTTCACTTTCTCAGAACACAAGGCGGAGAAAAGAGTCTTCGTACACAACACAGATTTGACTTCCATGGTTTGCTCCCATGAAATGTGGTGTTGGCTACCACTTGAGATGGTTTTCAAGAAGGTTTGGAGCAATTCATGGAAGGCAGGGCCATGAATGGCTACTAGCCATGAAGGCACTTGAAGGTCGCATGCAGGGCCAAGAGTCCAGTGGGGACATTTCTTAAGCCCATGTGTGCTATTTGCACATTAGCAAAAACACGTGAAACATTTCAGGAACACAAAGGAGAGAGTCAATACAGCTGGTAATATTTTAAAGAACAGCTTTGCAAGAATCCTGCAAACCTTTGCACACACACACACACAAAGTTTTCCAGACCTTTTCTGTTACATCTCATCAGCATCAAACCTCATAGGCCTTTCAGTATCTACCTACCTGCCTGCCTGTCATCCATCTGTCTGTCTGTCTGTCTATCTATCATCTCTATCTCTTACCCCCCCTCTCTCTCTATATATATAATCTATGAATCTTTCTTTCTTTCTTTCTTTCTTTCTTTCTTTCTTTCTTTCTTTCTTTCTTTCTTTCTTTCTTTCTTTCTTTCTTTCTTTCTTTCTTTCTTTCTTTCTTTCTTTCTTTCTTTCTTCATGATGGACAAAGATGGTATGATTTAGAACCAGAGCTGTCAAATGGCATTTTGGAATGCTTTCTCAGTCTTGGAAGGCAGCAGGAAGAGTCGATTTTAAGAGGCTGCATAAACCTTCGAGTTGTTGGCCATAATATCGCTGTCAAGGTCGCTTATCCTTGGTCTGCCGAACGGATGGTAAAACTAGCCAGGTAAATTAATATAAGACTTTCTGCGCGAGAAAAAGCTCTTCACCTCCCTCCACTTAGCCTCTCTCTTTCTTTTATTAGAAGAAGGGAAAAGAGGGAGAGGAATCCAATCAGAGTATTTGACTGCAAACTACTATGCTTTTAGCATGAAAATGGCACCTGCTCACTAATAAAGTTGCAATTGCAAATTTAGTTTCTCCTTGTTGGGTAAGCAGGTTTAATTTGCAAATCAATCCTTTAGTTACAACGGCACCACCAAATGACTAACTATTGATATTAAAGGGCTGCTTTACATTCCAGGCATGCCTGGGTTTCTCTTTTCTTTTCTTTCTTAAATGCGCGAAATACTTAATGTTTGCTTCGGTCTCCAAATGAATTTGGCTGGAACAAGGAAATCCATAGGAAAAAAAATATACAGAAGTGATGCTTGTCAGGTAGAGTTAATGCTGTTTATTTCCAAAGACAGAAAGTGGCTGTAAAATCAAGGGTAGGTTGTAGTTTTCTGTAGGTATTCATGTGGAGCGCGTTTTCACTTATACTGCCAGCATGAGTACCAAAGATAGTCATTAGATCCCATGGTGGTGGGGTTAATACGGAAACCTGCTGCTAAATTCTTTGCTAAGGCTATCCAGGCAGGAGCCAAGCTAATTCAAGACACAGATTTTTAACCAGGTGCTGAATATTTTAGATGTGTCTAGACGCATTGTTTTATAATGTATATATTGTCCATAATTTTGCATCTGTACTGGTCATGGACTGTAAATAATACAGAAACCTTAGCATTTTTACAGGTATAGGCAGCGTAAAAACAGAATGAAAGAAGAAGAGGCCATTAAAAGAAGCAGAACTCTGTGTTTTAAAAGACTTAACCTCATGTTCCTCAGGACATCAGACTAGGGGTGTGTTTCCATTTATGTTTTTATGCGAATTGAGTCCATTTTCAGTGCTGAACGTCCCCAAAGGATTAGAGCAATCCTGGGACAAGATCTGAACACATGTCCTACCATGTGCTGGGAGCACATGTGAACAAGTTCTCAGAGTAGTTTACAATTGAAATATGACAGTTAAAATTGTAAAATTGAAACTCCGTCCCTCCGTCCCTTCCTTTCTTCCTTTTTTTATGGGTTGGGTTGTAGATAGTGTTTTTTTCTCTCTCTTTTTTTTGGTTCCTTAGAAATCTACCAGTGGCAAACAATGCCATTTTAAATTTTCCCTGTTCTCTGTGTGTGCAGTGACCGGTCGGCTCTGAATTGTGTTTCGTCAGAACAGTCTGTTCAGATGTTCCAATTAAATCTTTCAAAGCCTTTATGTTTTGTTCTGAGCTCAACGCCAAATGCACAGACCATCTATTCCCAGGCCTGTTCTCCTCACTCCTTGAACTGTTGGTTCTAATCAAGCACAGTCGGAAACGGGGTCACGATACGCTTTGCAGGGCAACTCGATAGGAGTGAGAAACTGATGCTGAGAGAAGATACGGCAGTCTGGATCTTTTGGGAATATGGTCTCAGAATGTATGTGCCAGGTACTATTCAAAGACCAGTGTGTAAAAGCTGAATAGAAGTGCAGCATCTGAGGTAGAAAGCATTACAAGAAAGACTTGTTTCTCTTATTCTCCCCTTCCAGGCTCAGTTGGAACCTGCTTTTTAAAAATGAAGATTTTGTTAAGACCTGGGCCCTGGTCACACAAGTATAAGGCAGGATGTTCTATTCATTTATTCGAACTGAGGCCGTACCAGCTGTGTTCACACCTAGATTGTTATAGGTCATCCTCAGGCAATTCTTGCCTTGGGTTGCATTGCTCACACCTTTCTCCACAATTGACCTGAGTCTCCACCATGGAACTCTTGGTTCTCCACCCCTTTTGCTGTGCCCAATCTACCTCCTTTCTTATTGGATGCTGTTGTGTCACTCAAGGGAGGTGAGGGTGTGTGTTTGTGGTTCTTTTTTAAGCCTGCTCCACCACTTCCATGCCTCCTTCCTTTCTTATGTGCTTTTCTTCTCTGTACAATTTTTTGAATAATAATAATAAATTTGCAGAAAAATGCTAGATCGAAAGAGGAATCACGCACATAAACTGAGGAGGGAAGGGGAGGTGTCTCATGAACTCCATACGTGCCAGTTGGCCAAAGGAAAGACTGGTCCACCACAGCATGGCTCAGCCTCCTTTAGCCAGTCCCCCCACTCACACTGAGGAAGACGGCCTGGATGCCAGGACAGGCTGAGTTCTCCGGAAAAGAGGACTCAAGTTAGAACGATCTTACGGGGGTAGGCCGGCTTGGAAAACAAATTGAATTAAAATAGTGTGAGTAACACAATCTGAAGACGAGCTGAGGATGTCCTAAACTACTTGCGTGACCAGGGCCCTGGTGTATACTTCTTTGGAAAAATGAAACAGACAAGGGTTGTGGCCATCTTCACTTCAATCCATCTCACACACCTTTTCATTTCTATCCATTTTATTTGTGGACGTTCCATTCTGAGGAAAGTCCAAATGGAGGGTGGAAAGTTCACAAATAAAAGGGATAGAAATGAATAGGTGTAAGCAGCCAGAACTCCAAAGATGTGCTGATGAGGAAGGCTGAAAGTGAAGGTCTGACCATGGCTAAAGTAGAGAATTTGAAAAGCTTTCTTTTCTTTTCAAGACCTCATGCACAAGTTAGCCTGACTCGCCATCGCTCGTAAACTCCTTCCCTTTATTTTTTAATGTTTGCTAAATAACAGTCATTCACGGATAGCAAGGGGGAAAAACAACAAAACCTAAACCCTCTCTAAAGTATTTCCTCGGCGCTTTATAACGCATTGTGACGAATTATATTTCAGGAGTTGTAAAATGTTCTCATCACTTGTAATACCTCATTTAATGAATTGATCAAACTGAAATGTAAAGATGTAACAGCATTTATTTTGTATATTATATTGCATATAATTTTTAGCCTTGACGTTTATCACCATGGAAGCTGTTATTTTACATATCATTTTCAAACCATATCAGCCTTAAACACATTTAAATTTAATAAGCAAGTAGATTAGATTTGCTTTAAAGCTAGGCATATCATTACGGCTTGCGCCTTTGCCAGTCGGGCCGCAATCTGCTATTAAATGCAGCATTTAGCTTGCATTCCAAAAAGTAAAATAATTTATTAAAATAGAGGGATGTATTAACTCAAGTGATTGAACATAGAACTGCTTTGGGGGACTGATGTGAATTAATGATAGTATTGCTATGTGTCTCAAGATGGCAGCTGGGGTGTTTCCCTTTTGACTTATCAACCATCTTTTTGTCCTTCTTCTTCTTCTTCTTCTTCTTCTTCTTCTTCTTCTTCTTCTTCTTCTTCTTCTTCTTCTTCTTCTTCTCCTCTTTCCCTTTCCCTTTCCCTTTCTCTATCCCTATCCCTTTACCCTTCCAGTTTGGTCTAGTTCAGATAGTCAGTCAGTTTGGTCTAGTGGTAAGGGAACCAGACTCTTAACTGGGAATACCGGGTTTGATTCCACACTCCTCCATGAAGTCAACTGGGTGACCTTGGGCTAGTCACAGCTCTTTTCTCTGAGCTCTCACAGCCTCACCCACTTCACATGGTTTCTGTTGTGGGGAGAAGAAGAGATGGTTTGTCAGGCACTTTGAGTCCCCTTCAATGCATTAAAACAGTTTGTGTGATCAAAGGACGGAGCTGGAACTCACCACCTTTGGCCACGTCATGATTTTTGTGGCAGGAGGAAACCCAATCAGAGAGAGGGGCAGGAACCCCAACTGGCAAGGGGAGGAAGAGATGCACTTTCCCCAATGGGAACAGCAAGAATCAGGGCTGTCTGTGATTTATAGTTTTTTTAAAAATGCACATTTGTGTTGGAGTTAGGTTAATTCCGTTTTTAAAAAGTTGAGTGGGAATGCACCCTGAGTCCCCTTAAGGGTGAGAAAAGCAGGGTATAAAAACCAACTCTTCTTCATCCTCATCCTCCTCTTCCTCTTTTCCTTCCCCTTCCTCTCCCTCTCCTCCTACTTACTTCTTGGCTTTTTAAAGAAACACACAAGTCCGTCAGCTTTCAAAATTCTTCTCCTCTCCCAGAAATGGAAGTTGTCGATAGGACAAAGCAGCATTTTAAATAGGGGCAGTTTGTGGCTGTTGGGTAGGTTGAACCAGAGTGAAAACTCTGGTTGAGAATAAGAAATCCATGACACGTGGGAACGTATTGCTCCTAGAATGGATCAAGTCCATCTGAATCCTTTAGGAGGGTGGGCCGAGGGCAAGACATGAAACTGGTGGTGGTAGCGGCAGTGGTGGCACCACAAAAGGGATGAAGTATATGGGAAAAGCCATATGGGTGCTGCTAAAGGATATCTGAAGGAGCACCTTCTCCCGTACTGACCTGACCGCACCTTAACATCTGGAGGGGAGGTCCTCCTAGTTGTCCCACCACCCTCAGCAGTGAAACAGGTGGGCACCCAGGAAAGGGCCTTTTCAGTAATGTCCCCCAGGTTATGGAATAGTCTCCTCCTCAAGGTGTGTCACACCCCTTCTCTGTATATATTCAGGAAGGCAGTGAAGACACACCTCTTTGCCATGGCCTTTGGCTAATGTAATCATACTCCCCCCCCCCCCACTTCAGATACTATTATTTGGGTTATTGTTTTAAATATGCTGAATCCTTTAAGTGTGTGTGTGTGTGTGTGTGTGTGTTTAATATATACTGATTTGTAATTTGTTGTTTTAAAGGTTGTTACCCACTCTGAGACCTTCGAGTATAGGGCAGGATAGAAATACAACTGATGGATGGATGGATGGATGGATGGATGGATGGATGGATGGATGGATGGATGGATGGATGGATGGATGGATGGATGGATGGATGGATGGATGGATGGATGGATGGATGGATGGATGGAGAGCTTGACATTTGGTTGCTTATGCCTAAGATGAAGCATGTTATTTATGGTAACCCTTTCAGGTACCCTTTCCTCTTTAAAGGTTTATTTTAAAACTTATATCCCACCCTTCACAAAAGGTCCTAGGGCGTGGTCACAATAACCCACCCCAATCCCTGAAAGTAATTGTTACCCCTAATTTGTCAACACCATAAGTGAGTAGCACTTCTTGCAATGCCAGGCTGGTTTCTTGGTGGCTAATAGATGCACATAATTACCCAAACCATTTCTTGTGTTGCACTTTGATAAAAAGAAGACCAAATCAGCTGTGAAATAATGTTTCAGTAGATCTATACGGAAGGCAACAAAAGACGGCAACCATATTATGTGTATGTGCGTTTTCTCCCATTGAATGCATTATTTGGGATTTTTCTGCACTGTCTTGCTCCAAGAACAGGCACAAACATTGCTGCTGTAGTTTGGTGGGGGTCAGGAAGAGAGAGAAAGAGAGAGAGAGAATCCTGCTTCAAAGTGTCAAACCCAAGCAATTATCCCTAATGGACTAGAAGGCAGATCTCTCATCCAAGCAATTAATCACAAGAGGAAGAGGAGACAGAATCTTTGCAGGGGGTTCATTGCTAGAAGCTGGCCTGCTTCCAAGGAAAGGGAGAATTCAAAAGTCAGCAAAATACCGTAATATGTGATGAGCACAGAAGAAGAAGAAGAAGAAAGAAGAAACTCTTGCACTATCACACGATGTGGTGTTGGCTATTATTCTGAAGTACAATACTTCAAAACAGGTTAAGACCATCTGTGATGGACATTCCATGGCAGTCCTTTGTTTGTCTGTCTGTTTGTTTTGCTGTCATCAAATTTACATTTTGCCCATTTTAGAGGTTTGTGGCCAAATTCTTGACTCAAAATTTAATGAGGAATGGTTGAAGGATCTGGGAACGATTAGCCTACAGAAGAGAAGACTGAGAGGAGACATGATAGTGGTCTTCAAGTCTCTGATGGGCTGTCACAGTGTGGAGGGATCATCCCTATTCTCAGTTGCACAAGATGGGAGGACTAGAAACAATGGAATGAACCTTCAAGGGAGTCAATGCAGATTAGATATTAGGAAAAACATCCTGACAGTGAGGGTGATCAGTCAATGGAATAGGTTGCCATGGGGGGTAGTGGATTCTCCTTCACTGGAGGTCTTCAAGCGGAGGTTGGACCTACATCTATCTGGGATGGTTTAGGAAATCCTGCATTGAGCAGGGGGTTGGACTGGATGACCCTGGAGGCCCCTTGCAACTCTAGGATTCTATGATTCATGACAGTGACTGGAGGAACATCTATAACCATGTCCTTTAAGAAGGATTTATATAGAAGTTGATGTTTTGTGAGGCAACAGATATAAAAATATGTACAGTATTTATCTGGGGATTTCCATATGTGTTTGTTTTAAAATATTTGGAGGTAAGGTGGAAATGGGGCAGAACAGATTTATGAGTGAGTATATGCAAAGTGACAAGAACTGAAAGCGGACTCATCCATCTATTCTTTCTACGATACATATGCGTTTTGGTGTCTAGCTTCCTCATCGCTCCTGAAAATGCCGGGAAATATAACAGCAATTATACCAAATCAATCATATCTTTGATTTCCATCATTAAAGATGTCTGAAATGCCTAGTACTCCCTGAATGTATCTTATTTTGGGTGTTTCTCCACTAGCAATGAAGGACCCATTTAGAACCCATTAGGCACTCAGTTGATATCAATCCGTCATGCCCTGTTCATACCCAAGACCCATTTAGGACTCCATCTGTTCACACTAGCAGACATGAAATCCAGAGTTAATGGGGTCTTTGGGCCCTTAAATCTGGGTTTACTGAAGACCCCTTTAAAGGTGTCTTCAATCCAGTCTTCAGTCATGAATACTGGATCAGAGAACATACATTCACTCTGCCACCGGGGCAGTGAGGTCAAGGGGCAGGCTCAGTGGTTGCCATTTGCAGTGCCCCACCATTCACAACTGTGGAGCCCTTCACGTCCTGCGTAGGTGCAATGAAGCGGGTTACGGAATTTGTGATGGGCTTCGTAGTTGCTGCGTAGGCAGCTACGAAGCCCGGCCTCTCTGCCAATCCCATTATCAATGGAAGTGAACCTTGAGTGACATCCACTCTGGCCAATCATGCTATGCCACCGGCAGCCCTTCTGCTTTGGGCCAGACGGATGGCCAAGAGGGTGGCCACTGCAGATGCATGGGTTCCTTGCCAAGATCATCATCTTCTTCTTCTTCTCCTCCTCCTCCTCCTCTTCCTCTGCTGCAAGTGTATTCTCCAGGAGGCCATCCATCCTTGGGAAAATACTAGCATCTGACTTCTGGCACTTCAACCCGCATCTGACACAGTCCTCAAAGACCATTCAGATGTTTCCAGAGAGAACTAAATTCCAGCTCAGTCCAACACAGCTTCCTAGATTCCTCAGTATAACTCGGATCTCTTTCTGTCGAAAGAGCACCGTGATCTTATTCCACCCATTTACTGCACAAAGAGAATTCTACTGTGCAGTAAAGTGATGGTTAATAATACTGAGAACAAAGCACTATTAAACCAGAGCTGTGTCTGGTAGTTTATAGCAGCACATCTTGAAATTTAGCTTAGCGTACAGGGGGCCATTTAAGAAGATAAGAGACATCTAGCATGATGATTTCCTTCAACATGATAATAAATATACCGAAGTACCCTTTTATCTTTAATAATTCAGGATTCGCTGAGTGTTTAAAGGCTTGGCCGTTCTAACATTTAAGAAATTGGATGGAGCTCTGTTAAAAAAATAACAGGAGAGAGATCTCAGCAGCAGTCGGGCAACAACAGAAAATATTGTGCCATCTCTGCAATCCATCTTTCAGAAGAAGGCAACAGCGTTAGGTACAATTAACCTAGCAAAGAGGGCTTTCATAATATTTTGAACGCTGTTCCCTGTACCAAGGCCTACAGAAACGTTGCAGATCTGAGAGAGCTTTATGCTGTGCTCTGCAGGGCAAGTTCCTCTTGGTTCAGTCCAGGTTGGCTGAAAAATAAATTGAGCTGCTTCCCAAAATACCAGGAACTTTCCCAGCTTGCTTTTAATCCAAACCGAACAGAGATACTTCAGCTTGCATCCCGTTCCAGCTCCAAAGTTGCTCGCCTTAAATGCAAGTGCCAGTTCTGGTTCAGTCTTCGCTTACTGCCTGCAGCGTGTGTGCTGGGAGGCACATTTCCAGATCTTCTTCGAAACATTAACAGTGCCCACCTGTGGCACTTGGGGAATGGACCACTAAATGGCATCACTCTGGTTGGCGCTATGGGAAGGGCACTTATATGGAGGCATCTGCCTCCAGTGGCAGCCGTGGAGACAAGGCCTCTAGATAGGGGAAGGAAGGAAGGAAGGAAGGAAGGAAGGAAGGAAGGAAGGAAGGAAGGAAGGAAGGAAGGAAGGAAGGAAGGAAGGAAGGAAGGAAGGAAGAGGAAACCTGCTGGATCAGACCTCAACCCAACCAGCCCAGCATCCTGTCTTACACACTCATCAGTTATGAGCATCTCAAAGAGGTAAACAAATTCAGACTCCTCACCTGTTCTTGAATCCTTGTAAATGGCCTTTAGAGTCATCCCGCCTGTCTCTCCAATCTGGAGGTGGTACTTAGGACTCCATTCTCCTAGCCATTGGTGCACTATCCTCCATGAGTTATGAAGAGCCCTGCCAGATCATCTAGTCCAGCATCACGTCTCACATAGTGCCCCACCAATTGCTTCTGGGCAGCTCCAGCAGAAGACTTAGGTGCCTACGGCCACACCACCCTGAACACGCCTACCCTCGGAAGCTAAGTAGGGTCAGGCCTGGTGAGTACTTGGATGGGGAGACCTCTTGGGAAGTTCTCAAGTTCCTAATTTCTCAAGGTTGCCATGGTGACATCTGAAAGTGGTAGTGGAGGCGTAATAAAAAATAAAACAAAATAGAAAATGGGAGGGAAGCAGAAGACAAAGGCCAAACATACCCTTGCTCTCAAATCCCTGCAAAATATCTTTCAGAGACATCCTGCCTGTCTCTCCAGCCTGGAGGCAGTGCCTAGTAGCCACTGATAGACCTGTTCTCCATCAGAGCATAATGTAGTAAACCTCAGAAACAACGGAATCTGGGTGGCTCAATGCATGAAGGCACCACGGAAATGCCAAAGTTAGACAGACTCTTGGGCCCTGAAAAGGTTGACGGTGAAATGTTGAGGTTACAGACGTCAAGATTAAATGTTCCACATTTTAAGCTATTACAAAGACAATGAACTAAAACACTTGGTAGTATGAGGGCTTTCCAGGAGGGTAATTAGAGGATGACAGGAACCAGAATCTGGACAGTACTGTCATTAAGCAATGAAAGAAGTATAGCGCATGTGAGAATGAAGCTGGGCAAGGGAACACCACAAGAGCAATAGGTAAATGTGTGTCTCTGTGCGCCACCCTTTCGGTTCTGACTTTTTGATTCTGCATGCCAGAAGGGGTGGAGCTGTTCCCCATGCCGGAGCTCAGCGTGGCTTGCTTGGGGACGCCTCCGTCCACACCGATCCCTGAACCCGGTGCGCATTGCCAGGCATGCCATGCAGACTCCCCAAATGTGCACCTGGCCCTGCGCCCGGCCCCTGGGCACCAATACAGCACCCAAATGGTGCTAACTGGCCACCATGGGGACGCGACCTTTGAGGGAAATATTGTTTAGAAAATACAATTCTTTTCCTACAAGGCCATTCTGAAAGGCTGAGTGTGGGCTCCATCTTCCTACGCTCTCAAGGGTGCCATGGTGACATCTGCAAGTGGCGTTGGCGGTGGTTTGGCACCAAACATCCCTGCCCTTGAGTGGAAACTCTCCTGCTGTAAAAAAACAACAACAACAACACACAATGGGGCAGTTTAACCATGCAGATATTTTGTACGCGATCAAATATTTAGTGGATGGTAGTAAATATTCATTTGTCTTGTTACGGCAACATTACACAAGTTTTGATTATGAACAGTCCAATTGCGTCCATCCCTGTGCTGGGCGGAAGGATGCCAGAGTGGGATAGGAATGTCTTTCATGAGCAAATTGGGCTCATTAAAACAGATCGGCTCATCAGCCAGATGGCTTAGTGATAGTATAAATATTGGTTGTTTAATTGGTTGACCTCCCTGACATTTTTCTTTTTTATAAAAGATCAAATGGAAGTTAATTTATAAATATGAGCGTAATGTTATCTTTCTTTTCCTTCCTTCCTTCCTTCCTTCCTTCCTTCCTTCCTTCCTTCCTTCCTTCCTTCCTTCCTTCCTTCACAACCTGATGCTCTCAGTTGGCTATTCGTGCATTTTCAGAAATGACAATTACAATGATGATGATAATGACTGTGAGCCAGTTTGATCTTGTGGTTAGAATGTTGGACTCTTCTCTGGGAACCCCCTCAACAAAGCCAGCTGGGTGGCCTTGGGCTAGTCACAGCTCTCTTTCTGAAATTCCCTGGCCCCACTTACCTCTCAGGGTGTCTGTGGGGGAAGAAGGACCACACATTTGTCAGCTGCTTTGAGTTCCCTTAAGAAAAGTAGGATATAGAAACAAACTCTTCTTCTTCTTCTTCCTGCACCAAGCCATCTGGCAAGACCTTGGGCGAGTCACAGCTCTCTTTTGAGCTCTCAAGTCCCCACTTACTTCACAGGGTGTCTGTTGTGAAAGAAGAACAGAAGGTTTGTCAGCCAATGAGTCCCCTTAAGGGTGAGAAAAGTGGAGTATATAAACCAACTCTTCTTTTTATAGTTCTTGTTGTTATATTTTCCAGAATTCGTTTACCAGGGAAAAAAATTCAGTTGTTATGACAAAACTATTTTGTATCTATTTATGAAACTAGAACACAAGATTTTGGGTTGCAGTTTGTGGTTTTCAGGTTTTATCAATCTTTTCAAAGACTTTGCACCAACACTGTTTAAAATGTGCACGGATTTTTAATTGTGTTTTATTCTTATAATTTAAGTAATTACTAAGAAGAATAGAATGTAACACATGGGATGAATTTATTTATTTATTTATAAATTTAAGAATTTCTATCCCACCCTTGACCCAAAGGTCCCAGGTTGTGTTACAACAATAAAGAGATAAAATATATAAAACATTAAAACATTTGAGATTACTGGCAACTGAGCACTCAAGCGGATCTGCGAGGCATTGAATCCAGATTGATAAAGTTTTGGGGATTGTTTTTAAAGGTAAAAAACAGGGATTTTTAAAATCCCCCCAGTGCAAACCCTGCCTGCAATAAAAGAAGCAAGTATGGAGAGAGTTTGTTAATTGCTTTCTTTCTCACACCTCTCCCTTTTGAGATTACCAGCAAATGTATGTGATAAAAATATCTATTTGCAAAGTATTTCAAGTATTTAAAAGCATTACTAAGCTTCTCCCATGTATCTTTTGAAAAAGATACATGTTTCTAGTGAAAATGTTAAAGCCCCTTTAAATAAAAGACAAGTAGAACTCTTCACCTTTCTGCCCTTTTTGTACAGTACGGAGCTTTCATTGCGAGCATAGCAAGGGGGAGGGGAGCTTTACATCTGTAAAAACCACCCACAGTTGGCTGCCGTTGGCCAGAAGGCTAGACCTCCACATCAAATAGCCTGGTATCGTCACCCATGTGCGATAAAATAAGTGGACTCAGCTCCAAAAAGGGGTCTCAGTCCTGTTTCCATCAGGACTTTTTCCCCTCCAGATTTAGGTAGGATAGTCCTCATAAAATCCGGGAATAAGGAATTGCATGGGGATGCTGGGTGCCGAATTTGGGTTCTATTTGGATTAATTAAAGTAGTCATGGGGACGATCCTTCCCAAATTCAAATAGAATTTGGCCTAAGTGCCCATGGGGACACACCCCTAGACTTACCTGACAATATTCAGTTATTCTCAGCAAGGAGCCTTCTTAGAAGCAAGACCACACATAAATCCTGAGAGTTAGCAGCTGTGCCTTTCTGTTCCCAGACAAGATAAATCTGAACTGAAGTTAACACGTCTGGAAAAAAAAAAGTTAAGGTAGCCAAATTTTGCATTTTTAATAGCATTATGCACTTTGCAAAAGGAATGGTGCCAGGCCATTGTTAAATGAAATCAGTCTACTTCTAATGGACTGGGCGGCCTAAGTCTATCCTATTTCATTTTTGAAGGAACTTGGTTTCTGTCCATTCCAACGCTTGGCTATATCTCAATTCCTGGAAAAATGCAAAACAAATTTCCTCATTCTGCTCTTCATATTTTTATATGCATGCTCCATACATTTTGAGCATGAAATGACCTAACCCTGACTCTTGCAACAATTTTCTAATCACTTTTTAATTATTTCCCTGAAGCAGCAACAGCTAAAAAGTTAACAGTAGGTTGCACAGCCAGCACACACTTTCACTCATATTTTCCCTTGTGAAATGCACAGATTATTTGAGATAAAGTGGGTTCTTTGTGTGCACTTACACAACACATAAAATCTGAAGATTTGATTCACGTAGTTTGAGGATTCCCTGCAGGAGATTTGGAAGGGCTCCTAAATTTTCCATAATTACACAGACAAGAATGTTTCCGCAGATCCTCCCTGCATTGTGAGTAACAAAGTGGAGGAGTTGGCTTTTCTACCCCACTTTTCTCACTCATTTATGGGGAGTCAAAGAAGCTCAAAAACCTTCTGTTCTTCTCCCCAACAAAGACACCCTAGGAGACTGGTGGGGATGTTTGAGCCCAGAAAGAGAGCTGTGACTAGCCCAAGGCCTCCCAGCTGGCTTTGTGAAAGAAGAAGAAGAGTAGGATTAGGAGTTTGCTTTTCTACCTCTCTTTTCTCACCTTTAAAGGGCCTCAAAGCAGCTGACAAACCTTCTGTTCTTCTCCCCACCACAAACACCCTGTGAGGCAGGTGGGCCTGTGAGAGTTAAGAAAGACAACTGTGACTAGCCTAAGGCCACCCAGCTGGCTTTGTGGAGGAGCGCAGAATCAAGCCCCATGACTATGAGATATGGGTCCGGCAATCTAACCATAAGACCAAATGCTCATGACCGTACTGTGTGTATCAGTATGAGGCAAGGTCTGAAATAAACAGCCTCTGTGTATTCCAGCCCTGCACAGTCTTGAAAGAGGAGAGAGAGAGAGAAAATACGTCTGTGAAATGCATTTGGAGAATTTATTATTTACTTTCATCTATAAATTTGATCTTGTATATTGAGACATGGCTTTGCTGAATGGAGGCGATGACATTTAAATAGTAACGGAGAACCAGACTAATTCAGATTTACAATTGTAAGGCTTTGGGCTGGGCAGCATTTTTCAGCCAACTTCTTTATATTTACAAGTTCCATTTGCCCCATTTTTTCTTCTTTTTGCATCATTTGGCAGTTTGCACCTCCTCGTCCATCACACACACACACAAGTTGCATTTCAGTAAGAGCAGAAGAGATGAGGAGAGAGAGAAAGATCGGAATACACATAATTTTCCCTGTAAATATTAATGAATATATGCATGCTGTTTTCAGTAATAAGGTATGCTGCTTTTTTCTTTTCTTTTTTGGTACATAACGTTCGAAAAGTATAAAAAAAAATTGGGGAAACCATTTTGTAGAATTCCACCTCTCTCACACACAAAGTAAGTATCACTTTTTAAGAAATCTTGTGTTCCCGTAAAAGATTAAATGCGAATCCAGTCTGTTTCCAGGATCGTCTGATCCCATTTAAATTTTTCTTCACGAGGACTATACTGCTAAAATCCACAGAAAAGAAAGTCCTTGGAAAAACTGGAGATCAAAAAAAGTGTTGGATCTTTGAACATAGATTTTCCCTCTCAGTAGAAGAAATCTTTTTTTAGCCCCACTCTGTCCTGAGCAGCTCCTTTAAAGCAAAGAAGAAGGAAGGGAATCCCCTCTTCTCTCTTTGAACCTGTACAGGAACCACAGTTTTCCATTCTCCTCCCACCCCTCACTGGTTTGAAGGAGACAGCTGGCTTTGCCCTGTCTGTTCTTTCACTCAGCTGATTCTGCGCAAAGCTGTTGCCTTCCCCGTAGCATAGTGAATGGCAGGAATGTCTGATTTGAAAGGGAGAGTGATCGCCCTGTCTGTTCTTTCACTCACCTGATTCTGTGCAAAGCTGTTGCCTTCCCCGTAGCATAGTGAATGGCAGGAATGTCTGATTTGAAAGGGAGAGTGATCGCCCTGTCTGTTCTTTTACTCAGCTGATTCTGAGCAGGGCAGGCTTACAGGGTTTGGACAACGGGTGAAGATGAAAAGATTCTGTTTCTCCATGCTGGGGATTTGGGCAGTATGAATGGGAACTGTGGTATTCGAATTGAGCCCGTGTTATCATCAAGTAAATGGGATCAGCCAGAATGTGCACTTGGTTCTGAATCCAGATAAAAATAGTTCAGTCCAGATTAAAATAGTCAAGTGGGGAGGTGGCTAAAGTGTTTATTTATTTATTTACATATTAGATTGTGAAATGTGAAGTGGTAGCAGCCAGCCTAGGTGGCTTTAAGAGAGGGTTAGATAAATTCATGGATAAATTCATGGGTACTGCCATCCGGGTACTCTGAAGGCCATTTGCAGGAATTTGAGAGAAGGTGAAGGTTTTGCCCTTGTCTTCTACTTGAGATGTCCATGAACAATTGGTGGGCCACTGGGTGAGACGGGAAGCTGGACTAGATGGGCTCTGGACTCATCCAGCAGGCTCTTGTGTGCTTATCTAGAATGGATGCCAAGATACTGCCTCCAGGTAGGAGAGATAACTTTAAGAAAGACAAATTCATGGAGGCCAGGTATATCAATGGCGACTACAATGGATAGCCACATTGTTCCTCCAGGGTGGAGATACATACAGGATGCCTCTAAAGGCCATTTGCAGTGATACAAGATCAAGTGAGGGTTTTCCCTTTGTCTCCTGCTTGAGATGCCCAGAAGCAGCTGGTGGGCCATTGTGTGAGCCAGGATGCTGCACGAAAAAGGCCGTGGCCTGATCCAGAAGGGCTCCTTTTAGGTTTTTATGTTCTTAATTTTGCATTTCTGAATTTGCAAATAAGCAGAACTAATTTCTTTGGCTTTAGCAATAGCTTTACATGGGTCATCAATCTTCGCCCTTCGATTTGCCAGCCTCCACAGTCCGGTGTTTTTCCCCCCCCTAAGCCAGTTGTCTTCCAGCTCTTACTTTTCTTCCCCCCCCCCCTTCAATCTCATTCAGAAGCTTTGTTAACGCAGTGCCTCAAAAATGGAAGTTTCATACACATTGACATAATTAATGAAGAGGCAGGCAGCTTGCTCTACCAATTAACACCACAGGGAAAAGCAAAATTGGCTTCTTTCTCCTCACACATTGTGCCAAAGTTAAGGACTGTAACACACAGTAAATAGATAGAGATGCTTTTAATGAGCTTCAAGATCAGGCAGAGAATGTTGGGAAACTTTGCCAGCGCCTTGGACTGGCAAAAGGAATTGAGGATCTTAGCGGAGGGTTTGACTGTGGTGGGCAGGAATGCAAGGATGGTCTATCTATCTATCTATCTATCTATCTATCTATCTATCTATCTATCTATCTATCTATCTATCTATCTATCTATCTATCTATCTATCTTCTTCACACCCTCTGCGATAAGTTCTTCTGGGTGTACATGAAGGTCTGTGGCTGCCTCCAGACTTGCGGAATAAATCTGCAGTTAAAGGAAAAAGTGCGGCTCACCGGCCACCTCGACTGGAAAGTAGCTCTGTAGCTTCCTCCTCGGAAGCTGCAAGAGCTGAGTTGGCCTTCGCGGTCACATGGGATGAAGCAGCAGCCAATCAGAACTGAGCTGCCTGCCCTTCCTGCTCTCGCTAGTCTCTTCTCACTGTTCTGCCCAGACTGGTGGGGAAACTCAAATATTTTTTATACTGTGCAGCACGTGTCCTTAGATCAGCATTAAGGTAACTGCACAGTTGGGATCGGATGATGTGCCTCCATGACGATCCATCAGTCATCATGTGGGGCACCCCAATTGCAACTGTGTGTTCTGCTGCGCAGTATAAACAAGTCGGGATGCTGCCTGTCTCTCTCCCCCTTATGTGATAGTTTCTCTTGAGACGCTAAGCAGCAGGAAAGGCTTTTTGCTTTCTAAAATGGCTCTCCTTATGTCAAACTAAATAACTGAGCCTATTTCCTAAAAGAAAGTGCAAACTGAGAAGCAAGGTAGCGATTATTATATTAGCGTTCACACCCACGATTTAAACATATAAAGGTGAATGCAGCCATTTTCAGTGTTCTAGGCTAATGCATTTTGACAGTTATAAGAAGCAACTAACCCAGCCATTTTTAGACAATATTTCTATCTGTAAACAACAATAGTTGACCTGCGGGGGGGCGGGGGGGGGAGAAGGGGTGTCCTTGTAGAGATTTGCTATTTCTGCTATACCTCTAACATTTGCTTTCTTGGCATTTCCTATGCTTCATAAGGGTTACTGACACATAGATATGGGTAGAAATGCAAGATTAAAATATATTTTTGTCTCTCCTGAGGACTGATGCTCCTTCCTAGACATCCATTCTAGTAGCCATTGATCCTCTGGTCCTCCATGAGTTGGTCTGTCTGTAAGAACAGAAGGAGAGCCCTGCTGGATGAGGCCACAACCCATTTGGTCCAGCATCTTTTCTCAACCAGTGTGTGTGTGTGTGTGTGTGGGTCAAACCAGGGTTGGCTGGCTCAAAGGGTTCCAGGTTCTGGTGGGTTCTGTTAAAATCCACTTTGGGTGGTTCTGTGAGAAGAGCTAGTCACAGCTCTCTTCTGAGTTCTCATGCCCCCACCCATCTCACAGGGTGTTCTGTGGTGGGGAAAAGAATAGAAAGCTTTGTCAGCCCCATTGAGTCCCCTTAAATGGGTAAGGAAAGCAGGATAGAAAAACCAACTCCTCTTCTTCTTCCTCCATGAAGCCAGCTGGCTGACCTTGGGCTAGTCACAGCTCTCTTCTGAGCTATAATGGCCCCACCTACCTCATAGGGTGTTCTGTAGTGGGGAAAAGAATAGAAAGCTTTGTCAGCCCCATTGAGTCCCCTTAAATGGGTAAGAAAAGCAGGATAGAAAAACCAACTCCTCTTCTTCTTCCTCCATGAAGCCAGCTGGCTGACCTTGGGCTAGTCACAGCTCTCTTCTGAGCTCTCATGCCCCCACCTACCACACAGGGTGTTCTGTGGTGGGGAGAAGAATAGAAAGCTTTGTCAGCCATTGTGCATATTTATTTCTCCTTAGTAAGCACACATTTATAAATTTGTTTCACTCCTTTTAGATTATATCTTTTATCGATTAAAAGCACTTATAATTCTGTCCATTGTAAATTCCAGGTTCATTTACAACAACAATAATAATATTAATAAAAATCAACACATTTAAAGTGTGAAGCAGGACAGAAGCAGCAATAGGCACCCAGCCAAGCGACCGCCACTAAGTGCTTTAGAACAGACATGCTTTGCACAGATGCTGAAAAATGAACCATAATTGGGCTGTGGACACAATTTCACTTTCAACCTTCTTCAGTCCCTCTTCAGGTCTGACTGTTCACACCTTTTCATTTCTGTCTGTGTTCTTGGTGGACTGTCCACCCTCGGGAAAGGGCATCATCCAGGAGACCTGTTTTGCTTTCTCAGCAGGGTCCCATAAAGCTCATCTGATACATTGCAGAAAAGCAAGCAAAAGGGATCCCTTTTCCAATCCTTGTTGGTTTGGTTACCTTCGCTGTAGATGTTGAAGCATCTCAGCAGATGCAGCTCCCCTGAAGGCAAGCTTGTGAAAGCCATGAACCTAGACAGTTGAGGCTGAAACACCATGGGTCAACATGTTGACAGGTTGGCGTCAATGCCTGCTCTTTGAGCTGGGGAGAAACATGTTTGTCGCACAGAACGACGATGAAGGTAACTCTCTCGGAAGAAACACCTTCTTTCCTCGCTTTGAATGACGAGAACCTCTCTGCCCTTCAGTGTGGAAGTACTGTGGTCAATATGCAGATAATACAATTGAAGCGTCCACCGTCCTACGGTTGGTTCCTAGGTAGCTGATGTGCCAACTCCGATCAGTAATAAATCCATCAGTGGTGAGGGTTTCCCCACTCGCTTCTACCGAACTGTTAGTGTATGTGACAGCCTGTGGTTCTGTCAGAATGAATTGTCCCCTGTAGAAGTTTGGCAGCCTGGGAAAATGACAACTTAATGGAAGTTAAAACACTCTAATGGCAGTGTCTGGAACAAGTTAGAAGAAAGCCTTCCTCTGCAAATGCCCTAAACTTTGAGACTGTCTTGCTGCATTGCAAGCTCTGGAGAAGATTTCGCCTTTCTAGATCTGGAGATTTAGAACGTGAAATGCAAAATGCTAAATAGCAGGCACTTAATCCTTCGACAGCATTGCTTTTTTCCATTCTCAGGAGGTTTCCTGTATTATTACTAGGGATGTGCATGAATGTTCTAAACATTCAAAATTCAATCGAATTTGATCAAATATGGACGTTCAAACTCAAATAGAATGTCTACACATTCCAATTTAAACATTCCAACAAATTTAGAATGTTCCAGAACATTCATTCAGATGGTTTGAAACATTCAAATGTACAGATGTGTATGTACAGATACAAATGCCCATATCTGCATGAGTCTCATTCGTATCTGTACGTATTTGCATACAAAATGTATACAGATACGAATGACACATACGAATGTTGTCGACATCCGTATCTTCAAATACAAATGTTGTTGACATTCGTATCTTCAGATTCAGATCTAACATTCGAATGAATAGATTCGAATGTATTCGATTCGAACCAGATTTTGTTGCATTAGGATTCTAAACACTGGAATAGAATCAAATGTTTTGGCATTTGTTTCGAATCAAATTTGAAGGCAACAAAAGTTTGTGCATGTCCCTAATTATTACTGTAATTTGTATGCTTTACCTTTCTTCTAAAAGAGGGAAAAAAGGGAAATCCTGCCCATTATAATTTCAAGCACAGCACTACCTCTCTCTCTCTCTCTCTGTGTGTGTAAGTAAGAGAGAGATGAGAGTTAAGGTATAACTTTTGGTACTTGGACTGAAATGGAATCCAAAAAATCTTGAGTATCTTAATGGTTACAGTATGCATGCCCAAGATATCATTCCTAAAATAGAGCTGGATGTAGCTCTTCAAGCAAAAATGGAATAAATTTATAGGGACGTTCCTTGATACCACTCGACTAATGGACAGTGTGTCTCAGTGATTAGAAGAGGGCTTCTTTTATCTTTGCTATTCTATCTCTACACGTTCTTATTAGTTTCTGGGTCAGTGACTGTGATAGCCGGGTGTCTTTAAATTCCACAGTTTTGCATTCAATCCACATCTGCCACCTCTTTTGGATCTTGAAAGAACACCAAGGCCGCGTCCCCAGTGCATTCGGTTTAGTGAGGATTGGATAAAATTTAATCTGGGGACCAGGCCTAATTTGAATTGAGCTGTCCCCATGCATTTGCTGATAATGCGGGCTCAGTTTGACTACAGGTGTCCTCATGCAAACCATGCTAAACCCCTGCACAGGGGAACAGCATCTTCTTCTCTCCACCCCCCGCTCTTCCAATTGGAAGCGGGGCTTATGTTGCCAACATATGTGCCGCCCGCTGTAGTGATGGCAGGGAAATGCCACCCAACACCTCCTTCCATGACTGCAGCACATAGGGCTGAAAGGCAATAAAAAATATAATATTTGTTAAAAAGGAAAAAGCCAGGTCGTTTTGCAAAGCCGCTGCGGGATTTGGCAGCAGTCTACCAAAGGTGTGCACCTCCGTTCTACCCAATACAGCAGTTTACTGCTCGTGCACTAAATTAAGCCATTTAAATTAAATTATCATGCCTGGCTTGGCGATCGGGTAGGGGGTGTGGAATAATGGTCTTGGAAGGAGACTTGTGGGACGGCGATCACACCTTTTGCTGTAAAACTGAGGCGCTGAAGCTTCTATTTGTCTTGCTGACTCGGCAATCGGGGAAGGGGGTGGAATAATGGTCATGGAAAGAGACTCGCTTCTGGTTCAGTCACCATCTATAGCCAGAAATGTCCAAACAGCTGTGATCTCCAATGCACAGGACAGGAATGGCAAGCACAGGACGTGAAACCCTCCCACTAATGCCACAAGAATCAATCTCCTCCCCTAATAACCCGGGAGTGTCCCCATCCATGGACTTAGCCTCCAAAATAATGTGGGCTTGCCTCCCGAACCACAGCGAGAACAGTTTTCTTCAGGAGTTAATTTACTGTGGATTTGGGCGATTTGATCCACATGTATCTTGGTTTGGGGGCGTTGCATGGGGACACTCCTTGCCAAATTCGGCTTCAATTTGGACTGTAGATTGCATGGGGATGCGACCCAAAAGATAATCTTTTGAGAGGGGTTCTTGGAACGTGTTTTCTTCCTGAGTAGCCAAAAGTTACCGAATAAGCAAGAAAGACTAACATCTTCCTAGCACTTTTATTCTTTTCTCATAAGATAAACTATCACAGGAAAAAAAGGTTAAAATTAACAATGGATTCATTTGTAGGGAATTGTCTAATGCAATAAAACATTAAAAACCAATAATAATAATAATAAATAATAATAACCTTCCACAAGGTTGATTTGATTTTGGTGGCAATTAATCCTGAAGGGTAAAAATGTGGTGATTTAGAGTTATCAAGACTAAATTTGCTCACCTCATACTGATGTTGGAGTGTTCTTTAAAATTTGCTGTATCTTATCTGCTTCCCATTGCTCGATATTATTTTATTATTCAAAGTTCCTACAACTTTTTTTCGTTAGGTATTCTATTCGGATTGCTTATTTGTGAGGACAGAAAAATCAGTCACCTGGGATTTTTTGTTGTTCTCATTCTTTATGCATAAGTTAGCATTAATAAAAGCTGCCTTCTGCTCTGCCTAATGCATACATTTTTTTTAAAGAAACATTTCCTATAGAGTGTTTGTTTGTGCATTCATTATCTATTTTTTGTGCAGAACTTTCTTGATTATATACATTCCCCTAAGCATTTTTCTTGATCAGAAAGATTGTTTTATAAAATCTAGGAGAGGTATACATTGGTAGTTTTACATGTTCAATCTCTTTGCATAAAAGTTGAAGAATAAAGCTACCAATATTCCAAGACTGTGAAAAACCAACATTTGAGAAGTTTCTGGAACTTTGGGAGGGGTTTGGTTCCCAGGACTACACCAACTACCCATGGGAACTGAACACACACTCTAAGGTTTCATCCAGATGTTGGTTACTTATTCCATCTTATTGGATACTCCAGAATAAAACATAGGTATAGGAGGCAGCGTTATTCCAGAATATCCAGATATAATGGAATGAGTCGGAGGCAGCCTAAGATAAATTGCAAACAAGTCTGAAAAAATGTGAACTATCTTTGTGAGAGGTGGCCTCTCCCTTCTTTCATTAGAGGCTTTTAAAAAAAGAAAAGAAAACAAGCATTGCATCTAAATAATCTAACCTATCTCCACAGAGTTTTAAAAATGCTTTATTATTACTGCAGTGCTTTTGACAACTGAAAGCCATTAATCACTGTAGCAGCATAATTTATGTGAATATTGATCTTAATCTGCTCATCTGGCCTGTTAAGTATTAAGCTTAATTGCAGGCAATTTCAATATGAGCTAAGAAAGAAAGAAAGAAAGAAAGAAAGAAAGAAAGAAAGAAAGAAAGAAAGAAAGAAAGAAAGAAATGACTTTCCTAAAATCTTTTTGTTTTGAATGCAGGAACCACTCATTTAGCAAATCCTGCTGCGCTGGGTGCCAAAGTGGCCTTCATGTCAGCGTCATCAAAGCTGGGGAACACCGGTTCCCCAGCATCCGTGTTTTTGCCTAGGCCTGTTGTAGAGATGTGGGGAGTGGTCCCGAAGTCAGCCATTTTCTGTGTCTGTAAAAATGGGACCATGCAGAGAGACAGCAAGAAAGGATATCTGTGGTGGTGGGATGAGAGATAGGATGCCAAGTGCCATCAAAATTCTCCCCTCCTGGTATATATTCTCACCCTTCTATGGCAGAAGGGCAGCTTGATGGGTACAGGATCATCCACATTCCCTGCCCTTTGGTCCACCCCATGTTACCTTTCCTAAGGCATTTCCGCACTGAATCGCGTTCGAAACCGAACGCGTTCAGGCGGAAAGCTTAAGCCAGCTTCGGGCGCTTTCCCCGTTCACACACAGACGCTCCGGAACGCGTGTAAACGCGTTCCGGAGCGTCTGGGTGCGAATGGTCAAAGCGCCCGAAGCTGGCTTAGCCGGCAAACGCCGGCCAGGGGCGCGCCGGCGGCCGCGGAGGCAGATCGACAATCAGCTGTTTGAAAAACAGCTGATTGTCAAAGCCGCGCGGCGTCGGAGGCGAGCCGGCAGGCGATCGGGAGACAGAAGCGGCGCGAACGCTTCTTCTCCCGAACGCCTGCGGACGGCTCGTCCGCGTTGGAACGCGTGTAGAGCACTTCGAAGTGCTCTACATTTCGAACGCGAAAGAGGCAGCTGCGGACACGTCGGGACGCAAGCCGCGCGCGGCCAATGCGGATGACGTGTCCGCAGCTGCCTTTTTCGCGTTCCGTTTTCGCCCGTGCGAAAACGTCTCTAGACTGTACAAATGGTCAGATGAGTCCAACACGGGATGGCCTGTTCATGAGTTCAAATTCAGATTGTGGCAGTGCTGGTCAGACATGGATCTATATCGGTCATCCTGAGGTTGTCCCCGCCTTGATCACACATTTGTGCACAGATCGGCCTGAGGTTCCTCCACGGAGCTCTTGGCTCCCCATTTCTACATCACATCTATCTCGTTTCCTATTAGATACCATTCATGTCACTCATGGGACGTGTTTCCAATTGGATGTTGTTCATGTCACTCAAGGGAGGCGAGGGTGTGTATTTGCAGTTCTTTTTAAAGCCTGCTCCCCCACCTTCCTTTTTAAATGCGCTTTTCTTCTCCTTGCAATTATTTTTTAAAAAAATAAAAATAAATTTGTATAAAAATGGCAGAGAGAGAAATCATACACATAAACTGAGGAGAGGGGCAGGTGCTTCACAAACTCCGTGTGTGTCGATTGGCCAAAGGGGAAGTGCCTCACAGACTCTGTGTGTGCCGATTGGCCAAAAGGAAATACTGGGCACCACCTACCACAGCACGGTTCTGCCTCCTTTAGGCCGTCCTCCCACTCACACCTGAGGAAGCGAAGACGGGCTAGAATTCCAGGCCGTTCTGAGCCCCTGTCAGTCCTGTAAAAACAGGACCACAATTTAGGATGGTCTAATGGGTGTAGGCCGACTTGGAATATGACTTAACTAAAATTAATGTGAGCAACACGTAACATCCTGGGGACTGACTCAGGTTGACCTAAAACACTCACATGACCAAACCCAGGAGTACCTCTTCAAATAGCTTTCTGCACTTACCTCAGTGAGATGAGATACTGTGGGAGCTGGAAATCCCTCTCTCTTATCAGAACGTCCTGTCCCTCACCTTGAGGTAGGACACCCAAACTTCCACATGGTTTGGGCAGAGGATGCTCACATGCTCCACCTTGAAGACAACCCATGGTCTACCCTAATGGCATGCTTAAATGACCCCGAGTCACGATTTTGAATTCTGATGGTTCACAGGCATGTAATCACCATTGAGCAAGACTAGCCTTTTGCCATAGACTCGGGAAGCAAAGAGGGGCATTTGGAGCATTCAGCTATCTGCCAAACAGAGGGTGTTTCTCATGGCCCTCTGCATGTTTCTGAACTCAATTTGCATGGCGTGAAACACTCATCTTGTTTTCTTTGCTAAATATCATTCTGCCTTGGCTAACCCTCTGATTGTCATGCATTGAGATTGAACTGCATGCTTCATGTAGCGCAGAAATGTTTGTCTCATAAGAACAAAGGAAATGCCTCAACAGATCATAGCTAGTCAACTAGACCAGGAGTCTGTTCTTACAGCAACCGGCCAGCTGTGCAAGGCCCACATGCAGTACATGAGCACATTGGCGGCTCTGCTCACAGCCTCTCTGAAGCCATCCTTCGGGGATGTACCAGAGGTCATCTACGGCTGCATCCAGACGTCAGCTACTTACTCTGCTGTGTGTGGATATAGCAGATGTCACGCCCTGTGCTGCCAGTCCGGTCTCCTCAGGGGAGGAGAGTGTGGTTTCGGGAGCCCAACGGTCTGGGCAGCAACTGGGGCAGAGGGCCACTTTTGGGGGAGTACACAGCTCTGGGGACGAGAGCTCATACAGTCATCCCCAAGAGTGCCCCTCCCCTCTGCTGCTTCGATAGTGAAAGCGGCTGAAGCGCAGATCCCAGCAGCTGGCACGGCTGCGATGGCAAGGGCATGGTGCTGCCTCCCCTACTTAACTGAGCAGCACACGTTGGCCCAGCGTGGCAGGCAAATACTTCTGCAACTCCCGCCCGTGCCTTCACCCAATAATCCTGACTCTTGGACCCTGCTGTCACTCTGTCGTACTTCCGGGACCCTGACTTTGGCTGACCTGATGCTGACGACTCTTGAGCCTCCAATGGACTGCCATAAACGTGCATGTGTGTGTGTGCCTTGCTGCACAGCAGAATAAAACATGGATATTCCAGAGTATTTTCATTCATTCACTCATTTATATCCTGGCCCATATCCCAAGATCTCTGGGCCACTTACAGTAAAAACCCATATACAAACAATATGAAATACATATCCCATTAAAACAGTATTAAACAGCATAAACTGATAAAAAGTTAAAATAGTGCCAGAGTGAATTAGTGCCCAAAGGCCTTAATAAAAAGCCAGGTCTTTACTTGGTGCATATGATTTAGATTGGTAGGTGCTAAGCAGGCCTCCAGAGGAGGAGGAGGAGGAGGAGGAAGAACCAGCTTTAAATGAACCCATTTAAGGGGACTCAAAGCGGCTGACAAACTTTCTGTTCTTCTCCCCTCAACAGAATACCTTGTGAGGTAGGTGGGGCTGTGAGAGCTCAGAAGAGAGCTGTGACTAGCCCAAGGTCACCCAGATGGCTTTGAGGAGGAGAGCGGAATCAAACCCAGTATTCCCAGATAAGAGCCTGGCTCCCTAACCATTAGATCAAACTGGCTCACGGGTGTTCCATAAGTGGGGTGCCACAGCTGAGAAGGCCCTTCCCCATGTCCCAACATAGAGGATTTCTCTAACTGGTGGGACACAGCGGAGCTGCCCTCAAGCAGATCTTAAACCACGTGTAGATATGAGAGGAAGTATTGAGGACCCAAGCCATATAGGGCTTTGGAGGTCATTACCAGCCCCTTGAAATCAGATTGGAAGCGCATAGGCAGCTGTGCCCAAATACAGCAGAATAAGTTACTAATTCTTGATTCAGCCCACCTGTTAGAAGGGCTCATAGCCACACACAGCTGAGACTTGCAAGATCTGCAAGAGGATTTGGGTGAGTAAGTTTGTTTAAGATATAAAACAAAAATGGAGTATGTGGAATGTGTGGAAAATGCTATACATTTATTGAAATGCTATGTATTTATTGAAAGTAACTGAATGTCCTCACAGTATTTAGTAAAATAAGCAAGAGCAGCGAAAAATTAAAATTAAAATTGGTCCATCCGAGAGGACTGAAGCTGGATTAAGACTTGGGTGCAAATGCACTTACTTCCTTTCTAGACTAAAAGCCTATTGATCCTTTTTTTAACGTCTTTCAAACTTTTTCTAACTCTGCAATATCACTTTTTATATGACTGTGCAAAAACAAATATTGAAGCAAACCAAGAGGCGTTCTAACAAATCTAGTGAGCATACCCTGTTGGATCAAGGCCTGAAGGTGTTTGAATAGAACTGAACTCCTCTCTGTTCAGAGAAACAGAAAAAACAAATTCAACCTGAACCAGACCCTGTTCAACTTGGTTTAAACCCTGCATATCTGTAATCAGAACTGTAGATGGTGTTCCAAATGTGGTTTATACTCTTGATTTGTATAAGAAGAAGAAGAAGAGTTGGCTTTTCTACTCCACTTTTCTCACCCATTTAAGGGGACTCAAAGCTGCTGACAAACCTTCTGTTCTTCTCCCCACAACAGCTGGCTTCATGGGGGAGGGCGGAATCGAACCCGGTATTCCCAGATAAGAATCCGGCTCCCTAACCATCCATTAAGGATGTTTTAATGTTTTATTTTGTTTTCCCTGTGTCGTCTCTTATGATCCATAACATGCTGTTGGTCTTTGCCCCAGTCCAGAAACCCCATTCATCTAGCTGGAGAACGGCTGTATGCCATCCTTGTGTACATTATGGGATCCCTGGAAAACTCTGTAAACAAATAAGCAAAACAAAGCAGCCTTCCACTCTCAGAGGCATGTGCAAACTGGGCCTGCGGGTCCTTCCAGATGAGCCTCCGATTTTAATGAACAGCATCTGGGAGCTCAGCTTCTTGAGGAAATTGTTTCATATTTCAACTTAATTTGAAATGTAATTAAAGTGGTCTTCTGACAGTTACATGACTTTTGCTTAATTTGCAGTTACATCTAATAATTTGCAGTTATAGCTAAGTCTCGATTCTCTGCCACTTTCGGGATCGTTGCCGGATCTTTCCCATAATTTTGTCCTGCTTGCTAATTAGGGGCATCTCTGTTTTTGGTTTTATTTTGACCTGGGTGGTTGTCTTTTTTTTTTTTAGAATCTCCCTGTGCAAACCTCTGTTCTTTCCGTGCAGGTAAACAAATAGGTAATACAGCCATTCATGTATCCCGGTTCTTCTATTCCATGCACCAAGCTGTTCAGAGATTTCTCATCACAGTTCTGGGGTTTTTGTTTTTGTTGTTGTTGTTGTGTGTGTTTGCTTCACATCAAAGCGAGCGTGAAGGAAATTTGCATTTGTGCGAACAGACTTGCTTCGAATATGGTAGGATTCGAATCTGCTGCAGGTGCTCTTCAAGGGCTATCCGAATCTGCTTTGAATTGGCCCTACCCATCAATCACACTGTCAAATCTCCTCCGAATCTCTTCCAAATCCACTTTGAATCTGCTTTGAACGAGGCACACCACCAAAATGGGTCCCCCGGGAGCTCCGAAGTTCAGTAAACTTTCATTCCTGGCCTTCAGTGCATTTGGAGTCCCCTCTGTTGTCACAGGCTTCAGAACCAGCACAGGGAATGGCGTGGAACGGGAAATCCCAATGCGAAAGGAGGGTTTTGTTCTCGTCAAGGGGCAAACAGGTTTTTTGATTTGATGATGGAACCATGAAACACATTTTCAGATTGTTGATTCAGCAGTGGAATGAAGGCGATTTTTTCATGTGGCTCCCTAACCACTGACAAAACAGTTATCTGCGTAACATCCTTACATGGAGTAGCCTCTGATGTTGTCTTTACCCCCAAAGCCCAATATCTATTATGGGAAATGGGGTGCTAATAATCAAGATCAGTTGAATGTTGGGGGGTCTGGTCACTCAAGTGTCATGGAATTAGATTTCCCACCCACCCACCCACCCACCCTCCATCCCTCCCTCCCTCCCTCCATCCATCCATGGTTCTGTCTGTCTGTCTCATCTAGCAAGCTAGATGTTGGCCATCCATCCATGCATCCATGCATCTATCCATCCATGGTTCTGTCTGTCTGTCTCAAATGTCAGGCCAAGGTTGTTGCAAATACTGAGTTGAAGCCCCATTGGCAAAATGATCAGATAAAGATTGTTGAACACCATGAAAGTTACAAAATGCCTCTAATACAAAACATCTGTGGAGAAGCACTGAATTGTGTCCTGAACCTTCTTCACACAACAGGAAACTGATGGGAGGTTTGCCGAATGTCTCCTTTCTTCTGACTCCAAATCTCACATTGGTCACAGGTTGCACAGTGAAATGTTCCGTTTCTTCTCTTAATGAAATCAGTGTTTGCTTTATGCGCCTCCTGAATAATGACAAGATTCCCCCCCCCTTTTATTTCATTGTGATATAATGGCTGAACCACTTTTCAGCGCTGAGATGCCTTCACATGGATAGGAAGTGTAATATGACAACTGTAGCCTTCGTGCCAAAGCCTGGCCATAAACCAATCATAGCTGAGTGTGAATCCACAGTGATTAAGTAGTAATAACAAAGAACATCAATTATCCGCAGTGTTTGGAAACCTAACAGCTCGCTAGATGGTTTATTTATTCAACACACTTAGCAGTAGGTTCACACTTCTAATATAATTCAAAATACTGTTTTCATCATACTCATTAGCAGAAATCTGGCATCTCCTTTCTACACTTAAGAGATTCTTCACTTCCTTCTTTGCAAAAGTGTAGCAGAAGCTGAATGCGCCGGCCCAGTGGGGAGATTTTCTTGCTGTCACTGCTGTGGAATGCTCAAAGATGTTTTTAAAAGGAAAATAAAAATGAGTGATTTGGAGCCTGATTTCCCTCGTATGGCCTTAAACCGTACCATATAAAAAACCCAGAATAGTCTCTGAGCGTTGGGGATTTGCACACTGCTGAACAAATTATGGATTTAAACCCATAATTAAAATTGTTTAATCAACATAACTAGCTCTTTTAAAAAAAAAAAAAAGAGAGAGAAAGAGAAGAGAAGAGATGAAACAGAATCCTTGGTCAATGGGTTTCGGGGATTAAATCAAATGGACTTTTTACAGCAAACCTCCAATGATCGCTGGGGTAGGAGAGCAGGTGAAGGTTTTGCTCTTGTCTTCTGCTTGAGATGCCCATGGGCAATTGGTGGGCTACTGTGTGGACTAGGAGGCTAGACTAGATGGGCTGTGGCCTGATCCAGCAGGAGACCTCTTAATCCATAGGCGATAGGTGTATCAATGGCTATTAGAATGAATGCCTAGGTCATCTGTAGGGATCTGAGAGCAGGTGAAGGTTCTTCCTTTGTCTTCTTCTTGAGATGCCCAGAAGCAATTGGTGGGCCCACTGTGTGAGACAGGACACTGGACTTGATGTGTTGTGGCCTGATCCAGCAGGAGACCTCTTATGTTCTCATGTTCTTCTTTGGACCAACTCTAGAATAAAATACACCAACTTTTTCTTCCCCTTGAAATAGAATCCCTACGTGCTGGAGTTGTGTTAACAGCATAAAGATCAATGTGAAAAGTCTTGCTCAAAGAAGATGTCCATGGCTGTTGATGCAAAGCAAGACAAAAGTTTTTAGTATACAGTTATTTGGTAGACACCATTTTGTATATGCACGTTACTTTCAAGATCCGCTTGTGGTTGAAAACTAATAAGGATCTTTCCATTTCTCTGAATCACTCAACTCCATCCATTGCAGATGTTGGTCTGAGATGGATACTTCCTGTTCATCTCATGCTTCTAGATCATTGTGTCCTTAAAAGATTTTTAGCATGGTGTCCTTGCTTTGTTGTTTGTTGGTTTGTTTTACCATAATCCTATTGCCTTCCCTCCATTTTTCGATGAAACAAATTTACAGTCATGTTTATGCTTTAGCCCATTTGGTCTAGTGGCCAACTCTTCTTCTTCTTAGCATATTTGGTAATTTAATTCATTTTGACATTTAATGTTATTATTTTAAAATAGGCCTTGAAATTATTGTGTCTGCGTAATGAACCTTTCAGTTGAATATTATGGCGTTATTCCTAAAAAACAAAAAAAATTTCTTAAAAAAAAATACTCTTACTCTGCCCAAGAGGGAGATATTCACCCTGAGTTTGGGAATGACATCTTCAGACCGAAAAGTGGAAGGTTGGATAGTAAAACAGGTAATTTGCTAAGAGGCTTCTATTTAATCAACTCCAATTTTACTCCATTTCAATTTAATTATAACTCGGTCATGGATAGACTTGTCATATCTATATTGAGGATTTTTTTAAAAAATGGGGAAATGGGAGGGCGATTCATGTTTCAGTTTCACCTTAATACACTTGCATGGGGTGGGTGTATATTCAAGCAGGCAAGCTTTAACATACATTTAACTACCGGTAGTCAGTTTGCAATGGATGCTTAGAACTGTGGATATTATAACAGACCTGTGTGGGGGGTTGAATAGAATTTGTGTTCCAATGGACTTTGGTGTTCTAAGTTTCATCATTAGATTTCTTTGAATTTTAGTCCCACTTGTATGTGTGTGTGTTTTATGTGGTGAGGGTGCTCTTTTTTAAAACTGTGAAACAGTTTGGTCTAGTGGTTAAGGAGCCGGACTCCTATCTGGGAATACTGGGTTCGATTCCACCCTCGCCCATGAAGCAGGCTGGGAGGCCTTGGGCTAGTCACAGCTCTCTTCGAGGCCCCTTAAATGGGTGAGAAACGTGGGGTAGAAAAGACAACTCTTCTCCTCCTCCATGAAGCCATCTGGGTGACCTTGGGCTAGTCACAGCTCTCTCCTCAGCCCTCACAGCCCCACCCACCTCACAGGGCGTCCTGTTGTGGGGAGAAGAATAGAAGCTTTGTCAGCTGCTTTGAGTCCCCTTAAATGGGTGAGCAAAGCGGGGCAGAAAAGCCAACTCTTCTTCTTCTACATTCAAACAGGGGGTTCAAAAGGTTCACCTTTCAACCAAATTGCACACTTGCTTCAATGAGACAGGTTGAATTCAGAGTGAAACAGGATCCGTCCTTGAACAGAAATGGTTCCTATTGAACCATGCACCCTCATTTTTCTTGTTGTTGACCTTTAAAGGGTTTTTTAAATATAAAAATCACTTTTTTCATATTTAAAAAAACAACACAGGGTCATTATTCAAAAACAGTCCAAAAAGGTTTGAATTAGAACTGAACTACTTATGTTTCAGTTTAATTCAGGCTGATCAGGCCACAGCCCATCCAGTCCAGTATCCTCTTTCACACAGTGGCCCAACAATTGCTTATGAGCATCTCAAGCAAAGGACGAAGGCCAAACATTCAACTGCTCTTAAATCTTGCAAATGGCCTTTAGAGGCATCCTGCCTGTCTCCCTAGCCTGGGGGATGTACCTGGGCATCAGTTCTAGTGGCCATTGATACACCTGTCCTCCATGAATATGTATAACCCTTCCTTAATGCCATCTAGGCTGGTTGCTGTCACCACCTCTTCCGGCAGCCCATTCCATAGACTGATGACCCTCTGGGTGAAGAAATACTTCCCCTTGTCTGATCCAACTCTCCTACCCATGAGCTTCATAGATGCCCCCTGATTCTAGTGTTGTGCCATAGAGAAAATATTTTTTCTCTATCTACCTTTTCTATCTCCTCTTAAACACTGTCTTTCGAGGCTGATGAGGCCTTGGCGTTGCCGTCTGATTTTGCAAGGGAGGCGCTCCAGCCCCTTAATCATCCCGGTTGCCCTTTTCTCCACAGTCCATTCATTGTGGTACAAATCCTTCCTAATGGTGCTCCTTGCCAAATGTTGGACTGTCGGCAGTTGGCAACTCTATTCAAGTGTGTCTTATTCTCAGGGCCTCTAATTAGTGCTGGATCCAAGATAGGCTTTGCTTTGAAAGTGTATCTCTGGTACAAAGTGGAGCGGAACAGACATGCCTTCGAGCTACGGGGAAACATCTGTCAATCAGGGGAGGATGGTTGCTAAGCGGATCTACCTGAAGGTAATTTATGCAACGGTGATCTCTCACTGCAAAGGCGCCTTCCAGTTGGAGTCCAACTCATTATGAAACTAGACACAGTCTGCACGGGGAACCAAATTGGAGCAAGTATTAATTTGGTGAGCTGGTCAGCGCTTTTTTTTTTTTAAAGAACAAACATGCGGATGTGTTTCCGGCGTAAAAAAACAAAACAACCCTGCTACTTCCCCCTTCCCATCAAAATAGTTCTAATCAATGGGAACCTATAGGATTGCAAGAAGAACCTATAGGATTCCCATGATCTTGCATCGGAGGTTGTTCCAGTTGTAGCACCTGGTATTGGGAAGGAAAAGAGAGGCGAGCGAGTTCAGAGGCCTTTGGGCCTGTGGAACAAAAATAAATCCACTTGTCTGATGCCTCTGAGAACTTCACAAGTATGAAATCAATAAAGCTGTCTTCACTTTCCCCCTTCCAAGTTCTATCCCGGCTGTCAGATCATAGTTCATCCCCCACCCACCCCACCACCTTTGATTTCAATCTGAGCTTTAAAATTAAGATTCTATTTCTTTTGGGGTTTTTTTTCTTTTTTGAATGTTTTTAGTTCCTTTTTTTTCTGTTTATATTAATTTGCTGTTGTCTTCACCGTAGCAATTTTTCTGTTATCAGCAAAAAAATCAATTTTTTTATCCACACCTGCAAGAATCTCCCCCAAAGCTGTTCTTTTCCATAATTTACCAGCAGGGTTTTAAAAAAGAAAATCAAGCCATCTACTCATCTGCTCGTGGGCGTGACCTCTTGCTCTTCTCAGATTAGGGTTGTGCATGAATGTTCTACACATTTGAAATTTCATCGAATGTAGACATTCGAATCGAAATAGGATGTCTATACAATCAAATTTTAACATTTTGAATGTTCAGAAACGTTCGTTCGAATGATTCAGAACATTTGAACCTACGGATATGTATGCATTGCATACATATCTGTACAGACCTCATACATATCTGTCCACATCTGGGCTGATAGTACAGGACGAAAACGGGATGCATACTAAATGCGTACAGATCTGTATGACACGTACGAATGTTGTCGACATTTGTATCTTCAGATTCGAATCGTAACATTCAAATGAATAGATTCGAATGTGTTCAGTTCAAATCAGGTTTTGTTGCGTTTGGATTCTAAGCATGTGAATCGAATCGAATATTTGGATATTCTATTTGAATTCAAATTAAAAAGAAAACATTCATGCACATCTCTAATTTGGATTAGTGTGTCTGCTGTCCAAGGGTCAGGACATTTTTTTTTCTTGTGTTGTGTCGAACTTATGGGAATTCCTGCCTTTTTCATTGCTTCCGGGACGAAACTGTAAACAGTGTGGATATTGTACCTTGGGTCTTGCTTTGAGCTGGGGCCTTTTTGCACTTACCTGATTAGGCTGCCGTAAACTGGGGCTGGTAAAATTCTGCTAAAGGTGGACCATTCTCCGTTGTAATAAGGAAAGAAGAAGAAGAAGAGTTGTCTTTTCTACCCCGCTTTTCTCACCCATTTAAGTGGACTCAAAGCAGCTGACAAAGCTTCTGTTCTTCTCCCCACAACAGACCCACTGTGAAGTGGGTGGGGTTGTGAGAGTTCAGAAGAGATCTGTGACTAGCCCAGGGTCACCCAGCTGGCTTCATGGGGGAGGGCGGAATCGAACCCAGTATTCCCAGATAAGAGTCCGGCTCCCTAACCACTAGACCAAACTGGGTCACAAGGCTTCCCCAAAGCATCCGTTACTGGCCAGAAATGGGAATGATCCTCCTGTTTACCGGCCTGCACTGCTGCATCCGAAGCCGGATGTTCCACCTCTTGGCTTCCGCAATTGGCTGTTCCATGACATGCTCAGATGCCATTGCGGAGGGACATGTTCGAGATCACACCAGCGCCCGTGGGATATGCACATTTCCTCCCATTTGTTTCACATTGGAATTTGCATTTGTGTAAATGGAGCCACTTCGAATGTGCTAGGCTTCCAGTTTGCTTAGAACCCCTGCCAGCACCAGTCTTGTCTCCGGATCCTATCAGAATCTGGTTGAATCCTCTCTGAATCCAGTCCACATCCAGTCCAAATCCACTCTGTAGGCCAGTTAACAGCTGATTTGAATGTAACAAGGGTTTGAACAAAGGCACAAAGGCCGTGTCTTCACGGCAACCTTATGTCGGATTCAAAGCGTTTTCAATTCTCGGAGTCCGCACGGTAGTTTGGCTTAACATGCTTTCCCCATGTTAAACCACCCCAAAGCATGGTGAATCTCCATCCTGATTTCAACAGGTCTCACTCCGGATCGTGCGCTTGAAACGTTTTACATTTTTTACTGTGTGGACAGTACAGTTTTAAGGGATGAGAATCCATGTTTAGGGTCTCCCTCTCCCAATAGCTTGCTTCCAAAGACAGTGATTTCAGTGTTAAAAATCCACACTTAACAGCAGCGCTACACTGTAGCGATGGAACCACTTCAACCTGATAACAATGTTGCAGTGTTGCACAATTCTAAAAGTTCTGACTTTAGAAAGGGAAAGGAGGGGAGGAAAGCAGCTGAATGTGAATGTTTAAAGCAAAGGGGCCCGCTGCCATTTTTCCTCCATCCATGGAAGCGGCAGCCACCCAGCCACCCAGGTAGGCTCCGTGAAGGGGTCCTTCATGGGTGGCGCGTCCATGCCAGGAGGAAGAGGGCAGGGCAACCCCGAAAAGCGGCTTTTAAAAAGCAGCCACTTGAGTCCCCCCTTGAGTCACGTACCCCACGTAAGATCCTCAGAATCCGGATTAAACGCGATTAAGTTAAAAGTAATGGGAACAGGCAAATTCGCGTTTGCATCCGGTTCTATTATTTTGGTTTAGGGAAAGCGAAATAAGCTTGCTGTGGGGATTCACCCAAAAGCTCTCAAAGGTCAGTCTCCGAATAGATCCAATATTTGATTCAAATGTGAAGTTTCAAACATTTGCAATGTGTACAAATTGTGAAGGTGAAGGACATTTCTTCACCCATCTCTAGGAGTTCCAGGTCACAGAGCCATGACATCTGAACACTCACGTAATCTGGATCAAAGCCCTTGGTCCAGCTATAAACCTGATTAATTGCCCTCCTTAATCCAAATCTGTCTCTGTCTTGTGCAGACGGATCAGACCAGCAGGAGACATGGCCTCGTAATCCAGCTTCAGTCTCCTTTCAGAGCGAGAGAACACATCAGCAAAGTGAGCAGTGATTTTCTTTCAGCTCGTCACTTTGCTCAGGCATTCTCTCACCCTGAAAGTGGACTGAAGCTGGATTAAACCTTAAGTGTGACCACAGCCTTAGTGGCTTTGACATATTCTACATGGACCTTTAATCTGGATTAAAGGTCTGTGCAGAAATGTCCTTTTTTTGATGAAGGTCCGGGTGTGTTTTTCCTGGTGAGGGTAATGGGGGGGGGGGGCAGAAAGTTTGTAAGATGTATAATTGGTGAAAACCACTTTTGTGTGCAGAAAGTTCAGATATCTATAAAGAGCACAGTTTTACGGTTGAAAGATTAGCAGTTTTAAGTAAGCGCCTTACCTTTTTCGGCTGATCTCGCTGTCTTGTAGAAAGGTGTTCACCTTGTGTGCCGTTAAGCTCTGTCCTCTGCAGTTCTTTATGGCAAATACAATACCCCATATAAACAATGCATTTGTCTATGTAACTCAGGGGATAGTGAAACACCAGAGCACATATTATTAAAATGTTCGTTCTGTTTTCAAGCACATGATGAATGTGCTGTGGTGTTCTGAGCAATTTTATGTTAGCTTTCTATTAGGTGAAAGAAATGTGGAAATCATCTCTAGGAGAGCCAAATTTTGCTGCATTGCTCACGATACTGGATTAAAGATGGGAAATGTATAGGAACAGAAATGCATATAATATAGTTGCATTACTTGTTATGTATAAGAGTTGTTATATTCTTACCCTTGCTTTCTATCCTTTTGTTGAAAACTGGCTGTTGGTTGTAATTATTTTTATCTGTCATTGAATGTCATGGTAATGTTCAGTGATTAAAAAAATAAGTTTAACAGGGGGTTCACAGTCCTGGCTGCCAGGCTTGCTTTTACTCCCTTTCCCAGGCAAGCTGCTTGCTTGCCTGGAAAGGGGAGCAAAACCAAGCCTCTCCTGGGGTTTGGTGCGGTTTGCATGGGGATGGCTGAATCCACCCCCAGCCCGCGTTACTGGGAATGGCATGCAGACGGCCAAGGTTCAATCTGATCCGGTCCCATGGCTTGCATGGGGATGTGGCCAAAGTGGCTGACAAACCTTCTGTTCTTCTACTCTGTGAGGTAGGTGGGGCTGTGAGAGCTCAGAAGAGAGCTGTGACTAGCCCAAGGTCACCCAGCTGGCTTCATGGAAGAAGGAGAAGAGTTGGCTTTTCTCGCCCATTTAAAGGGACTCAAAGCATTTGAGAAGCCTTCTGTTCTCTTCTTTAAGGAGACTCGAAGCGACTGACTAACCTTCTGTTCTTCTCCCCCCACCCCCAAGCAGGCCTCTGTGAGGTGGATGGGGCTGTGAGAGCTCAGAGGAGAGCTGTGACTAGCCCAAGGTCACCCAGATGGATTTGTGGAGGAAGAAGGAGACTAGACCACTAGACAAAACTGGAGCAAGGAGACACAGACTCTCCTTTATAATACTGCATCTCTAATGGCGTGTGGGTATTTTGTGAATCCCACCATAGGTATCTGGTTCCTTAGATACAGTTCTTTTGGTCTTAATTCTCTGCTTTTGGCAGATGCTGTTTCTCTAGGGAGGGTCTTTGTGAACCTATTTCAAGGTAGTGTTGTAATCTAAGCCCGTATTACGTTAAAGAAAGCCATCAAAAGAGCAAAACCTGTAATGTGAACACACAGCATGCCTCTTCCTTTTTGTGGTGTAGATGGAGGGGACGGAAATCATGTTGCAATCCCGAGGAAACGGTGAGGGATTTCTGTTTCTTATTTGTTTTATCTTTCAGCCCCTGAACTTTCTCAGTCGCCAGTTTTTTGAGCATTTTATTTTCCTTAGATGTTCTTTAAAAGCAGTTGAAGAAAAGGAAGGGAGTGGGGGCTTCACGTTCACTTCATGGGACTGAATTATGCAGTCTGACCGACTCGTTCCTCCACTAAATTTGTATCAAAGCAATAGAATTATTATCATGCAGTTTAGATCATGAAAGCTGTCGAAGTTCTGTTTCTCTCTCTGTGTGTTTTCTTTTTGCATACATCAGAGGGGTCTTTGGTTGGTTGGTTGGTTGGTTGGTTGGTTGGTTGGTTGACTGCTCTGTGCTTCTAAGAATTAAAATTCCTGCTGGTTCTTTAACAGTGGCATATGAAGTATTGAAATACAAGGGATTAGTAAGTGAAAGTCTTCTACCCTGATGCTGCAGTGAGAGTACCCGTAATTACAAGGATTTACAAACATCTCAGGTGTGATGTGACCCCTTGCTTCTGAGGAGTTTTTCGTTTTACTGAGATGATGCCCTAAGGGTTATCCTTTTCAACGAATTGATATTGTTCCCAAGTTCTGGACGAAGAGGAGAAAGAGAAAGAAAAGGAGAAGAGTTGGTTTTTCTACCTTGCTTTTCTCACCCATTTAAGGGGACTCAAAGTGGCTGACAAGCCTTCTGTTCTTCCCCTCATACGGCTTTGAGGAGGAGGGCGGAATCAAACCTGGTATTCCCAGATAAGAGTCTGGCTCTCTAACCATTAGACCAAACTGACTCACAAGTAAATTGCAGAACTATACTTTGTGAGCCAGTTTAGTCTTGAAGTTAAAGTGTAGTCCTCTGGTTCAATTCCTCACCCTCCCCCCCCCCCATGAAGCCAGCTGGGTTGCCTTGGGTAAGTCACACCTCACAGGGTCTAAGATGAGAATAAATGTTTTGATTGATGGATTGACTGACTGATTGACAGCGGTTAAGAACATAAGAGGAGCCCATCTGGTCCAGCTTCCTGTCTCACACAGTGGACCACCAATTGCCCATGGGCATTTCAAGCAGAGACAAGGTCAAACCTTTTCCTGCTCTCGAATCCCAGCAAATGGCCTCAGAGGCATCCTGCTTGTCCTCCCAGCCTGAAAGATGTACTGAGGCATCCATGCTAGTAGCCATTGATACATCCGCTGTCGATAAATTTGTCCACCCCTTCCTTGAAGCCATCTAGGCTGGCAGTTGTTATGACCTCTTCCGGCAGCAGATTCCATAGACCGATGACCCTCTGGGTGTAGAAATACTTTCCCTTGTCTGACCTGACTCTCCTACCCATCAGCCCCTTGTTCAGATAAATCCCCTAGGCATAAACTTTGCTCAGGCAGGACACTGTTTCCTCTGATATGACCATCCTTCTGAAATGCATTCCCCCTGTTTAGTATTATAAATCAAGTTATGAACAGCTGACCTTTCAGACACTCTCACAATCTACAGAAATACTTATTAGACAGCCATGGTAGCTTTTGTCTGTTTGGTTGGTTGGTTGGTTCACTCACTCGTTCGTTCGTTCGTTCGTTCGTTCGTTCGTTCGTTCATTCATTCATAAAGTTGGAAGGGTCCTCTAGGATTTCCTAAACCATCCCAAACAGATGTAGGTCCAGCTTCTGCCTGAAGACATCTGGTGAAGGAGAGCTCACTCCTCCCATGGCAACCTAGTCTACTGACTGATCATTCCATCTATCCATCCCTTCATTCAATTCAAGTATTAACATGGTTGCAGGCAGGCAGGCATCTGTTTAATTAATGCACATTTTTTCCTCAGCTGCTGCCATATCCTTGGCTTTCAATCTATGTGCCGAGGTGCATATTACGAGCCAGTTTTTTCATGTTTCAGCTCTTCCTGGCAACTGCCATGATGCGGAATTTTGACATGATAGATGGTGTCAAGCAATTGGCATTGATGCTTTACCACTTCAAACATGGCGCGTTGACAAGACGTGTTGGGAGCCCTTCCAAGGGTTCCTGAAGATTTCTTGTGTCAAGGAGTAAGATTGATTGCAATGGGTTAGTTAGCTGAGAGTTCATTAAGGATAAAACATCTGCCCTGTGTATATAGAGCTCTCAGGGGAAGACGTACTAAACTTTCATTTAAAATTAATCCTATCTTCAACGATTTTGGTCTAGTGAGCCAGTTTGGTCTAGCGGTTAGGAAGTCGGACTCTTATCTGGGAATACCGGGTTTGATTCCGCCCTCCCCCATGAAGCCAGCTGGGTGACCTTGGGCTAGTCACAGCTCTCTTCTGAGCTCTCACAGCCCCACCTACCTCACAAGGTGTTGTGGGGAGAATAGAAAGCTTGTCAGCCGCTTAGAGTCCCCTTAAACAGGTGAGAAAAGCGGGGTAGAAAAGCCAACTCCTCTTCTTCCTCCACAAAGCCATCTGGGTAACCTTGGGCTAGTCACGGCTCTCTTCTGAGCTCTCACAGCCCCACCTACCTCACCGGTCGTTCTGTTGTGGGGAGAAGAACAGAAATGCTTTGCCAGCCACTTTGAGTCCTCTTAAATGGGTTCGAAAAGCAGGGTAGAAAAGCCAACACTACTTCTTCTTCTTCTTCTTCCTCTTCCTCTTCCTCTTCCTCTTCCTCTTCTTCTTCTTCTTCTTCTTCATCTAATTCCCCCCCCCGTTCAGTTTGCTTGCTTGTTTGTTTATGTGTGCATAGGTATGTCCTTGTCTACATGCCCACATACCTAGTTATTTCAACTTCCAGCTTCTCTGCCCTGATCCATATGGAATTTTGTTAAGAAGCCCAACGTAGGCCTAAGACCAAGGTTTAAATATAGCATTGGGAAAAAAATAAAAACAAGTAAAATTAAAAGCAAATAGAAGGTTTTATTTTTATTTTTAAAATTCATTCCCTTCCAACATTTGAGAAGTTTGAAGTCATGAACTTCAGGGTGTGCATATTTTTCATTTCGTTTCGTTTCCATCTCCGTTTTATTTGTACGCCGCCTTTCCCAAAGAAAATTTGCCCAAGGCGGTTTACAACAAAGAGAAAATATACAATGCAAAATAATAATTGAAACATAATAACAAAAATACATTATAAAAATTGAGCATCATACAAAACCTTGCAAAAATAAGCCAAACACACTCAGGCTGTGTTCCCATTCAAGTTTAAATCCTAATTGAATCTGGTTTTGGGATCAGAAGGTCCCATTTATATTTTTATTCTGGGACTTTATGAGGACTACCCTGCAAAAATCCGCAGAAAAGAGTCCTCACAAAAACTGTTCTCGATTCCCTTTTGGATCCCTGCGAGCATTATTTTTTTTGCCTTTGGAAATGCTACCGGACTGTTTGGGGTGGAGATTTATCCTTCTGACCAATGCCTGCCAGATGTGGTTGGGATTTCACAGCTGCAAAGGTCTCCCCCCTCCCCTCGCCATGCCTGCTCTGAACACACGGCAGTTAGGAGAGATACAGTTGCAGGAAAACTTTTTAAAAGCACAAACCTGAAGAGATACATTGTTGCAAGGCTGGCACAGCAGGGGAAAACTAAACCATGAGCCTCTGTTTTACAGAGGGGAGGAGAGGGAAACTGAAAGGGAGAGTAACTGACAGGGGCAGAGATTAAAAGGTCCTGTTTCTCTGTGTTGTGTTTTTTTGCGGTGTGAGTGGGAACACCAGTGGCCCCAATCACACAAAGAATAATCTCCTCCAAGATATCCATGCTCATCCAGGCTGGAGAGTCATCCAGAGGGCAGAGGGGTCTAGGCTGCCACCACTAGACCACCCTCAGGAAAGATGGCAAACGTCTCCTTCTCAGGCAAAAGAAAATATTATTTGAGTATTAGGTCCCAGCTACACCTAAGGCTTTTAGACATAGCAAAAGAGGCACCTCAGAGAGACACTGTGTAACCCTCATGTTCCCAAGCCTTCTCTAATCCACCTTTTCTAGCACAAGAATGTTTCTGTACCGTGCATGATTTTATATACTTCAATCAGATCCCCTCTTAAATGGTAATGTGTATACACAGGAGCATACAAAACATGGTTCTTGCATTTTAATGGACTGGAATGAAAGCTGAAATGCAAAGAAGGTCTTAAAGGCTAGGTATTCCAAACATTGAAGGAAAAATCCATTCCCTCGCTTTGCAAAATGTAGTCAAATTGCAACATCTTTAAAAGCCAGGTTCCAAGGTTTCCTTAGCTGCTTTCCCCTTTCCTTCCCTCTTGTCTAATTGGTAATGAAACTGTCAGCTGCCTGTTAGAATTATGGAAATAATTTAAATAAATAAGCTGATTCCTTCTAGCTGACAGCTGATTTCTGAGGGCTGTTCCCCAAGAAGCGAAATGTATCCTAATATTACCAGGACTTCCAGAAAGTCACTTCTCCCTGATTAAAGATAACTTCAAAGAAACAGGATGGGATTATAAACATATGACTTCTATTTCAGTGGAGAAAAATCAAGTCTGTTTTTGCTCGCCTCTGCAAACGGTGAAGCCAAAGAAGGGACATTTCCCCAGCTTTGGAGTTTCTGAGCAACCCCATTAAGGATCATGCAGGAAATGGACATGGGGTGTTGTCCTGACCTTTATGGAACCTGATGTCAAATGAAGCAGATAAATCACTCGTGACAACAGCAAATAAATACCTCCTGATACGTAGGGGATACGTAGGAATCCGTAGGCAATTTGTAGTGAGGATCTGAATCATATTTGTACTGATCATTTGTATCAAATTCGAACCCCACCTCATTTGAAGAGGATCCATTTGAAGAACATGATTTCTTTTATTTTTTATTTTGCACTTGATTCGATACAAATCCACAAGTCCACAGGTGTCTGAGGTTCTTTCCACACTTCTCCATGGTGTTCCAGGACAGGGACTACCACCTTGAATCAAGCAACTAGGAATGTGCACAAATGATTTCTTGATGTTTGATTCGTATTGAATTGAGTGCAAAAAAAAAATCGTGTTCATTTAAATGGATCCCCTTTGAATGTGGTGGGATACACATTTGATATGAACGATCAGTACAAATATGATTCAGATCCTCACTATGAAATCCCTACAAATCCTACGTATCCATTCTGAATGCATCAGAGTGGGCACCCGGGAAAAGGGCCTTTTCAGTATTGGCCCCCAGGTTATGGAATAGTTTGCCCACGAGGTGTGTCACACCCCTTCTCTATATGTTCAGGAAGGCTGTGAAGACATACCTCTTTGCTCTGGCCTTTGACTAATGTAATTTCTTCTCCCCCAATGTAGATACTATTATTTTAATAGTATCTACAGTGGGGGTGGGGGGTGGGGGAGAGAAATCACAATAATATTATACTCTTTTAAATATGTTGGATCTTTTAAGTGTTTTTATGTATATGATTGTTTGTAATATATGGGTTGTAATTTGTTGTTTTAAAGGTTGGAACCCACCCTTAGACCTTCGGGTATAGGGCAGGATAGAAATATAAATAATAAAATAAATAATAAAAATAAGATCCACTTTGAATCCACTCTGAATCCACTCTGGATCCATTGCAGATGTGATTAGGCAGCTGCTTTCCCAGCTCCCAAGGTTCACGAATGTAACAAAGCTTCATACGAGTGTACAGAAGCTTTGGATTTGTGCTCATAAGAGAAGCCTTGCTGGATCAGGCCGCAGCCCATCTAGTCCAGCATCCTGTCGCACACAGTGGCCCACCAAATGCTCATGGGCATCTCAAGCAGAGACAAGGACAAACCTTCTCCTGCTCTCGAGTCCCAGCAGATGGCCTTAGAAGCGCCCCAGTTCCTCCCCCCCCTCAGCCTGAAGGATGCACCTAGGCATTCGTTCTAGTAGCCATTGATACATCTGTCATCCTTCAAATGTACCAACATTCGATTCAAATCTGAATGTCCAAATTCGGACTCATTCGGACGCATTTTGAATGTGGCGAATATCCATGTACATCCCTACAAGCAACCCATTCCGAGCTGGGAAAGATTGCCGGTGGAGCGAGTCACGGCCATCCACATTTGGACAGCCCATTTCCCTCCAGCTGTCATGGCTGCCTCTAGTGAGCCCTTGGAGGCCATGAGAAGACCCCAGAGGACAAGAATGAAAGCCCCCACTCTTTGGAGTTTCCAGGCTGACTGGTTTTGAGGCAAACCTCCTCCCTGGAGCACCACCCTGAAAGGTCTGCTATGGCGTGCTGGACCATGGGACTATCCATAAGCCTCCGTGGTCCCCTATACTGGTGCTGGGCCAGTTCTAGACCACTTTAAGTAGCTACCATTTTGAGCATCCTAACCCGGTCCATGCTTCGCCCAGTGTATTCAAAGGTTGAACTGAACACCATAGCTGGTTGCAAAATGTCTACCAGAATGGATTCCTAGTACTGAATCTAGGTTGGAGAGACAGGTAACTGAGAGAAAGTCAAGCTTTTGTCTTTGTCTTCTGCTTGAAGCCCCCAAGCAATGGGTGGACCACTGTGTGAGACAGGACGTTGGACTAGATGATTGTGGCCTGATCCAGGAGCCGGGCAGCTGCTAATTCACAGAGGATGAGGGACAAATATTCGAAACATTCAAAATTCTATCAAATTCATTCAGATTTGGACATTCGAATTCAAATCAGAGGTCTATAAATTTGAATTAAACATCGGAACGAATTTCAAATTTTTGAATCCATACGCATTTGTACAGATCCGTATGGGACAAAAACGGGATGATTACGGGTTGCATACTGATGTGTATGGTCACATATGGACGTTGTTGACATTCGTATCTGCAAATTCGAATTGAAAATTAAAAAATAAATAAATTCAGATTTCAAAGATTTGAATCAAATTGAATTTTCAGATATTCGCTTCAAATCGAATTTAATCCCAAAAATTGCATTTGTGCCGCCTCTAGTAACAATGGCTGCTAGAATCGATCCCCTGGGAGCCATCTTCAAGTCGGAGAGACAGGCAGGGCGCCTCTGAAGGCCACTTGCAGGGAGTTGAGAGCAGGTGATGGTTTCACCCTCACCTTTCGCTTGAGAAGCTCAGAAGCAAATGACGGGCCACTGCGTGGGACAGGATGCTGGACTAGATGGGCTGTGGCCTGATCCAGCAGGGCTCCTCTGATGTTCCTATGGCCTAGATGGGCTGTGGCCTGATCCAGCAGAGCTCCTCTTAGGTTCTTAGGGACTAGATGGGCTGTGGCCTGATCCAGCAGAGCTCCTCTTAGGTTCTTAGGGACTAGATGGGCTGTGGCCTGATCCAGCAGGGCTCCTCTTAGGTTCTTATGGACTAGATGGGCTGTGGCCTGATCCAGCAGAGCTCCTCTTAGGTTCTTATGGACTAGATGGGCTGTGGCCTGATCCAGCAGAGCTCCTCTTAGGTTCTTAGGGACTAGATGGGCTGTGGCCTGATCCAGCAGGGCTCCTCTTAGGTTCTTATGGACTAGATGGGCTGTGACCTGATCCAGCAGGGCTCCTCTTAGGTTCTTATGGACTAGATGGGCTGTGGCCTGATCCAGCAGGGCTCCTCTTAGGTTCTTAGGGACTAGATGGGCTGTGGCCTGATCCAGCAGAGCTCCTCTTAGGTTCTTAGGGACTAGATGGGCTGTGGCCTGATCCAGCAGGGCTCCTCTTAGGTTCTTATGGACTAGATGGGCTGTGGCCTGATCCAGCAGAGCTCCTCTTAGGTTCTTAGGGACTAGATGGGCTGTGGCCTGATCCAGCAGAGCTCCTCTTAGGTTCTTATGGACTAGATGGGCTGTGACCTGATCCAGCAGGGCTCCTCTTAGGTTCTTATGGACTAGATGGGCTGTGGCCTGATCCAGCAGAGCTCCTCTTAGGTTCTTAGGGACTAGATGGGCTGTGGCCTGATCCAGCAGAGCTCCTCTTAGGTTCTTAGGGACTAGATGGGCTGTGGCCTGATCCAGCAGGGCTCCTCTTGCTTTCTTAAGGAAACAAGTTTGAATTCAAACTGAAGAAAAGGCGTCTTTGGTTCAAGTCAGACTTAACCAGAAAAAAAAAGAGAGAAGTTTGTTTACATCTCTGCTAAAATCCTTTCTATAAAACCAGGCATTTTGTTTAGAACAACAGTGCTAATCTGACGTTTAAAGCTATAACTCTCAAGCTGTGAATCTCCAGATGGTCTTGAAGAACAAATTCCAGTATTCCGCTCCCCGCATTTAGGGCTGGCATGGAATTTTGGGTGTTGTCCAGGAACAGCTGGAGTACCATGTTTGAAAACCACTGCTTAAAAGGATTTTTTTAAAACACAATTTAATGTGATTGGCTTTATTCTGATTAATTGCATTATGTTTCCAAACTGTTCAAGTTACCCTAAACACCATGAGTGCCTCTGTTATACTAATAGTATTATACTAATACAATATATGATGTAGCATTTTCTGGATTAACCGTATAGCTTCACAAATGACACATGGAAATAATAGTGGGGGATTCCTGCAGGAAGCATTTAGTTCAAGGAAATAAATATGGTAGGGTCATCTCAAGCAGGAGACAAAGGCAAAACCTTTGCCTCCTCTCAGCTCCCTGGAAATGGTGTTTAGAGGCATTCTGCCTGCCCTCAGAAGTGATACTTAGGCATCCATTCTACACAATAACTTCAGTTTAGTCTTGAAGTTAAAGTGAAGTCTCCTGGTTCAATCCCTCACTTCCCCATGAAGCCAGCTGGGTTGCCTTGGGTGAGCCACACCTCACAGGGTCTAAGATCATAGTAAATGTTTTGATTGATGGATTGACTGACTGATTGACAGCTGTCAAGAACATAAGAACATAAGAGGAGCCCTGCCGGATCAGGCCACAGCCCATCTAGTCTAGCATCCTGTCTCACAGAGTGGTCCACCAATTGCCCATGGGCATCTCCAGCAGAGACAAAGGCATAAGAGCGTATGAACCTAAGAGGAGCCCTGCTGGATCAGGCCACAGCCCATCTGCTCCAGCATCTGGTCCCACACAGAGGCCCACCAATTGCCTCAAGCAGAAGACACTTCACTTGTTCGCAAACCCCATCAAAGGGCCTTTCGTGGCCTACTGTTTGTCTGTCCAGCCTGGAGGCAGATCCTAGGCATCCATTCTAGGAGCCATTGATCCACCTCCTGGCCCACAAACTTCCCTAGACTGCTTCTCTGTACGTTTGAAGGGGTTTAAGAGGTGGGGTTCAGTAAGAACATTGTACAGCTGCTCTTGGAAGGGAGCTCCTCTTTTCTCTAAGTAATGGAAAGGGCAACTATAAAAAAAAGTCCAGGGTTGTATATGTGCATGTATGCGTGATGGATGGACGGACGGATGGACGGATGGAGTTTTAAAACAATGGTGATAACCATTGATTAGGGATAGGATAAATATATATATAAAAAGAACTTTTGGATGGATTTTCCTTTTAATCTTTATTTAGATTTAAGGATACATTCCTTCCACCCTTTTTCTGTACTAATTTGTTAATACTCTCTTCACATTTGTTACAATCATTTAGTGGTACTTTCTCCATTTTTGGAACAATTATTTTTCGATACCTTATTTTCTCCCCAGTTTGGAAGATAACTTAATGAGAGGAAAGACCATATCTCAAGAGACAGAATTCAGCTTAAATATCTCTGGGTAGTTTTGTGTGCGATAGAGATGTTCACAAATGTGTTTTGGTTTTTTTTTTCCATTCGGATTTGAGTTGAATTGAATGTCAAAACATTTTATTCAAATGTTTAGAATCTGAATGGAACAAAAACTGATTTGAATCTGATACATTCGCATCTATTTGTTCAAATTAGATTCTCATTTGAAGATACAAATGTCAACAACATTCGTATGCGTTATATGTATCTACGCATTTTGTATGCATCCCATTTTTGTTCCATATTATAAGTGCAAATGTGTACAGATACGTATGATATTTGTACAGATACGTATATAATACATACGTATCTGTACATTTGAATGATTCAGATCATTGGAACAAATGTTTTGGAACATTCAAAATCCATTTGAATGTTTATATTCAAATGTGTAGACATTCTATTGGAATTCAAATGTCCACATTTGATCGAATTCAATCGAGTTTTGAATGTTTAGAACATTCATGCATATCTCTAGCATGCAACCTGGGAACTGCAGGCTGTTTCTCACATTTACCAGCTCCAAATTTCGGTAAAGCTCAAGGCTTTCAGTAAAACAGTCGTATCTGGAAACATCAAAGCAGATGAACAAAAGTTCCCTGGCTGCAATGTTTTATTGCAAAGGGGGAAGGCCTTATGAATGAAATTAACTTACTAATATCCACAATATTCCTAAATAAATAAATCCGACTGAACTTACGTTTAAATATTTAGCTAATATCCACTTCCTGGTGAGCTGGCGACCAGCTTCTAGACAGTGCAAAATGGTGCAAATAAATCCAACTCATAATGTCTGTGGCCACACCAGGACGTGAATCTACCAAGATTAATGTCTTCTAATTAATCCTACTGTGTCCTGCTGAATCGGCTGGCTGTTGGGAAGTTACTCAGCAGTCTGTAATTAAAGATGTCAGTCTTGTGGATCTGGGGGACCCGAGGCCACAAACTCCAAAAGTCTCCAGACACCGTGTAGCAATTTGCTTGGAAACAGAAGAGATTCTTTTCAAACGGGATAATTGCATTGATATGTATTTTGTTGGTTTTCTTTCCTCGGTTTGATGGACTGAAAAAAGGGAGCAGGAAATCAGCCGTTGAGAATTTCAGATATTCAGCTAAAGAGACAGTTAAAAGCAGGTTTGGAATTCCTGCTCACGAGCTTTTGAACTTTAAAATTTGGCATTTGACTCTAAAGATTGGGCCTGGCATTTCATAGATAGATAGATAGATAGATAGATAGATAGATAGATAGATAGATAGATAGATAGATAGATAGATAGATAGATAGATAGATAGATAGATAGATAGATAGATAGATAGATAGATAGGTACGTACGTACGTACGTACGTACGTACGTACGTACGTACGTGAAGTCCAGTAACATCTGGAGGCTGTTCTCCTGAACAAAAAAAAGCCCCAATTTAAGCACTTTCTCTCTTAGTTCTTTTTAATGATGTTCCTGAGCTCCCAGGACAGAACAGCGGGTCTCTCTCTCTCTCTCTTCCCTCCTTTCTGGTGTCCACTACCAAAAATAACTGGCAGATCCTGGACATCATTAAAGGTCTCAACACTACCAGCGTTATCGTTTTGACATTCCAGATCAGAATGAAGAAGGGGAAGGCATTGATCGTTCCTTTTGTAGGACTGGACCCCAACTAATCTTTCCAGCTTGGTCACCATCATTAAACGAGAGCCTCTTCACCTCTGAGGTTCTGATTCAAATCCAGTTCAGGTTATTTCCTTTTCTCACCGCCGGCGCGTGTGATACAAATTGGTAACCCAAGTCCAGTCACTAACAAATGAACCCTACTACAATTGACACTAATTGGCTCCCAAGTTGTCCGTCTCTGCCGTGCAACCAGGGATCAAACACACTGTAGTAAGTGGATCTGTCAGGGTCCAACCAGTACAGAGTTTCTGCAGATTAATGGCGATAGATGGGGAAAGGGACTATTGGCATTCTGTTACCTGTCTAGTTTTATGTTGATTGGGTGGTGATGGCCAGTATGAGTCTTACGAAAAACCAGGGGGCACTCAGTGAAGCTAGTGCAGATCCTCCAAGACGGGCTTAGAATATAATTTGTATTTCTATCCCACCCTATACCCGAAGGTCTCAGGGTGGGTAACAACATACTAAATCAACAACAGTATATATTAGGACAATAACAGTGTCTGTAAAGGGGGAAGAGACAGTATATTCCCATTTAAGCAAAGGCGGGGGCAGAGAGGTGCGTCTTCACTGCCCTCTTAAACATATACAGTGAAAAAGCTGGATGCACCTCAAGGGGGAGACTATTCCATAGCCTGGGGGCCATTGCTGAGAAGGCCCTGTCCCGTGTGCCCACCCCTTATACAACTGAGGGTGGCGGGACAACCAGGATGGCCTCCCCTCCAGACCTTAAGGCACGGGCAGGGAAATCAGGATGCTTCTAAGGCCTTTTGCTGGGATTCGAGAGCAGGAGAAGGTTTGCCCTTGTCTCTGCTTGAGATGCTCATGAGCATTTGGTGAGCCACTGTGTGCGACGGGACGCTGGACTAGATGGGCTGTGGCCTGATCCAGCAGGGCTTCTCTCATGTTCTTATGGTATGGAAGAAGGTGTTCCTTTAGACATTTGGGGTCCAAGTCATTTAGGGCCCGATAAGTCAAAGTTAACACCTAGAATTGGGCTCAATAGTGAATCGGCAGCCAATGCAACTCTTTTAAGATCAGTGTGATGCGGGTCCAGCCAGCTGTGGCTTCTGAACCGTCTTCAGTGCATTATGCAAGCAATGTAACCTGAAATGGCCTTCCGAATCTGTCCAGTTTGGCCGCAGTGCGAGACATTAAGGTTTCTTTCCCCCAGTCCAACCAAAATCATTTTGGGTCCCTTGTCACTTACCTTGTATTGGTCCAGAGAAAGAAACCACCAGACTGGGATCCTATTGTAGACTGAATAAATGCATTCTCCATCCCTACTTGAACGAAAAGTATTCTACGAGGGTGCCACTCCCCCCAGCCTGCTGACCATGACCAAACTGCAAAGAAGACAAGTGAGTCATCAGCAAAAGTTAAAAACAAAACACCCTGAGATATTTTGCGCAATCACAAGGCATTTGTTGATCTCTGCTGCAACCTGCTGCGATCAGGTGGGCGGTATTAACAGCAGAGTATGTGGGAAGACAGGACGGTGAATGATCTGTAGGTTCTCCTCCAACCACATGATCCCTGGTCCCCCCACCCCCACCACAACATCTTTCTTCTGAAGTTGTTTTGATCAATTAATGACAAAGAAGGAGTGTGGGAACGATGGGTGCTTCTGGAGTCCTCATTCTATGTTGCTTTGACTACAGCAACCAGTTGAGGTGGGTAGGTTCTTCGTGAAGCTGAGAAAGACGAAGGGGCGATGTTTGGAGGTATTTTGGAAGGAGATCTTTGCTAGAGGGGAGGGAAGTGCACGAACGTTTTGATTTTTTGGGTATTTGATTTGTGTCACATCAAATGCAAGAGGATTCATATTCATTGGAATAGATCCCCTTCAAATGTGGTAGGATTCGTATTCAATACAAATGTTCAATCCCAGACGAATCCCATAAGAATAGCATAGAAATCCCATACAAATTGGCATACAGATAGCATACAAATCCCATATGAATCTCTTACAAAGCTTCATACGAATTTGTCAAAACGTTCCATTTGAATTCGAGTGAATACAAGAAAATTCATAATCTTCCAAATAGATCCCCTTCGAATGTGGTAGGATTCCCATTCAATACGGATGTTCAGTCCCACACGAATCCCATATAAAGCTTCATACAAACGTATCAAAACATTCAATTCAAATTCGAATGACACTCTTCGAATGTGCCAACTCTTGATTCAAATTTGAATGCCTGAATTTGGCATGAATTTCGAATGTTACAAATATTTGTGCATATCCCTATTATAGGGCTCTACTGGTTAAGCTTCTTTTTCATAAGACAGATTTGAACCTAAGACAGGTATGAGCCTTCTTCCTGAGCCTAATTCCTCCGTCCTGAATGGAACTGTATCTGTCTTCTGCTACCATAGATTTATGATCAAGTGGGAGAGAATTATATTCATTCATTAGTGTGACAGCAGACAGATTGCCTTGTGGTACCTTTGAACCTGTCTGCACTGAGTCTTAAGCATCACCCAGACACCTCTTACTTATCCCGTGTTGTCTAGATAATCCAGAGTAAAGCAGGTCCTGGCAAGTTTTATTCCAGATTATCCAAATAATGTGGATTAAGTGAGTGCTGTCTGGAAGCTTCATTCTGAATTGTATCCTGGAATAGCGACTTGCTGTCCACATGGTGGTGCAGACTACGGCAGATCCCAGGCAGTGGCATGTAGATCACGTAGATGCCAGGTCCGTATACTGTGATATAATCCAAAATGAGGGCCAATGAGGGCCCTCATCTTGCCTGCTTCTCCAACTCAGAGGGGATACCTAGGCATCCATTCTAGTTGCCATTGATACACCTGTCATCCATGAATTCAGAGCACCACTGCTGGATTGGGCCACAGCCCATCTAGTCCAGCATCCTGTCCCACACAGTGGCCCACCAGTTCCTTCTGGGTACCTCTAGCAGAAGACAAGGATGCAACCTTCACCTGCTCTCGAACCCCTGCAAATCGCCTTTAAATCCCACACCAGGCCAGGAAAACCATTGTTTTGTTTCTCAGAAGTTCGCTACTGTGCTGAAGTCACGCAAACCAGGCTTTAAATTCTGTTTTCCTGCCTGCCTTGTTCCATTTCTTCTACATGGGCTGTTTCCACACTTAACCATGGTTAATCTGGATTAAGGAGATCCAAATCTCCAAGAACTGGTCCTTGCTCAATCCAGTCCATTGAGTTCCAGATCCATGCGGATACCCCATGTGTCTGCATGAGTGTTTAGCACCCGATGGCAATGGCTGCCAAACAGGGCTGCCATGAGGATACCATAGTACACATCCCAACATCTCAGTTTGGGCCGAGCAGGAAGTCTGCCAGAGGCGTGCTGCAATTGGCCTGTGAAAATGTCAGTCAAGAGTCACTTCCAGTTACAGTGGGTGTGACAGGGAGACATGACTGTGTAGCTGCCTATGTAGCATCTCCGTAGGTTGTGGGCACTGTGTAGGGCACCCTGAAATCCAGTTTTCATGGCACAAGACCGGATTGAAGACCTGTTTAAAGGGGTCTACAGCTAGCCTGGATTAAAGTGCCCAAAGACCCCTTTGAATCCGGAACTCGGCAATAGTCGTGTGGATGACATGATCCCAAAGGGGTCTTAATGGGTCCCTAAGTGAGGAAGGTATGTAGCAAATCCGTACCAAATGAGTACTAATGGGTGCTTAATGGGGTCTACGAAACCCGGGCGGAAACAGCCCTGGATTCCAGCATGGCCTGGATCAGGTTCCTAGCCATCACACCCTCTAAAATGCAAGGTTATAATGACGATCTACTTATCAACACAAAATAACATCTGGAATCTCCTTTCGTTTCCCCACTTCTCTGTAAATTTGATTTCCTTGCCCTTTGGCTTGAGTTCCTTGCTCCTTCCATTGGCCTCAGTGTGAGAAGACCCTAAGAATCCCGGTGTGGCGGAACCTTCAAGCTTGCTAAACCCTCCCTGGAAAGGAAACAAGGAACATGGAGGTCTGCGGGGGAGGGAGCCTTGACTTCCAAATAAAGATCTTCAGGATTTAATTTTAAATGGCATTGAATTGTAGAAGAGTGCGGTTGTGTAGGCCTGGTGTTTTGATAGCTGCCACAGAAGATCTCTTAACATGTTCTCCCAGCCAAAGTTTCCCAAAAAGGGAAAGAAATGAGACAGAACTGCAGCTAGTAAATATGTAACTGAGTTCTTTAAATAGCTGGGAGGTCGTGTCTGCTCAAAATTAATAATAATAATATCGACAACAACAACAATAATAATAATCCAGCATAGTGATCTCATTTGCTATGTGTAACTGCTGTTTTTACATCATCATCATCATCATCATCATCATAATCCAGCATAGTGATCTTGTTTGCTGTAACTGCTGTTTTTACATAAGAAGAAGAAGAAGAGTTGGCTTTTCCACCCCGCTTTGCTCACCCATTTAAGGGGACTCAAAGCGGCTGACAAAGCTTCTGCTCTTCTCCCCACAATAGAACACCTTGTGAGGTAGGCGGGGCTGCGAGAGCTCAGGGGAGAGCTGTGACTTGCCCAAGGTCACCCAGTTGGCTTCATGGGGGAGGGTGGAATCGAACCTGGTATTCCCAGATAAGAGTCCATTTCCTTAACCACTAGACCAAATAATAAAGTGAAAGTGGTCCCAGTCATCCTTGGCACACTGGGCGCGGTGCCAAAAGATCTCAGCGGGCACCTAAAAACCATTGGCATTGACAAGATATCCATCTGACAACTACAAAAAGCCACTTTACTGGGATCTGCTCGCATAATTCGCCGATACATCACGCAGTCCTAGGTGCTTGGGAAGTGCCCGACTAGTGATATAATACGAAATCCAGCATAGTGATCTCGTTTGCTGTGTGTAACTGTTGTTTTACATAATAATAATAATAATAATAATAATAATAATAATAATAATAATAATAATAATAATAATAATAATAATAATATAATAGCATGAATAGAACTAGGTTCCTCCTCATCAGTTACAACTAATCGACCTTACTGGTATCAGGCGCATGTAGCCTATGCTGCTACCTCTCCGCATTTTAGGCCTTTTTTGGGGGATCCTGATAGATGGTCAAGCTAGTCCGGACTCAGGAACATCTACAGGGTTGTCGATGCCGAACTACATTTTTGGGAAACTAGTAACCGCGTGCACTGGATGCAAACTGTGTCGCTTTTTTGAACTATGATTGTTTTAAGGGGAAGAGAAGCCTTCCTACAGAAAGGAAATTGGCTTATTAGTTTCCTGTGCCTCAGATTTGTTTTTCATTAACCATTTGGATAGGGTCTTATTAAAATACCATGTTTTATTTATCAGCTTGCTGTTGCAAATCAGAGAGAGAGAGAGAGAAAGAAAGAAAGAAAGAAAGAAAGTCTCCTAGCAGCTTTGGCCATTTGCTGAATAGCATGTTTACTGTGGTGGAAATGAAAGGACAGAAAAGCATGATATACTCCTGTTAGAACAAGCTACTGCTTAAGGCAAAGGGACAGAATGGGGGGGGGGAGAGAGGGTGGGTATAAGAGACTTCATTTTATGAAAGAAAGAAAGCTCTATGTGTGTGTGTGTGTAGGTTCTTTCTTCTCCCCCTTTTTTCTGTACATGTTATACATTAATTTCTGCTTTTCAGCGTAGCAGAGAAATCTGTCTTGCTTGATCTCATAGTGCCCTACAATAGCATGGACTTCCCCAGCGCATGAGAAAAAGCCCTGTTGTGTAAGCGCCTTCCCCTCCTTAATTTTAGCCATCAGGGAGGCGTCTGTGTATCATGCTGGGTTGGTGTTGTGGCTTTGTTAGCAATGCTCCTTTTATTCATATATATATATATATTCATATTATGTGTGTGTGTGTATATATATATCATCATAGGCCTTGTGGAGAAGATGTTGGTGGGGTCATTTCCGTCCGACTGCTGTGGATTTATTTGTCTGTTTGTTTAAGGAAGGATCTCCAAATGTTCTCCTGCCTCTCGCTATTCAACAGCTAATGACTTTCGCAGTTGAGAGAGCTGTTTGCCTGAACCACAGAAATCCTCTAGTGGTCCTTTTAGTTCGATTGCAGAGTGGAGCGGGGGGGGGGGGTGGAGAGAAAGAAGGAATCTTGGTGGAAAAGACAATGAAGATTGTCAAATTCACAGCACTTTCGCTCCACTCTGTTCTGCCTTGGATGAAAAACAACCAAACCCCAAAAGAAAATGGCACAAAAGAAATTTTGGTGTGAAATTATGATGAAATTGCAAGGCTCACCATGGAGATGATGATGATGATAGATGGGTGGATGGGTGGACAGAAGGATGGATGGATGGATGGATGGATGGATGGATGGATGGATGGATGGATGGATGGGTGGATGGGTGGACAGATGGATGGATGGATGGATGGATGGATGGATGGATGGATGGATGGATGGATGGATGGATGGATGGATAGATAGATAGATAGATAGATAGATAGATAGATAGATAGATAGATAGATAGATGGGTGGGTGGGTGGGTGGGTGGGTGGGTGGGTGGGTGGGTGGTTGGGTGGGTGGGTGGGTGGGTGGATAAGGAAGGAAGGAAGGAAAAGAAAGAAAGAAAAATAAAGGTGGGTGGTTGAGTGTATGGATAGATGGATAGATAGGTAGGTAGGTAGGTGTATGTGTGGGTGGGTGGATGGATAGATGGATAAAAAGATAATAGGATAGATAGATAATAGATGGAAAGAAAGAAAGAAAGAAAGAAAGAAAGAAAGAAAGAAAGAAAGAAAGAAAGAAAGAAGGGTGGGTGGGTGGGTGGGTGGGTGGTTGGGTGGATAGCGATGGATGGATGCTCTGGCCGCAATGCCAAGTGCTCCATTTCAGCCCCACTCGCCTTTCTAAAACTTGTTTCCCCCCTGCCTGCGTTTCCAAAAGTTCCCCCTCTCAACAGCAGGAGAGGGAAGCGTGCGGCGTTTGTGGGGATTTCGAGCCTTCTTAGGGAGGGATTAATAATTCAGCGCGTTTGTCAAAATCCATTTGGAGGAGCAGCGCTAAAATTTGGTTACGTCGCCCTGATGCGTGGAAGAGAAGGGGAGAGGAGATTTGACCTCAAGGACAAGTTTTGAGCATCAGTGATTTAATTTGCGGATCACATCCTATTTTTATTACGCGGAGACTAACTAGGTCCACTAATGAATAATGATTACTCCATAAAATAAAATAAAAAAGAAGAAGGGGGGGGGGGAGAGATGAACTGCTTGGACCGGCTGCATCCCAGTGCAAACGAGGCGCCCGATTCCCCCCTAAGTACAAAAGTCAACGCGCGATTTCCCCTCGCCGTGACCGATGCCGTTTGTTCATGTAACCCGACGGAGTCGCCCCTTGTGATGAATGGTCCTCGCTGGGCACAGCTGTAGGAAACTTCCAGGGAGTTTGGCGCGGGTCTCTGCCTGGGCGCCTCTCTGCCTCCGCTCGGATCCGGAGGTCCCGTCGCGCTTCCCAGTCGCGTGGACGGTTTGGACCAGCGTGGGTGAAGGCGCAGCAATTACTGGGGGTGGGTGGGCTGGGGGGCTGGGAGGGGTGCCGTTGTGTGCGTGTGTCGGGGGGGGGGGCGTCAGCAGGAAGAGGTGCAAAGGTTTGGGGAGAAAGGCTAAAGACCTGACTTAGGGTAAGGTCACCCACCTAGCCAAATGCGGCCTTTTTCTTCTTCTACCTCGTGGGACTCGAAATCAGCTGCTTCGGGGAGACCCTAAGACCCTCCCCTCCCTCCCCTCCCCTCCTCACCCCTTTTACTTTCGGGAGAAAGGGCGCAGGGGGCGCAGCGTTGGGTGACTCTGAGCTTCCGAGCCAGGCATGCTAACTCCACCGGGGGATTTGCGCGCGGGCGCGTGTGCGCACCGGTGCGCGCGTGTGTCTCTCGGGCACGTGTGCATGGCTGCGGGAGGGGGTTCCCGCCCCCTCCGTTTCGTTTTCTTTGGGGGTTTTGTTTGTCTGTTTGTTGTTTACAACGACCGGCGGCCACCGATCCCCGCCGGGGCGCGCCCAGATGCTGGAACGTTGATGTGGCGACTTCCTTTGGGGACCCGCTACTTGGCGCGCGCCCAGCGCATCTGCACGCGGGGCTGCTCGTTCGCCTTGGGAAGGGGGAATCCCTCCTATTGGCCGGGGGGGGGCTGGGAGGGCAGAGAGAGACACACAGAGGGGGGGGATTCTCTCTAGAGGAGGGAAGAGACGCGGTGAATCACGGCAGACTTCCAGTGTCCCATCTGGGTCGGTGATCTTAATTGCCTCGACCTCAGGGCGGAGTGTGATCTCCTTTCTTTCTTTCTTTCTTTCTTTCTTTCTTTCTTTCTTTCTTTCTTTCTTTCTTTCTTTCTTTCTTTCTTTCCTTCCTTCCTTCCTTCCTTCCTTCCTTCCTTCCTTCCTTCCTTCCTTCCTTCCTTCCTTCCTTCCTTCCTTCCTTCCTTCCTTCCTTCCTTCCTTCCTTCTTGTCTTCAAAGAATGCGATCCTTTCCATTGCGGCGGGGCTTACGGGGCGCCGCTCTGGCTCGGGACCCGCTCGAGGGGCGAAGGGGGACGCGTGTCTCGCCCTCTGCCTCTGCGCGCGCCGGAGCCGGGGCCGCTGCCGACTGAGCGGAGGCGCGAAAGCGCGTTGGACGCGCCACGGCGGCGGCTTGGCATCCGGGGAGAGTTTTGAGCTGCTCAGCTCGCGGGTTCTAGGCAGCCGGCGACCCCCTCCTTCTTAGAGCATCTTATTCTCTCTCCCCCATTCTCCTCCTCCTCCCTCCCTCCTTCCTTCCTTCCTTCCCTCCCTCCCTCCTTCTTTCTCTCCTCCTCTCTCCCTCTCCCCCCATTCTCCTCCTTCTCCTCCATCCCTCCTTCTTTCCTTCCTCCTCCCTCTTCCTCTCTCCTTCTCCTCCTCCCTCCCTCCTTCCTCCTCTCCTCCTCCCTCCCTCCCTCTCTCTTGCTTTCACTTGAAGGGAAGCGAGGGGGCGACGCACGGGCACCCATGGCACCGAGTGGCCCCATCCTGACCCATGAATGAATGTCGGGCTTCCAGCGTGAGCCGCCCAGCCCAGCCCAGCCTTACCCTACCCCACCCCACCCCCCAAAAAGGAAGGAGGGACCCCCACCCCCCACCGCCGCCTGGCTGCCTGTTTGTATTGATCTCCTTCTCCCTCTGCCCATGTATTGATCTGCCACCTTGGGCTCCGCTCTCTTGGCGGTTTTAAGAGCGTGTGTGTGCGTGTGTGTCTATTATTTTTTGGGGGGGGAGACAGAGAGAGAGACAGAGAGAGAGAGAGGAGTGGGGCAGTTGTCTCTCCCTGTCTCTCTCTCTCTCTTTCTCTCTCTCTCTCTCTGTCCGGGTGCGGAGGGGGGGGGCGGGCGAAATAAATAATCCGGCTTGCCTCGGCGAAGGACTCCGTCCACACGGGCGCGCATGCAAGCCCCTCCGCTCGTCCTGCGTCGAGTCCAGAGCGGCGGCGGCGGCGGCGGCGGCGGCGTGGCGGCCATGCAGCACCATCCGCTCTCGGGCGCGACCTGCGTGGCGCTGCCCAACGCGGCGGGCATGTGCCCGCAGCTCTCCTGTGCCTTGACGTTCATGTACTTGCAGCAGGTAAGTTGGCGCAACTTTCCCTTTGGGGCGCCCGCCCGCGCGCTGCCCTCCTCCTCCTCCTCCTCCTCCTCCCTCTCGGTCCCCCTTTCTCGGTCTCTGCTCCCTCCTCGACTCGTCACACCGTATCGTCCGCACCGCACGGACTGGAAGCGAGCGAGCAAACCCGCGTTCTGCCTGGGCGCAACGTGTGTAACCCTCTCCCCCGTGGCGCCGCTTCCCTTCCTCCCCTTCCCTCCTTCCTTCCGCTCCGAATGGCACCGATCCGTCTCCGCGCCCGTTGCAGGCAGGCGACACTTGCTCCCTCGCCCCGGAAAGAAAGGGCGAAAGACGAGCGGGGAAGTTCCTTGAACTCCACGGAACCCCCGAGTGGCCTTTGCCCCCCCCCGCCACCACCCCCCCCCCCGGCTCTGCGATTTCATTGTCAGCGCTCTGATAGTCGCGGCTGGAGGAGATTCTCTCTCCACCGCTTCTTTGTTACTATATGCAGATTTTTCAGCCGCACCAAAAGGGGAGGGAAGGCTTTCTTTCTTTCTTTCTTTCTTTCTTTCTTTCTTTCTCTCTTTCTCTCTTTCTTTCTCTCTTTCCTTTTCTCTCTCTCTTTCTTTCTCTCTTTCCTTTTCTCTCTCTCTTCCTCTCTCTCTCTCTTCCTCTCTCTTCCTCCCTTCCTCTCTCCCTCTCTCTCCCTCCCTCTCTCCGTCTCTTCCTCTCTCTTCCTCCCTTCCTCTCTCCCCCCTCTCTCTTCCTCTCCCTCTTTCTTTCTCCCTCTTTCTCTCTCTCTCCCTCTCTCCCTCCCCCCTTTTCAATATGCGCATCCCTCCGTCGCCTTCTTCTCCTTCTTGCGCTTGGCTCTCAAATAGCCCGACACTGTTCCCTTCCTAGTGAAATAGACGAGGGCATGTGAGTTCTTTGTTAAAAACACGCCGCTTGCGGAGAGGCAGGCGAGGGCTGTGAGGAGTAGGCAAGGAACATATTGAAAATAATAGAAGTTTTCCAGGTCAGTAGCTGGGTCCTGTGTCAGTCTGTGCGCTCGCCTCCGGACGCTTGTCGGTGGCAACGGTGGTGTGTCGGGGTGGCAGCGGTGGTGGAACCAGGTGGCTGGTAGAAAGGATGGCCTCAAACTTAGGAATCAGTGCGTCCCTCTGCCCCCACGCAGGGAAAAGTCTGTTTTAAACCACACTGGTCTTTGGTTGAGTCTAACCCGGTGTCCTAAAAGATTTCATGCTGCTTTGTCCATTGGATCAGTGCACAAAGTAAGGTGTTTGTGTGTGTTTGTGTGTGTGTGTTTGTGCATGGTTAGCATGCATCTATGCTCACTTACTCCAAGTAAATCCCATTGCCATAGCTGGCGGTGGGTTTTTCCCTCTAGCAAATGCACCGAGCGTTGGAGTGGTGCGTCTTGAAAGCGCATGATTGTGCTTAGAATTCTTATTATAAGGAACGGCTCTGTGGATAATCTGCTGAGTCCGCCACATCCGAGGATATGTGCTGTGGGTGAGTAGGAACAAGATTGAAATACATTGTCATGCAAATGTGATTAATTGCATTTATTCTGTCAAGGGTGTCCTACCTGCCCTCGCTGCTTTCTGTGTTTACTAGCGCTCAGCTGAAGCGTACACAGGCATTTATCTATTAACTCGGAGGCACGCTGGTTTTTCTCAGGTGTCTCCTCGCAGACTTGGTCAAAGAGTGACTGAAGTTTCTTCCTTGGCCCTGTGTTGCTGTGTTTGATTTGAGAAAGCCCTTTCCAAATAGCTTCTTACCTTCTGGTGATCGGCTTTGCTTTTAAAAAGAATGCGGTCTGCAACATGCGGGCTCTGAAGAAAAATGGGCAAATATGCAAAAGCTTTTCAAAGGCATTGAAGCTCCTCTTCTTGACTTTTGCTGCCTGCATTCAGGAAGGCTGCAAAACTGACTCCAAAGAATGCATTAAACCAATGAAGTGTTAAAAGACCTCCAGTGTGTGTGTGTGGATGGACGAAGAATCAGTGTGTTTGAAATGAAAATTAGCCTTAAGCGTGCCAGTTTATTTCTTTTTCTTTCAAAGTGTTACTCAAAGACACACACACTCACACAGACACACATTTTGCAAATCAGCGACTTGGAACGTGGTCTTTCCCCATAGAGAAGCGAAGGCAACAATCTCGTATTTCCTCCAATTATTCCGTGAACTTTTCTGGCAAAGCAATTGGGATGTGGAAAGGTGGTTTCCTTTGAAATGGCAAATGTAACGTAAGGTGAGAGGTCAATGTAGCCACTCGAAAAGCTGGAAAGGAGGACATAAATATCACTTTGGAGGGGAGCAGGAGAAAGGGGGGGCTTGCAGATTTCTTCTATCAGTGTTGAATTGCAAGCAGCAGCACTGTACAGTTGTGGAGTGCTTTCTGATAGAACAGGCGATATGTGGTCAGAAGATCTCTTGCAAGCTGGTCTTTTATTTCAGAGGCTGTAGACAAAAGATTAGAAGGTATCATCATTCACTTTGGATAGCGTGGTGCCCAGACGTGTCCCCTTAACTTTTTTTTTTTTTGAGAGGTGCTAAAAATTTTATGGATTCCTTTTCTGCTGCAGAAAGATCTTTCTAATCTTATGTCTTTTCTCACCTTTTTTTTCTTTCCGTTTTTACCACCCTTCCGTTTTTAGTGAAGAGGTAAATGGGTCGTATCCTAACCCTAAACTTTAGGAGTCACCTCTTCAGGGAGCTGCACATTTCCAGATGTGCCAAGTGGAGCCCCCTGTAAACAGCTGGAATTGGCATCAGCTGGCTAAAGCTTGCATTTTGGCCAGATGTTTTAGCAGATCTAAGGACTAGTTTCCACAATCAAAAATTAACCATGGGCTGATCTTCCAGAAACTGTCTGTCTGTCAGTTAATCGTGGAAAAACAAGATACTTGGATTTCTTTGAGGAGGGTAGTAGGTTTTATATATATATATATATATATGATAAAAACCAAGCTTTTGGTGATGCATATTTTAACACCAGTTTCATCATCTTCATTTCAGCCTCCCACAATATGCATTTTTGGTTAATGGTACATGTAACTAGGGGTCGCTCCTATTCTTTTGCTAAAATATAGGTTGTTCGCTTTACCAATTCCTTTTCTTCTGTTTTGGTGATCCACTTTGACTAATATTCAGGTCATAATTACTTCTCTCCTTCTAATATCAGAAGATACTTGAGGAGGGAAAACTGTGACTATATACAATAGAACAGTAATTATCCCAGATGTATGCATCACGGTATACACTCACACCCACAAAATGCACATAAAAGCACAATCACGTAGACACAGCTGTACAATAGCTGCAGCATATCCATCCTGGTTCCAGCTATTTAGCAATTAAGAGGTGTCTGTGTGAATGATCCCCCCCTTCTTTGTGCAAAAAATAAAAAAATTGGCATTTTCTTTTCAAGCGCAAAAATTGGATTTTTCTCTTTCTTAGTCTTTATGTAGAGTACATGTGCAGGGTTGGTGATAATGGAATGTTTAATTCCCTAAGAATATATGTGCTATTTTTACAGCTGCCTTCTGTAAGCTAGAACTGTTAAATGTATATATTTTCCGGGTGTTCTCTGAAAGACTTCCAAAATGTGTAAAGAATAGTACTTTTCCCACACCTTAAAAACAGACCTATATTTTTTCAGCTGAGCTTCAGGATTTTTCTTTTTTTAGTTGAATTTGTTTGACTCTGCACAGTTTCTGCAAATTTGTCTATCGGTGCAAGGACATTTTCTGCAAACATTTGTAAAATCTTTGCCGGTGAAATGGTTCAGCTCAACACTTAGGCCTTTATTGCAGATAAAGTTCAAGATTTATAATACGTGCAGAGGCACAAAGAATAATCCAAACACTGATATTGGCACCTACCAATATAGGCTATTCAAAAACGGCGTGTTTTATCACACCTTATCGTCCCAAATTAATGTTTACCTTACGGAAACTCACACCAACTTAGAATTATAGGCAGCAGATTTTCCAGTTTTGAGGTCTTTCATAAGGAAGTCTGATGTTATGAAAGAAGAGGGTACGTTGCAATAGTGGACCAACAAATAAGTTTGCATAACATTTCCAGAATTTGGCACTGGAATTTTCTCAAATCAATGACGCCATCCTATCTCAGCTCTGCTTCTGTGTTCCTTGAGTAACTTTTTGTTTCCAAAGATGTTGCTTTGTGGGGAGTTTAAAAACCAGCTGTGCTTTTGCCTTGCGGTGTGTTTTATTTCTGAAAGACCTTTTGGGCTTCTCTACGTCGGTACGATGCTGAAAGCCTTCACTGGGAGAGGCCTCAGCTCGATTGGACTCTGCAGAGCATGCAACCAGAACCAAACTATAGAGCCAGAACTTGGCTAATGGATTGCATTGGACTGCGATATTCTCCTTTCGGCAGGCAACCTTCCTATTGTGCCCCTTAGGAAGTCCGTGCGACGCTACAAAGCCAACTGTTGTGTGTTCTGCCCATAATTCCGTGTCACAGGGCAGCCATGGTGTTGTCAATATCATAAGATTGGCAAATTCTCCCCTGCTTAATGATGATGCATGGAGTTTGTTTTAAATAGTGAAGTGATTTGTACAAAGGGTAATTCCTCTTAAATGGAGTCATTTCTCATGCTGGACACCAGGAGATCGAAAGCAATTGAACTGAAACTTCAATTTCCACCTTCCTTAACTAGGAAGTAGTTCTCAGTGTAGAAATCTCCATAGTGAGAAGAGATTCTTATCTGTGTAATGATCAGTTTTTGATATTCTTCTCTCTTTTTTCATGGCAGTAGATCTGGGCATCTCTTTAAAAACTTGATGGGCTTAAGAAACGTTTGCAAGTTTCTGGTGATCCGGATGAGCTTTCTTCAGAATGGATGGTGCAGAGGTTGGTCCATCTAGGCTTGCTAAGGGGGTGAAGGCACCAGTTGGAAGCCTGAATTTCACCTACCTGATTTCCAGCTTGGCTCCCTGCTAGGAAAAAAGAGGCTACCAATTAGCCCTCCGCTTGCCTCCTGACCTGGCCAATGGCTACCAGCTCCTTGGTGATATAGAGATGTCGGTTTACAAATGATTCACAGGTGCTCTGCTCTGATTACCTGAGTCATCCTTTTGGAAGTGATGTGATTGAGCAAATGTTTTGTGGTGCTGAAAGCCAAATTGAGGACTTTTTTTTTTAAGGTAATCTTCAAACAGTAACCAGATCACCCACTAGTGAGCACGTGACAACGTAAGGTATCGCCCCCACCGCTGTTACTTCTTGCTCGCTAGAGAGCACTGTGAATGGGGTGTGTGTGTTTTGTCTTTGCACCTTTTCGATATTTGACATGCAGGTTGTACTTGTCATTTCTATGCACGTGTGATTACTTGTGTTCAGCCTCCATGCTTATGCATTGGGTGGATCTACAGTGGTGGCTCCATCCAGAAAGTAAGTGGGCAGCCTTGGGAAGCATTATTGCTGTGAAACCGGAGACCAGTGTTGGGTTTTCTGGCAATTGTAGAGAGTGCTTTGTAGGGGTGGGGGAAGTGGAGCTATGATGGTTCTGCTTGTCTGGGTGCAGCCTTCGTGTTGGGTTCTCCAACCTAAGTTTCCTCTGTTTCAGCCTCCATACACTGATGGAGGACCTCTGCCACTGGAAATGGGCACTGGTGAGTCACCTAAGATACGTGAAGTAAACTCACCATAACGGATCCATCATGGCTCTCTGCTCAACCTGTCCGGATAGGGCCGATCTCTTTGGCCCTTGTCCCACTAGTAGTTTAGGACGACCTCAGTTCATCTGCGGGTCGTGTTACTCACATTATTTTTATTCAGTTCATTTTCCAAGCCAGCCTACCCCTGTTGGACTGTTTTAACCGGTGTCCTCATTTCCGGAGGACTCAGCCTGTCCTGGCATCCCAGGCCCTCTTCTCTTCCTCAGTATGAGTAGCGGGGATGGGCTAAAGGAGGCTGCACTGTGCTGTGGTGGGTGGGGTCCAGCCTTTCCTTCAGCCAATGTCCAGGAAAGAATGGCATATGTGGAGTTCATGAGGCACCTCCCCTTCTCTCCTCAGTTAATGTGTATGATTCCTCTATCTAGCATTTTTGCAGAAATTATAATTAATTTTTTTTAAAAAAATTAACTGCACGGAGAAGAAAAGCACATAAAAACAGAAGGCGTGCGGAGGTGAGGGAGCATGCTTGAAACAGAACCACAGACACACAACCTCACCTCCCTTGAGAGACAGAATAGCATCCAATAAGAAAAGAGCCAGATTTGACACAGCAAAAGGGGTGGAGAGCCAAGAGTTCCATGGAGGAGGCTCAGGTAGATCACGGAGAAAGGTGTAGGTGATGCAGCTCAAAGTGGGGACGGTCTGAGGGCGATCTAGGTGTGACCAGGACTGATACAACCTCAGTTCGAGTTAATGAATAGGATGTCCTGTCTTACACTTGTGTGACCAGGGCCTTTGAGACTTAACCAGCATTTCAGTCTTGCGAACAGGCCCTGTGTTGGAGAAACTCCTTGGCGTAGCTATTGTCTCTGAAATCTGAAGCTTCTCTGTCTCTTTCGGGGACCTCTATGCTGTGGGCCACGGGACTCTAGTTGCTGTGCAAGTGCAGCCCATGAGAAACCCTAAGTCCTTCTCCTCGGGGCCAAGATTGGGAGTCCCTGTCGATCCAAGTTGTCCCCAGCTTTCCCCATAACTGCTTGATTGCTTTAGCATTAAAAAACCTGCCCTGCCCCTCCATTGCTGGGGTGGAATGTCAGTTTGCTGTCCAAAAGACTCCAGTGGCCTCCATGATAGCTTCAGAAGACCCAGGACACCAACGAGAGATGGGTAGAAACTGAAACCTCACAATTTGGTTTGGATCAAAACAACTACTTTTGGTTCCAGTTCACTTTGAACCATTTTTTTTTTTTAAAAAAAATCAGGCTGGAGCAGTGGTTCTCAACCTGTGGGTTGTGACCCCTTTGGGGGTCGATCTACTCTTTCACAGGGGTCGTTATGAAGTAGCAACTAAAATAATTTCATGGTTGGAGGTTAGGGTTAGTGTTAGGTTGGGGTCACCACAACATGAGGAACAAGTTTGGTCTAGTGGTTAGGGAGCAGGACTCTGATCTGGGAATACTGGGTTTGATTCTGCCCTCCCCCATGAAGCCAACTGGGTGACCTTGGGCTAGTCACAGCTCTCTTCTGAGCTCTCACAGCCTCGCCTATCTCACAGGGTGTTCTGTTGTGGGGAGAAGAATAGAAAAGCTTTGTCAGCCGCTTTGAGTCCCCTTAAATGGGTGAAAAAAGCGGGGTAGACAAGCCAACTCTTCTTCTTCTTCTTAAAGGGTCATGGCATTAGGAAGGTTGAGAACCACTGGGCTAGACCATAGTGGATCACCCTTCGTTCACTAAAGTTTGTTCTGTTTGTTAGATCCCCTCTTTATGTGGGTTGGCTTTGAACTGTTTCTTCCAAACTACAGAGTGGTTCCACCCAGTTTGCTGCAAACCATAAATCAGCTGGACCAATTTGGCACATCAGTACTGACCATGACTGAACCTATCGTCAGCTGTACATGAGAGATTTATACCCTCCTGCCTTAGGTTTTCATTGCTCATCTTCCTTTCCTCCTCTTCTCTTTGCTCCCGATTCCATTAGGCAGAGAGAGCCCGGCTTTTAATAAATACGGAAAAGTCTGGAAGGAAAATGAAACATCCGCCTCTTGCTCACAGTGAAAATTTCTTCATGAAATTCATGGGGAAGCAGGACAGCACTGACAAACTTCTTAGTACAATTATGACTGATGGGGGAAGAAGAACGGCATGTTTTGGTTGCCATCTTGACTGAACTCTACCTTGGGTAGAGTTTAGGCAAACCCAAAGGCTGTGCACAATCATCCTTAATGCTTTCTTTATAGAAAGGGGCTTCTCTTCATCGGGATGTTATCAGAACATCCCACACTACAGAGGACTCTCTGTCTGTGCGGATTTCATCCTGGAAGATAGAGCATGTTTCCTTCTTGATTTTCACTTGTGTCACAGCATTAAGGGCCACTATCTGTCACCTCCTTTAGAGGAATTAGAAGCGTTGGCTTTTCTCACCCATTGAAGGGGACTCAAAGCGGCTGACAAAGCTTTTCTATTCTTCCCCCCACAACAGACAGCCAGTGAGGTGGGTGAGAGCTCCGAAGAGAGCTGTGACTAGCCCAAGGTCACCCAGATGGCTTTGTGGAGGAAGAAAAAGAGTAGGCTTTTCCACCCTGCTTTTCTCACCCATTTAAGGGGCCTCGAAGCTTCTGACAAACCCTCTGTTCTCCCCACCTGTGAAGTAGGTGGGGCTGTGAGAGCTCAGAAAGACAGCTGTGACTAGCCCAGTGTCACCCAGCTGGCTTCATGGAGGAGGGAGGAATCAAACCCGGTATTCCCAGATAAAAGTCTGGCTTTGCTAACCACTAGACCACTGGTGCTGTGTCTCCCCAGTCTGGATACTTTGCTGGGAGCTGCCATCTTGACCGTGCCCATTGTGCAAGGGCCCAGAAAAGGCCATGTGGAAGGTGCTGGTGATTGCCCACCCAGATGTGCATGCCACAATACTGCACAAGGAGAACACAAGCCCCACGCTGTTTGGGCGTCGAATGAAGTCTTTTGCTTTGGAATATTTCTTGTTAGCCTGGTGCCTAGAGGCAGCCCAAGTGACAGTTTGTGGGTTTTATCCAAAATCCATCTTTGGGAACTGCTGTTAATTTGCTGACATAGCATGGTGCCTAGGAGACCATTCTCAGTTTGTTATCAGTCAAAATATTATGAAAATGTGGGATTGGCAAGCCAGGTGTTGCATATGCAACCAGCTCTGTGCGCTGAAATTCTCTTTGGCTTAGCTGTCCAAAGCTACAAATGAAAACCACGTGTTTCGTTTGCCATCAAATGGAGCACCCAGTATCTATCTATCTATCTATCTATCTATCTATCTATCTATCTATCTATCTATCTATCTATCTATCTATCTATCTATCTATCTATCTATCTATCTATCTATCTATCTATCTATCTATCTATCTATCTATCTATCTATCTATCTATCTAATCTATCTAATCTATCTATCTATCTACAGTAACTGTGTGTATTAAAATAGTAGCATCTGCAAGTGGGAAGGGATAAGTGTTTCCCCATTTTTAACCAAAGGCCAGGGCAAAGAGATGTGTCTTCACTGACTTCCTAAACTGGTACAACAAAGGTGATAGAGGCACCTCAAGCGGGAGACTGTTCCATAGTCTAGGGCCATCACTGATTAGGCCCTCTCCTGGATGCCTGCCTCTTTTGCTGCTGAGGATAGAAGGACAACCAGGAGGGCCTCCCCTTTAGACCTTAAAGCACGGGCAGGTTGATATGGAAGAAAAAGGTTGCTCACTTTCAATTCCTAATTTAATTCCATCTCTGTTCAAGACATCACAGCCCTCGCCCAGTTTCCGTGTGGCAAACTTTCTTATATGAATTGAAATTCTAGGCAAAACAGATTTTTTTTAACTCCATTGCACCATGAGAACTGTTCCAAATCATGTAGCTATAAATGTCACTCACATTTTCTTGTTCTACCAGTTTGGTCTAGTGGTTAGGAGCCAGACTGTTATCTGGAAATACCAGGTTTGATTCCGCCTTCTCTCAGGAAGCCAACTGGGTGACCTTGGGCTAGTCACAGCTCCCTTCAGAGGACCCACAGCCCCACCTACCTCACAGGGTGTCTGTTGTGGGGAGAAGAGTAGGAAGCTGTGTCAGCCGCTTTGAGTCCCCTTAAATGGGTGAGAAAAGCGGGGTAGAAAAACCAACTCTTCTTCTTCCTCTTCTTCCAACAAACCTGCCGTTCCCCCAGGACAATTATGGCATTCCCAATCTGGTTCCGGGATATTGAGGCACTATCCCATAATATTGTCGTTACGGGTTTCCCACAGTAGCGACCACATAGTTCTGTCTGCTGGCTCCTTTCATTATTGTTCTTGTGAATACCTGGAAGCTGACACTGACCTAGCTCCTTGGTTTTCCCAAGAGTAGTGATTGCTAAAGGAGTTGGCAGACCGAGGGCCCGGTGGGGGTGGTGAGAAGCAGTTACGCAATCTGGCACACCAGGGAGGGGTGTTGCTGAGCATCTGAGAATCCCACACTGTCTCATGGCTTTCTGCATCTCTGTCACAAAGTGTGGGCGTCACGGATTTGTACAAGTGGGATATGCTCAGGAGCAATGGAGGAATCCCTCTAGTGTAAAAGAAGCTTCTTTATGCAGACCGCCATAGAAATTTCTCTTTCCAGGAGGTTCCTGTTTTACGGACATGTGCACCCCTTCCTGCGCTCACATCAAAGGTGTCACAATCCCCAGTGTTCCAGTAAGTGCCTGCCCTCTCTAGGAGTAGCTTGGCCCTGTTAGGATGCTGAGTTCGTGCAACGGCCAAGTGAGTACTACAGTGTAAAACACAGACACGGGTAGCAAGCGGTCTGAACAGTAAACTAAAACAAGTTTATTATTATACACAAGCAATACTAGAAAGAAAATAAGGTTCAGGTATTTGTTGGTTTACGTCTATGAGTCTCTTAAGGTTACCAGCTTCCCAGCCTATCAGCTCCCCTTCCTCTAAAGGAAAATAGTTCACCTTTAAAGTCAAACCTCTCCAGGTTCCACCCTCCTGACCAGCTCTGCTTCAGCCCGAGCCTAGCCAATGAACTAGAACGTAGCTCTGGATGATCACAAGGCTCCTTCCATCCTTGCTTGCCCGATCACCCCCTGGTCAATTGCCTGTGAAGTCTTCCTCCAAGATCTTCCAGTCAAAAGACCCCTGGTCAACCACTGGTCCGGCTCCTTCAGGATTCAGCTCTCTTCTGTTCCCTTCAGCTCTTGTCCCAGCACGAAGACATAGTCTGCTGTCATCTGAGTTCCTTTATACCTTTTTCCCTGTGGCCCTGATTGGCTGTCACCTCCTAGGGAAAATTGCTGCAATAAAATGCTGCTGGAAACTCCTGATAGAGGTGCCTGTTCCCCACGCCTGATTGGTGGGAACTCCTCCTCTAGCCCCTCCAGCCCTCAGTTCCCCAGACAGCTTTTCCCTCCAAGAATCAGCTGTAGCCAATTCTTGCACTCAGGCCCGCACAGAATTTCCCACCCTTTTTGCAGCCCAAAACCCAGGGCTTGCAAAAAGCTGTTTGCAAAGAAGCTGGCTATTGCAGCTTGCTAGAAGCCTGCAAGGCCAGAAAGCAAAACAGTTTGCAGCCTGTACCCAGAAACCGTCACAAAAGGCATGGTGGCCTCCTTCGCTCTTAACCCAACAGTACTACAAGCTGTCTGGGCAGCCTTGAAATGTGTCCCACCAAACCTTGAGAAGAGACATCTGCAACCTATCCGAAAACATTCTCACATTCCCCATCTCCTTTCATCCCAGCATTCATTTCATTCTCACTTCATTTCCATTTTATTTGTATGCCGCCTTTCCGAAAGAAGATTTGCCCAAGGCTGTTTGCAGCGAACAGAAAATACACAATGCAAAATAATGATTGAAACATTATGATAAGAATATATTATAAAAATTGCACATCCTACAAAAAAGAGGGGTCTACGCTACCACCACTAGACCACCCCCAGGAGAGATGGCATAAGCAGCTGTCCTTTATGGTCTCTGGTGTAGCTGAGACCAGGTGGAGTCCAGAGCAGCTGACAAGAGTCCTGCAAGGAAGCAGCTCCACATGATCAGGGCCCATCCAGGCTGGAGGCTCACCCAGAGGGCAGAGAGATCTAGGCTGCCAGCACTAGACCACCGCCCCTGAAGGGATGGCAAGGTTACAGAAAGATACACCTAGGGCGTCATTCAGTTATGGATCCAAACAATGAGTAATGAGTAGGATTAATGCAGAATAGCAAGGCGTTGACTAACAGAAGCTGTCAGGGACCTCCAGCTCATGGGTGGATATCCCTGTCAGAATCATAAGGCCATCTGATCGTGACCTCGCTTGTGTAGCCTGGTTTTCCATTACGCATTACTCTGTGGGAACAAAATCCTTCTGTTATTAGGAATAACTGTGGTGTGTGTGGGAGCTGAACCCTTCTGTTAGACGTGAAATCACTGTCTAACAGAAGTTCTCAGTCTGTCTTCAGTTTTGCCTGTTTGTTCGGTTTGCATCCTGCCTCCCTTGCCCTCCATTTTAATTTTGCAGCCATCCAGCAGGGTTGGACGGTCAAGGCAAGACCAGTCCAGTCCAGTCTAGTCCAGTCCAATCCAGTCCTTCTGTTTGTGTACAGTACATGGCTATGTGTTTTGTGTTTATGGTTTCCTCTCCAGCGACTTGTGAAACTGTAGTTTAGAAGCCCGAAGCCTGAATACAGGCAATTTCCTCTCATCCACTCGGCGACATTTTGACGGTCTGGCTGCCCTCAGAAGGAAGCAGGGTGCTTATTTAGTCGTTATTGGCTGGCAAAAACCATCGTATTTTGTCAGACAAATTATAGTATTTTGATATTCCTGCACCATGCACTCGGTTGGGTTAATGCATTTGGACCTAAGGGGGCATCGCTTCCCTCTTAGGAAATAACATCGCCGGGATGAGCAAGAATTCACAAAGGTGTGAGTGTCGAAGGGAACCATTAATGCAGGTTTAGCAAGTGGCGTCCTGGCGTGATGTTTGTTTTAATTCCCGGACGCGAGAATGTTCGATGCTCATCAGCGGACCTCCCGGCTCACGTCTGAAAGCTTACTCTCTGGAGCAAAAAGGAAGTTGAGTGTTCACTGTATATTAAATACCCTTTTGCCTTTTATGCTTGGGCCATTCTAGCCTGCCCTTCTCCCTCTCTTTCCTCTCTCTCCATCTGCCCCCCTCCAGCCTAATGTGAAGAGGCTTTTTAAGAGATCAAGCACTGTGTGTTTCCCCTGCTGAATAATAGCTCGGCCTAGATGTTTGACTTCGGCTGTGTCAAACAGGGTCACGTCTCGGCGCGAACAAGTTGTTTCAGTCAAGTGTTTCCTTTCATTGAAATACCAGAACGGGAAAAAGTAGGATGGTGGTTTTGTTGTTGTTAATGATTATCTATCTATCATCTATCTATCTATCTATCTATCTATCTATCTATCTATCTATCTATCTATCTATCTATCTATCTATCTATCTATCTATCTATCTATCTATCTATCTATCTATCTATCTATCTATCTATCTATCTATCTATCTATCTATCTATCTATCTATCTATCTATCTATCTATCTATCTATCTATCTATCTATCTATCTATCTAAGAAAATTTATATTCCACCCTTCATCGAATGGTCCCAGGGCAGGTTACAGTGAAATTAAAACATATTGAATAGTAAAATATAATTAAAAATATAACCCCCTCCCTCCCACCCCCACCCTCCTTAATAGGACAGCACCCTGGGGAAGCTGTTTAAGAAGCAAAAGCCTGGATGAAATATATCATCATCATCATGATAATGTGGTGTGGAGAGTTTTTGTGTGTGTTTACTTTGTATCAAGTCAAATGCAAGAAAACTAGTATTTGTTTGCATAAATCCCTTTGAATGTTGTAGGATTTGAATTCAGTACGAATGTTGCATACGAATTCGATACAAATGCTAGATACGAATCCCATACAAGTCCCATATGAATCTCATAAGAATCCGTAGCGATGCTTCTTATGAATATATCGAAACGTTTGAAATCCAAATGTCAGTCTTCGAATGTGCCAACGGTTGATTCAAATTCGAGAGTCGAAATTTGGCCAAATTCATACAGATTTCAAATGCTATGAATACTCGTGCTCATCTTTAAATGATAATAATAACCAGTATTATTCCAGTGGAATCTTTGCAGAGACTATCATCTGACCAACAGCAAAGAATGGCACGGGATCTCACGTGTGACCCAGTGGTAGAAAGTGAGCAAGGCAAGGTATTGTGGGACTTTAGTATTCAGGCAGACAAGGGGCGAGGTCAGAGGCCAATTTGGGTGCCTCCGTGGGTTTGATTTTGACCTACTGAGCAAATAAAACTGGTTTAGGAAGATCAAATAGACTCGTCAAAGGGCTGTGGCCCTCCCTGCTGCCCTCCCATTCCCAGTGTGTCACAGGAGTAAAGGAAACTAAAGGCACCCTAATTAAATAAGCACACCTTCGTTTGAAGAGCTGGCTAGCATCTCACGTGGCTAGTTGGGTGGAGAAGACACATACCGAATAACCTGCCTGACCAAAGCCCCAGCATAGTTTTGTGGCCAGCTGTTCCCAAAATCTGACCTCCTTGGCTTGCAGAAGTAGATAAAATGTCTGTGTCCCCCTTGATCGGTAACTGAGATGCCCCATGGACCAGAATATTCAGATGTTCAAATTTGTACAAATATAGAAAAAATAAATACATTTGTATCTGTTTGTACGAATATTCAATCCATATTTGATGATACGAATATCAACAACATTCATATGAGTCCATATGCATCTGTACGCTTTTATCCTGTATGCATCCTGTTTTCATCCTGTATGTATTCACCCAAATGCGTACGGATACAAATAAGATGCGCATAGATACGTATATAATGCATATTTATTTATTTATTTATTTATTTATTTATTTATTTATATTTATATTTATATCCCGCCCCATACCAGTATCTGTAGACACACAAATGTCTGAATAATTCATACGAATCATCTGAAAGTTCTGAGTTTGTTCAAATGATAAAAAAAAGAATGTATAGACATTCGATTCAAATTTCAGTATCCGAATTCAAACGAAGTCAATCAAATTTCAAAAGTTTCTAATGTTTTTGCACATCACTACTATGTGATGGTAGGAACAGTGCATGAGGACAGCCAGTTTGCGCTTCACAAGGCACTTGAGGGGTGTGTTGCGGGTCCAGAGAGCTGTGAGTAGCCCAAGGTTACCCAGCTGGCTTCGTGGAGGAGGGAAGAAGAAGAAGAAGAAGAAGAGGAGTTGGCTTTTCTACCCTGCTTTTCTCACCCATTTAAGGGGACTCAAAGTGGCTGACAAGGCTTTCGATTCTTCTCCCCACAACAGAACACCCTGTGAGGTAGGCAGGGCTGTGAGAGCTCAGAAGAGAGCTGTGACTAGCCCAAGGTCATCCAGCTGGCTTCATGGGAGAGAGCGGAATCGAACCTGGTATTCCCAGATAAGAGTCTGGCTCCTTAACCACTACACCAAACTGTCTCAGTCCCTGTATGCGGCCACTTTAAAACCACATCCCAAACTGCGAATTTCCATACGCATTTGCGCAAGAAATCTAGCCCAGCTCTCTCTTTGTTCTGCTGCTTCTCAAGATCCAGTTGCTACTGGCGCCTGAATCCTGTTAACGGAAAAACGGTGCCTTCTGATGTCTCCTCACGTGATAAGAGGTCATGGAAAGGTCTTTGGCACTGCAGTAGGATCCAGATGGAGTTCGGGGGGGGGGGGCAGATAATTCATGACATACTCTGCATGCAGAAGGGTCCTCAGTTTAATCTGTGGCAGTTCCAGCTAATGAGAGAGGGAGGAAAAAGATATGTGAGCCTGCAAGCTCGGAGCTTTGTTGATAGTTCACCTGGAACACACCAGACCCGGAGGAGAATCGGACCAGAGGAGAATCATGCAAGGTCCGTGTGCTCCAAAGTTCTGAGGAATCATCTAGATGAAGGACACCTTGCCAGTTTGGTCTAGTGGTTTGGGAGCCAGAATCTTATCTGGGAATACTGGGTTTGATCCTGCACTTTTCCCTAGTTTAAAGAATGTCTGAAGTATTTGTACAAAAGTCCAAACTATCCATATGGATGTTCAGAACATTAGTATTTGTATGAATGTTAATGCACAAATGTCGTTACATTTGATCCGTGTACGAATGTTTGAATTTGGGCGAATCCCTATTCTAATGACTAAGGGGCTGGAACACCTCCCTTACGAAACCAGGCTGCAATGTCTAGGCCTCTTTAGTCAGGAGATATGGCGTTTAAGAGGGGACCTCATTGAAGTATATAAAATCATGCACGGTGTAGAAAAGGTGATTAGAGAAAATTTCTTTCCTCTATCACACAACGCTAGAACCAGGGGGCATCTATGAAGCTGATGGGCAAGAGGGTCGGATCCGAGAAGGGGAAGGATTTCTTCACCCAGAGGGTCATCGGTTTATGGAATTTGCTGCTGGAAGAGGTGGTGACAGCAACAAGCCTAGATGGCTTTAAGGAAGGTTTAGACAAATTCGTGGATGCCAGGTGTATCAGTGGCTACTAAAACTAGGGGGGACTCTATGAAGCTGATGGGTAGGAAAGTCAGATCAGACAAGGGGAAGTATTTCTCCACCCAGAGTTTGCTGCCAGACGAGGTGGTGACAGCAACCAGCCTAGTTGGCTTTAAGGAAGGTCTAGACAAATTTATGGATGACAGATGTATTAATGGCCACTAGAATAAATGCCTAGGTGCATCTTTCAGGCTGGGGGGGGGAGCAGGATGCCTCTAAGGCCATTTGCTGGGATTTGAGAGCAGAAGAAGGTTTGCCCTTGTCTCTGCTTGGGATGCCCATGAGCATTTGGTGGGCCACCCTGTGCGATGGGACGCTGGACTAGATGGGCTGTGGCCTGATCCAGCAGGGATACTCTTATGTTCTTAGTGTACAGACAATGAGTATTAGTCCCAGATGTGCGTTGTATGGATGAATCAATACATTGCAGAACTAATAAGTGATGTCTGGAAGCCACTAATGCTGTTGACATTCTTGGCATTTCGTCCCTTGGAGCATTTTGTTTGTGGAATCAGGTCAGTTTTATAAATATCAGTATTTCACAGTGTTGATGTTCCCTTTTACTTACCTTTTTGAGGGCCGATTGGGGCTCTCCTTGCTGCTGTGTTTCCTGAAGCCACGATTGAGGTGTCTTTTTAAAAAAATCTTGTTGCGTAGCTCTTTCAGTTCCTCCGTGCCCCCCAAACTGCATCTTTTGCCAATGGAAAAAAAGGAATTGTGGGAAGAGATGCAGTGACACAGTATTGCCTTGGTTGAGTGTGTTCCGGACTTAGCCAAATATCCTCAAACTCTTAAGGGTGATAACAGGGGCCTTATCATCAGTCTCCTCTTCAGTGATAAATCTCCTCATTTCCAGTCATTAACAGTTTCTTAAGTGGAAGTAGAAAAGAGATGTTCTGGGAATCATTTAAGCTTGAGTTTTAAGCGAGTCCTGGAGGAGGCGAGTTCAGAGGAGAGGAATAATCTCTTTCTTAAGTACATGATTGTTCACACTAGATGCATGAAAAATGATGGACTTTGCATGCGGTTAAATCTCAGTACTTCTTGAATATGTTCTCTGAATTTAGTTCACGCAACCGGTCTAGTGATGGTTTGCTACAGAGATCCATGGGCTCTGGAGCAAAGGGTCTTGGGAGATGAAGTCCAAGAAGTCAACACTCCCAAACAGATGTAGACAAACAAAAATCTGCATGCTGAGTTTGATTCGAACCAAACACCTCTTTGTTCAGCTCAGTGGTGACTTGTCTAATCGAACAAACTGGTTCGAATTTGAGCTTGTTGGAAAACAAAGCTACCAATTTTCCATTGCAGGGGGAAAGCACTTTTTAGGGATAGAAAGACAGCAAGCTTGAATGGTTTGATCAAACCATGTTTGTCGATGGGATGCTAGCTCAGTTGAATCACATTTCTGTGTGTTTGAGCAGCCGCGCGTTCAGTTTGATGGAAATAGCTTTGAACACGAGCTAGTAAATAGAATTTGCACACATGAAACAAACTTTACTAATTTCTACTACCAAATTCTGTATCTTTATGTTTCTGTGGAAGGAAGGAAGGAAGGAAGGAAGGAAGGAAGGAAGGAAGGAAGGAAGGAAGGAAGGAAGGAAGGAAGGAAGGAAGGAAGGAAGGAAGGAAGGAAGGAAGGAAGGAAGGAAGGAAGGAAGGAAGGAAGGAAGGAAGGAAGGAAGGAAGGAAGGAAGGAAGGAAGGAAGGAAGGAAGGAAGGAAGGAAGGAGGCTTTTACACAAGAAGCCGACAACTGTACTGGTTCAGAATGTCGGAGCAGCGTGAAATGGCGGGGGTGAGGGCAAAAGGCGTGAATGGAGGGAAGGAGGGACACAAGTACTGTCACACTTTTGCACCCCCAGGATGGAAGTGCCAATTTGTTACACTGAACTCTTGTTAAAATGTTACAGCTCTCCCCTGCCTTTCAGGAAGCCCGGTCTAATTAGCATGTCATGGCAGACAGCTGGGGGAAGAGAGGTGGCTAGGGCACAGGAAATCACGACTACTCAGTAGGTCTGGGGAAACGGAAGAGAACACCCCTAAAGCATGGATCCCTCCCCCCAAAAAACCACTTGCGTTCCCTTTGCTAAATACTGAGGATTATCCCTACATCCAACAGCAAGACCTATTGTAATCCAAATAGGGATAGTTCATGTTTTGAGACCTGTAACCCCTTGGAAACTGTCAGAACAGGGAGACCTCGAGCCAACTTCAAACCTTACTGAATCCTGTGTCTGTATGGGGCCTTTAAGAGGATGTTAGTGAGTCTACCCATGTAATCTCAATCTGATTATAGCAGGACCTGCAAAGAGCCTAATACATCCTCAGCCCTATAAAAGATGTAAAAAACAACAATGTGGAAGTTTCCCCTTTTCCCCGCAGATGCGCTAATTTGCTCTTTTGGCTTAATATGGCTGCGTAGCTCAATTAATGCTCAGTGGCAAAAAGAGCAAAGGAGGGGGAGCAGCCCTCCCTCCCTCTTTCCCTCCCTCTCTCGCTCTCTTTCATCAGAAGTGAAGTTATTTACTTTCCAAAGCTGACAGAATAGCACTGCAGGGGCTTCATTTATTTCTGCTCAGAATGTCATTATTCTGTAATGCACAGAGAGACCTGAACACGCATTACAAGAATATTCCTCTAATCTGTATTATTATGCACGTTGACTGCTGGAAAAGCGAAAGTGGAGCGCCGTCCTGGTTTCAGTACGGGAAGACCTAGCCGGCGAATTCCCCCTTCCGCTTCTGGGGAACTTCCATTGTTTCGGAGGCTTTCACCTGGCTGGGCCAAGATCAGGGATGTGCCGGAAATTTGAAGTGTCTTTGCAACTCGTCCGTGTCTGAGCCTTTCGAGGCGAACACGCCTGATCCCGTAGGCCGGCGTTTGCAGATGAAATGAAATAATCGGTCTTGTGGTTAACATGCCAGACTTATACCTCGTGGTCATGGGGCTTGCTTCTGCACTCCTCCACGAAGCGAGCGGGGTGTCCTTGGTCTAGTCACAGCTCTCTTTCTGAGCTCCCACAGCCTCACCTGCCTCACAGGGTGTCTGTGGTGGGGAGAAGAACAGAAGGTTTGTCAGCCACTTTGAGGCCCCTTGAGTGGGTGAGAAAAGCATGGTATAAAAGCCAGCTCTTCTCCTCCTCCTTCCTATACAAAGCCATCTGGGTGACCTTGGGCTAGTCACAGCTCTCTTTCTGAGCTTTCACAGCCCACCTACCTGACAGGGTGTCTGTAATGGGGAGAACAGAAGGTTGGACTTCATGGAGGAGGAAGAAGAAGAGTTGGCTTTTTAACCACCTTTTTTCACCCATTTAAGTAGACTCAAAGCAGCTGACAAACCTTCTTCCCACAACAGAACACCCTATGAGGCAGGTGGGGCTGTGAGAGCTCAGAAAGAGAGCTGTGACCAGCCCAAGGTCACCCAGCTGGCTTCATGGAGGAGTGCGGACTCGAACGGGGAGACTACCAGATAAGAGTTGGATTTACAGCAGGATTTCATCTCTTCTGGATCTCTACGAACTCCTGCTTTGTTTAACACATCTCAAATGATCTAAGGCAACACATACTTGCCGTCCTCTTAGGCGGGTTCACGTACATCCTGTCTTTGAGGCCACTGTGGCTCCTAACTGGAGAACCTTCTGACTGTACGGTTCTTATCCCCAGTTCACCTCAGTGCTTCTTCCTGGCCTTATTCCCGTGTTTTGGGGATATTCTAGTAGGGTATAGGGCTAGTTTTCAGTCCCTTTCCTCGGGTTCAATGTGGAGGTTGAATCTCTTGGGCCTGTGAACGGGAAAGAGAAAAGACATGTCTGCTCTGCTCTGGCTGCCAATCCAAGTTGTGCCATTTGCTGGATGGCTCTTGGCTTTGCAGAGCAAGGAACGCCTTGGGTTTCCTGTGAAGCGGATTCTTCCATTCAGTATCCTCTCCCTCTCTCTCTTTTAAATGATGCCACCCAGGTCGGCTTGCTAACAAGACTGGCTCAAAAGCCAATGCAACGGAGAGAAGTGGAGGGTACAAAGGAGAGGGGTAGACCAGATGGAATCAGAGCCTTCAGCAATGTGTATGCAGAGGGCAGGAAGCTTTGGAGCATCTGTTTCTGTTTGTCCTGATTTTGTTTCTCTGCTTGAATTATTTATTTTGCATTCAGGGGCAGAGGAGTATTCTCCTACCCCCATTATTATTATTTTTTTTAATGGAAGTGGAAGATTATATATTGTTTATTCTTCTGAGTCCGCACCATTCCTCGATGGCTGTAGCGGTCCAGTGACCCAGTGTGTGACTATCGTGTTCTCATCCCATCTTTAATCCATTTTTTTCTATCCTACAACGTTCATGCGAGGGTGCTGGGTGATCTGGCATGTGAGTGGCCCCATCGTCTGTGCTCACGCGTAACCCAACGATGTGGATCGAAAACGTATTAGAAGCATCAGTTGCCTTGGCATTCTCTTGGCCTCTCTAATGGGTTCTAACTCAGAGTTGTCTCCATGGATCTGTGGTGTCCCCAGCCTGATCCACTTCTACTGATTTTGTTCTGCATGGCCTGGAGTGGCCCCCTGGAGCTGCTAATGCATCATGAAAGAGAGAATATCAACAGGAGGAATTACAAAATGTGACTGGTGTGTTATTCGTCCTAGAGCTCTGAAGTTGGATGGGTGTAATTTTTGAGACTTTATTTGCATTTAGATGTTGGTTACTTATTCCGCTATATTTGAAAATTCCAGAATAAAGCATGGATATTCTGAAATATCCATGCTTTATTCCAGAATGTCCAAGTATAGCAGAATAAATGACCAATGCCTGGTTGCAGCCTTTAAGAACTTTGTTACCAGGATCATATCTAGTTAACAACTGAATCCTCTTACACCAGTTGCTATAATTATATTTATGTGAAAACGTTCAGAAACGATTTCTATACCCATCTCTGGCTAGACACCTCTATTTCTATAGATGATGTATGTCTACACCACCATTTTCTGGATTCATTATGTTGGCATATGCTACAGCTTCATGGATTTTCTCAGATCCCAGGAACAGATGTAAGGTGTGATTCGTGAACCTGTGTGTGACGTGAATTTCTGTTCCTCCATTTCCTGCACATGGATGCAGTCATAGCATGGGATTTGGGGGATTTTGTCTTTTCTTTTCTTCTTTTCTTTATGCCACATAACTAGGGATGTGCATGGATATTCATAACATTCAAAATTTGGGCGAACTCGAAGATTGACATGCAAATTCAATTTGTCTTCTGCTTGAGATGCAGAAACAATTGGTAGGCCAGTGTGTGAGTCAGGATGCTGGACTAGATGGGCTGTGGCCTAATCCAGCAAGGATCCTCTTACGTTCTTATGTCCTATTGATTCCTAGGTACCAGGTCTGAGGGCATGCATGATGCCTCTAATGGCCATTTTCAGAGAGAGGTGAAGGTTTTGCTTTTGTCTTCTGTCACTGTGTTAGCCAGGATGCTGGACTAGATGGTCTGTGCTCAGATCTGGCTGTTCCTAAGGTTTTATATACCGTATTTTCTGGCGTTTAAGACGACTGGGCGTATAAGACGACCCCCAACTTTCCAGTTAAAATATAGAGTTTGGGATATACTCGCCGTATAAGAAGACAACCCCCAACTTTTGAGATTTTCCTGGGTTAAAAAGTAGTCTTATACGCCAGAAAATATAATACTTAAATAGTTAAGAAAGTCAGGGCTGTCCAGTATGTTTTACTTGAAATTGCTCTACCAGGATAAAGGCAACTAAAACTCAAATCCAGAGCCCTTTCTGCACTAGCCCTTATTCCAGAGTATATCTTGGGACAGGGGTCTGTTGTCCATATGCTAATGCAGGCTATGGAGGGCTTCAGCTGGGGTCTACCATAGTCTGCACTACCATGCAGATAGCAAGTCCATGTTCTGATATAAGTTCCAGAATAAGGCCAAGTGCAGAAAGGCCCCTGGCCCCACAGAATCTGAGAGCAGAACCCACAAGCTTCATGACTATGTTCATCCTTGCATATTTGTGGGCCTATCCTGCTGCATTCCCAAAGATCTCAGCGTGGGTCACCACAAAATCATCATACAGATGCTGTGAACACTGCCTTCCATCTGGTCCTTGTTGGTATACCCACATGGCCTCCTTCCCTAGGTTCTGCACATCAGGCTGTTGCAGAAGTCAAATGTGAAGTAGGGACGTTCACAAATGGTAAGAAAATTAGTATTCCTTTGGATAGATCCCCTTCGAATGTATTCCTGTAAATACGTACAAATATCCAATACGTCTCCAATACGAACGAATACGTATCTGATACGAATGGATACATATCCAATATGTATCCGTCACAAATGCATACACATATGATACGTATCCATAGCATATCCATGTTGAATGCACTCTGGATCCGTTGCAGTTGTGACCAGCACGGCTGCTTTCCCACCTCCCCAGGTTCACGAATGTCCAAAATATTTGTATCCGTATGAATGTTAATGTACGAATGTCGTAACACCTGATCCGTGTACGAATGTCCAAATTGGGGGTTGGACTCGATGACCTTAGAGGTCCCTTCCAACTCTATGATTGTGTGAATTTGGACGAATGGCAAGTGCTTTTCACAGATCTCTGTCTGTGAAGCAATGGAGACTGTGTGGTCTTACTGAGCCTCCCCTCCCCATTTGAACGATCATTTTCCTGCCGTAGGTAGATAGATGGGGAGGGGTGCAGAGAGGGAGGGAGGGAGGGAGATGTGGAGATCTTCCAAGAACCATTGACTTCCAAGAATGATAGACTACTTTTCATCGCAGCCGGTTCCGGACCCAAAGCCCCTGTTGTTCAGGATGGTCTCTCCATGCGCCGAAGCATCTTAGCCATTTCACAGCATAATTTTAATGATTTATATGTCCTGTGCTCTTGCCTTCTCCCACCAGTAAGTCCTGGTGCAGGTTAATAAAGGAATTTCAAGGAGGTGGGGTGTGTGTGTTGTGTAGCAAGGAAGGGAGGGGAAAAAACCGCTTTGGCACACTGAGCTGTTTTGCTTAATGTGCTGGTTTTGCTACCTTCATAAATCAAGAAAGGAAAGAAAGAATTCCGCACTTTGCAACCTTTTGGAGGGAGGGAGTGATATTCCACCCCCCCTTTTTATAACTGTGATTCACCTAGGAGTATTACCTCCCCCCCCCCAAACACACCCAGTCCCCCTCATTCCGTTTCTATAAAGAATGAATGAACTGCTGGATGAGATCTATCTTTCGCTGTTTTAAGGTTGATTGGCTTTCTTCGCACTGGTGCGATGCTCCCATTAGCTCCCCATTTCGCGTTTCTGCTTTTTTTTTATGGGGTTGTCTGTGGAAAGACACTGGCAGGGGGGTGGGGGTGGGGGTCTTGGAAAGGGAGGGGGGAAATTAGCATAAAGAGATGCAGATCATGTTAGGCGGTCGCTCCCCTCGCCTTTAACACATAAGCCATGGGAAAATGTGTGAAGGAAATGGAAATCCGCAGTAAACAAAGTAATTGTGTCTTTCAGCTGAGATAAAAATGCCATAACACACCCTGGGACACCCATTTCGAGCGGGATGCACATGTTAGAATTAGGGTAATGCTTCTTTTTTATATATATACACGGGGAGGGGAAGATGTGAATCCCTTGTCTTTTATTAACCATCCCAGGTGTTAATTTTCATGAGCCCGAGGGCGGCCGTTTTGCTGCTACTGCATCTGATTATCAATGGTGCCCATCTTACTAAGGCGTTTCCTATGGATCCTGTTTCTAGAAGGGAGGGAGGCAGGCAGGCAGGGAAGGAGGGAGGGAGGGACCGAAGGCAGGAAGGCTCGAGGGAAGGAGGGAGGGAAGGAAGGAAGGAGGCAAGGGAGGAAGGCAGGCAGGAGGGAAGGCAGGCAGGGAAGGAGGGAAGGAGGGAGGGAGCAAAGGCAGGAAGGCTCAAGGGAAGGAGGGAGGGAAGGAGGGAAGGGAGGGAGGGAGGGAGGGAGGAGGGAAGGCAGGCAGGCAGGCAGGGAAGGAAGGAGTGAGGGAAGGAAGGAGTGAGGGAAGGACCGAAGGCAGGAAGGCTCGAGGGAAGGAGGGAGGGAAGGAAGGAAGGAGGCAAGGGAGGAAGGCAGGCAGGAGGGAAGGCAGGCAGGGAAGGAGGGAGGGAGCAAAGGCAGGAAGGCTCAAGGGAAGGAGGGAGGGAAGGAGGGAAGGGAGGGAGGGAGGGAGGAGGGAAGGCAGGCAGGCAGGGAAGGAAGGAGTGAGGGAAGGAAGGAGTGAGGGAGGGACCGAAGGCAGGAAGGCTCGAGGGAAGGAGGGAGGGAAGGAAGGGAGGAAAGGGAGGGAGGGAGGAGGGAAGGGAGGCAGGGAGGCAGGCTGGCAGGGAAGGAAGGAAGGAGGGAAGGAGGGAGGGAAGGGAGGCAGGGAGGCAGGGAGGCAGGGAGGCAGGAGGGAAGGCAGGCAGGCAGGCAGGCAGGGAAAGAGGGAAGGAGGGAGGGAGGGAGGGCAGGCAGGCAGGCAGGCAGGCAGGCAGGCAGGCAGGCAGGCAGGCAGGCAGCAAAGAGGAAAATGTTCTCTCCGCTGGCTACAGAATTGCATGCCTTTTTTTTACTACCCCCTTTATGGAAACCAATCCATGTTCACACCCCCACTACTCCAAATTTTGGATGGTTGGCATCTGCCTGGGATGATCACAGCTGCTCCAAAGCGGCTCCAGAACCGTAAAGCACCCTTGCTCTTCTGGCTGGCAAGAGGTGTAGGGAAGTGGGGGTGGGGGGTGGGCTAGACATGGCACAAGGGCTTGAACTCTCTTTTTTGGGGTGATGGTGGGGTAAAGATTCACATCTAATGTCTGTCCAGCCCTGCTGGGCATTATTTATTTATTATATTTATTTAGAAAACATATATCCCGCCCTTCATCAAATGGTCCCAGGGTGGCTTACAATGAGATTAAAAGATATCCAATGGTAAAACATAATTAAAAATCTAATCCCCTTCCTCAAAAGCCTGGGTGAATATGTTTTTACCAGGCGCCGAAAAGTATATAATGTAGGCACCTGGCAAACCTCAAGAGGGAGTCTAGGGGCCACCACAGAAAAGGCCATCCTTCTAGTCCTTATGCCTCATACTTCTGCAAGAGAAGGAACTCCAAGAAGGTCCTCTCCTTGAGATCTCAGTGCCTGGGCAGGTCTATATGGGAGAAGGCGCTCCTTCAGATACTCATGGCCCAGAGTCTAGGGGCCACCTCAGAAAAGACCCTCCTGAAGGTCCCTATGCCTTGTTCCTCTGCAAGAGAAGGAACTCCAAGAAGGTCCTCTCCTTGATATCTCAGTGCCTGGGCAGGTCTATATGGGAGAAGGCGCTCCTTCAGATACCCAGGGCCCAAGACTTTTAGCCAGGGGACCATTTGAAACCAAGGCTGTTGTGTGGCATTGAAGTTCAGCCATCATCTGGAGGAGAAAGTTTGCTTTTGTCTTTGACAGTGAATGGCGAACTATGGCATGGTCCCGCCTCCTTCACCTTTAACCTTTTTTGGCCCATCTTCATGCCAGACGGCCTCACACCTTTTCGTTTCTGCCTGTTTTTATTTGTGGAGTTTCCATCCAGGCAAGTCCCAGTGGAGGGTGGGATGTCTACAAGGGACAGAAATGCAAAGGTGTGAGCGGTCAGAGCTGAAGATGGACCAAAGAAGGTTTAAGGTGAAGGTGTGTGGTTGTGGCCTAGACAGTAATTGTAGGCGGAGCCCCATCTGATGGTGCCTAAGACCCTGGTCCATATGGTGGAAAGCTACTTTCCCAGAAGACGAGAGAGATGATTGCTCTTTCCACATGCAAACTTGCAGGAGTGTGCTCTTAACCCCTCATACTGTTGGACCCCCGTATCCACTGATTCGGTAACCACGGTTTCAGTTAACCACGGTTACTGGATCAGCCCCACTCCTGTGGGCACCATAAGAGGTAAGCACCCAGAACCAGGAGGCCTATTTTGGCCTCCGTAGAGCATTGGAACAGACGTGTGACGCCACTGGAGTTCATCCCAAAATGTAAGGGGGTACATGGGAGGTGGACAGGTGGTACCCGGTGGTGTCACAGGCCTATTCCAACCCTCCTCCAGAGACCAGAAAAGCACCTCCAGTTCTGGTGTTGCACAGCCCCAGAACTGGAAGTCCGGTTCGCTATTATCCATGGTTTCAGGTAACCCCAGTAGGAGCTGGAACATATCCCCAGCTGATACGGGGATCCACTTGTATTTGAATAACAGGATGCTTGGAGAAGTTGGGTGGGTGATATCTCAAGTATGTATGTATGTATGTATGTATGTATGTATGTATGTATGTATGTATGTATGTATGTATGTATGTATGTATGTATGTATGTATGTATGTATGTATGTATGTATGTATGTATGTATGTATGTATGTATGTATGTATGTATGTATGTATGTAAAATGAAATAAACAAATTTTCATCCCACCCTATACCCAGAGGTCTCAGGGCAGGTAACAACATCTAAAATCAAGCATATTAAAACAATAACAGTATGTATTAAAACAACAGTGTCTGCAAGTGGGAAGGGAAAATGTATCCCCACGTATCTGGAAAAGAGATGTGTTTTCACTGCCTTCCTAAACGTGTACAGTGAAGGTGATAGACGAACCTCAAGAGGAGACTATTCCATAGCCTAGAGGCCATCACTGAGAAAGCCCTCTCCAGGGTGCCCACCCCTTTTGCATTGAGGGTAGTGAGACAACCAGGAGGGCATCCACTCCAGATCTTTGGGCATGGGCAGGAAGAAGTTATTCCTTCAGATGTTTGGGGCCCAAGTCATTTAGGGCCTTATAAGTCAAAGTTAACACCTTGAATTGGGCTCGGTAGCGAATCAACAGACAGTGCAACTCTGAAATATGTTTTAGTGTCTGTGCTTTCTCATTATGGTGTGTCCCACCCTTGATGTTCCAGATATTCCGAAAGAGCCTGTTCCTAATACCCCTGGAAAAAAAATACTTATTTCTAAGCACAGATATATCTGATCTTATTTTAAACGCGAGAGAAAGAAACGAACAAGTAAACTAAAACGGCCACAGAGGGATCTAATTTCATTTCTGCGTGATGGCATTATTATTACCATTATTATTTTTAGAAGGAATGTGGTGAAAAATGAGAACAATTAACGTTTGAATGCCTTTGTTTAGATGTAAAGATTATCTTTGTGCTTGCTAGGCTGAACTGCAAAGACTCAATTGTCCAGATTTCTCTGCACAGTTAAAAAAAAAAAGGAATAAAAAAAATGATTGCCTTGTATTTTTATGGGGCTAACAAATGTGTTCTGCAGCAGTAAAGAGATATATGGTAATGCGAAGAATATATTTGCTTTCTGGGCTTTCTACCTCCATTTCCTTTATGCATGCCAATGATAGCTGAATCCAGATAAGAAGATGAAAATGCATGTTTCATCACAGGGCAAAAGGTACACATAACACAAAGCAGGTGGCCGGAATATAAGGTTTTGGGTTAAGAGTGTGACTTTCCCCCTCTCTCTTCCACCCCCTTTTTTTTCAAAATCATGCTTGACCCATGTTATTTGGGTGGAAAAATGCCTCATTGCGTTTAATTATGTCTGCAAGGATCCAGGCAACAGGCAACATCTGTTCTATTGTTTCTTTGGTTTACATACAGCTTTAATGGGTTATTAACCAAACTATCCCTCAAACAAGGAAACACAGATACAAAGTGATCCCACATCATGTTACTTTGTAAAAGTCTTTGGCTTTTGTTATTTTCAATTAATGCTCTCGGGTCTATTCATCTGCCCAAATATTTGGCTTCAGTTTTTCCGAAGTCTGGAGGAAGCCTGTCTGTATGACTAAGGGTGCTTTGCTCATAAGCTGCTTTCATTGGGTTTCAGAATTTCTGCAAAAGATATCCAGCCATAAAAGAAAAGAGTATGTGTGTATGTGTATGTGTTTGTTTCTCTCTGTGTGTGTTTATGGAGTGTACAGCTTGCCCTTCAGCCTAAGATCCAGTGTGAAAAATAAATTAAAAACCGGAGCAAAAAAATGAAACAAAAAACACCCAAAAAACCACAATGTAGTTGGAAGATACAACAAACCATAATAGAAACCTATAAAATGTGCAGAAGAACAGGGTAGCAGAGGTGTATTTAAAGAGAAAAATCCTGTGTGGAAAGTTGCATCTTTATTGGGTATTGGAAGGAAGGAGGGAGGGAGGAAGGAAAGGGAGGAAGGAAGGAAGGAGAGGGAGGAAGGAAGGAAGGAAAGAAAGAAAGAGAGGGAGGGAGGGAGGGAGGAGGGGACTGGAGCCAGGAGGGGGAGGTGGAAAGAAGGGAGGGAGGGAGGGAGGGAGCCCTTCACAATCCTATGCTGCTGTTCTAACAACAACCTGCCTGATACGTCCAGAATTCCATAGGTAGGACTGGAGGGTGATAATTCTTCTCTCCCCCCCACCCCCAACCAATCTCTGCTGTAAATCTCAGAGGTTTATGTTGCTTGGGGAACCACTGTGGCTGTATTAAGCCATTTTTGTAAACAGACGCTAATACTTTGTGTTGGTCATCTTCTTCTTTAGTCTGAAACGGCCCAACTTCTAGGACATTTCTACTTTCCCCTCCCCTCCTTCCTCTTAATCCATGCACTGTCCACAGGTGGTGGTGGGGACAACTTTATTTTGCATTCCCCACTATAAAGCTAACCTTTCCTTCCACCACCACCACCCCCAAACTACCAATTTATGGAAGCCACTTTCCCTCCCTTTTTTCTGGCAATGGTATTGTCTTTAATGGGTCCATGCCATATATTATTTTATTTTATTTTTTTTACTATTGTAGGCCTTTGAGTCTAGTGTGGGATAAAAATACACCAAGAAAACAGAGAAACAAACGAATACCATCTTCTTCCTCATTATCACCACCATTTATCTTTTAATGGAGCACCGTGCAAAGAGCTCTATCCATAACAGGCAGTTCCATTCCCTTGCGCGAGACTTTGAACCTCCGATTCTCCCGGTCCCCTCCACCCCAGAAACCCAAACAAGCAAACAAAAGGCACAGAGTCCCTGCTGATTCATTAATTAGCCAAAAGTTTGACAGTCACGGAGAACTGCTCTCTTGCTATTCCTCTTTCATTCAAATACCAGGAGAATGGCCTAAAAATAGGGCTGCCTTTCCGTCGTGCGCGCTTTGCATCTGTGAAAACGGCGCAGTGTCGAACTAGGAGGCCATCTGATTGTCCCAGCAGAGATGGTTGGGTGTTTTGTGCGCGTGTGTCTTTGTGTGTGTAAATAACTGAGTACGTGCTTCTGTCATTGGCAAAGTTCTCGCAACCGGTGCATGGCAAATATCCAGCAATCCCTGAGAACTTGGCATGGCGGCTATCTGGATAGCTGCCTGCACGGCGTGAATCAATACGGCTCACCTCCTGCAAACTGAGTCATGACTGCCAAGGCATGCTCCTGGAGCTTTGGAGGGAGCCCAGGCTCGCCTGTCCCACACTCCCACCATAGCTGCTGGGATCAGAAGGGCATAGGAAGGCACATCTGCTTGGGGAGGTGTAACTCTGTACTAGGGAGGTGCACAGATATTCATCACATTCATGATTTGTACAAATTTGTACATCCATACAGGAATTGAATGTTGCAACATTTGTATATTAACATTCATACAAATGTGAATGTTTCAGGACACTTGTATGAGTAGTTTGCGCATTTGTTAAACTGAGGATACATATCGGATACATGTGTTCATATAGGATACGTATCTGATACACATCCAATATGTATGCATTGGTATTGGATATGTATCTGATATTTATCTGTTTGTAGGGTGCATATCCAGGATCCATACATATTCGTATTGGATATTTGTACAAATACAATCGTATCGAATAGAACCCTACCACATTCTACGGGGATCTATTTGAATGCCTACAAATTTTCTAACTTTCGATTTGTTACAAATTGAATGCCAAAAAAACCATTTCTGCACATCCCTACTCTATACCTAGGAATATCAGAGGAATCCAAAAGAGAGAGAGAGAGAGGAACCATCAGGTGGACTTAAGGGCGTTTATGGCCAACTTTGGGCACACTAAATCAGGTTCAGCACATATAAGCACAGCAAGGCTTCTCCACTTGGTACCGATGCGTACGTATACAAATAAGATGCATGAGGCTGCATATGTAATGCGTACGTATCCTTACGTAGACGGATGTCCAAGTGATTTGAACAAATGATTCAAAATATTTGTATTCGTTCAAATATTAAAAAGTGAATGCCTGGACATTAAATTTGAACGACTGAATTTGGCCAAATGCAATCTTGCATATCCCTACCCTGAGCTATTACTGAAGAATAAGTAAGAATGCACAGAGTGTCATTTCTACCCCTAATAGCAATAGACTAGCACCACGGACAGCGCCAGATTGCATTGCAATTCAGTCACTGCTCGATGCAGAAACCATGAGAACTCATGATCCAGCCACCAATGCAAGAGCAAGTGAGTCTCTGGTTGAGAAATGTCCAGCTGCTTTGGGTTTGATCCTGTGGGAATCAATTAAGGGGTATCTGAAAGGTTTAACTTTGAACCCAACACGCCACCTGTTGGAAAACAAGAGTACCAATTCAAGCGGATCAAAGGGGTGTTTGGGTGAACCTCGCAAACATAGGGTGTTTCCACACTGGCTGCGGAGCCCATTTTAACCCCCCTTAAGCCAGATTAAGAACACTTACCTTAAACGGCTTCCGCACTGCAGACCTGCTTGGAGACTCTTCGTGGCACCGCTTCCACATTTTGGCGTGCAAGACTAGTTTTTAAAACTGGTTTTGCCACCGAAATCCGTCTTAAAGGTAAGACCTGAAAAATCAGGTGCTACATCTGTCCCTTCCCCATGGATGTGTGCAGAAGCAGGACACTTCCGCACACAGCCAGTGGAAGGGACAGATTCCCTCCGCCTGCCATTTTGGGAAGGGTGGGAGCAGGACCGCCTGCTTCCAAAGCCCTTCCCTGGCACGCCGATCGCTGCCGGAAACATGCAGCGATTGGCAGCTCCATGCTCCAGTCCTGCGGCTCCAGCAGTGCTGGCACACGAACCAGCACCCATTCCAATCTGTCCTCCGGAATCCGTCCTCCCCGTGCGTGTGCGGATGCACAGGGCTCCCTTTGATCCGTCACAAATGGTGACAGGTCTTTGGGAGGACGGATTGCCAAGAAGTGGATCTATTTAAATCCGCTTTTCGGCGGCGAATGCAGAAGCACCCATACTCCGCGCGAAAGTGTTGAAAAGCGTTGTGTTCAAACTAAGCACTCTGTGCGTTAGGAGAAAGAAGTTGGCATCCAAACCGAGCAAAGGAGTGTGTGGTTCGATTCAAACTGGACCCCCAGTTTTGCCCAGGGCGTACCCTGCGCTCCACAGTCAGGGTTGTGGATTTTCCCCACCACCTCTCCACCAAGGTGTAATATCAAGAAATCCATTAGGGACAGTTTTGTTCACACATTTTATTAAGCAATTAAGGCCTTTCTGTTTTAGGGTCAACGTTCTTTTCTTTGTTCACGCTTTAAGTCAGATATCCAAGCAACAGGGAAATGCCGGAATCAAACCTTTCACAATGTTTAAATTCTACATGAATCAACAGGCATCACACCTTATCTGAGCTGTAATTAGTTTATGAAGAAATAATCCAGTAACTGCAGTTAGTAGGGTGAATTGGCTTTTGTTGTTGTTGTTTTGAAACTACAGGGAATTCAAGAGAGGTTTTGGGCAAGCTATATATTTCTTCACTGGAGGGAGAAGGTAGGAAGGAGATTCATGCCGTAGTCGTGTTTCCCCCTGCTTTTGTTTGAATCATTTTGGCATAGACTACTACCATGGCATTTAGCTCCAAGGGAGCTGCAACTATGTTCTGAAGTTACATATCACTATCATTCAGAGATAACCCAACCACACCAAGAGAAGAGGAGAGATGCCATTTTGTTATAATAGCTGCATTATCAGACATTGATTTGTCAAAGTATTTCCTTTCTCTCTGCCTCTGTCTCTTTCTGTCTCTCTTTTTCTTTCTCCCTCTGTCTCTCTCTCTATATATATATATCTTTATCTCTACTCTCTATTCATGCCTCTAGGTATATCTCTAGCTACTCATATATCTATATCTAGATAGTGATCGTTGTTCCAGTATTTCAGTTCAGTTCAGTTCTGTTTTATTTGTACGCCGCCTTTCCAAAGGAAAATTTGCCCAAGGCAGTTTACAACAAACAGAAAACACACAATGCAAAATAACAATCAAAACATTATAATAAAAATACATTATGGAAAATGCACGTGTTACAAAACATTGCAAAATAAGCCAAAAAAATACACACAACTGAGGCAGCTGAGGCCAAGTGGAGTCCAGAGCAGCTGACCAAAGCCCCAGTCCCAAAAGAATCACCTCCTCCGAGATGTCTGTGCCCAGACAGGCTGGAGAGTCACCCAGAGGGCAGAATGGTCTAAGCTGCCACTCCTAGACCACCCCCAGGAGAGATGGCCAGGTTCTCCTCTTCCTTGGGCAGGGCTTTGGGCAACTGAAAGCCATAAGCAGCTGTCCTTTATGGCCTCTGGTGTAGCTGAGACCAGGTGGGGTCCAAAGTAGCTGACCAGTCCCACAAAGAATCCTCTCCAAGATGTCCATGTCCATCCAGGCTGGAGAGTCACCCAGAGAGTAGAGGGGTCCAGGCTGCCACCCCCAAGGAGAGGTGGCAAAGTTCTCCTCCTCAGACAGGGCTTCCGTGCAAATGCCCATCTGAAAAGCCAATCTGGGATTCTTCTGAGGTACATTGGGCACCTTTCATTTGACTGTTTTGAGCTACGTTAAGTAGTATATGTACCTGCCTGGAGGTGAGTCAAGCTGTTTTACAGAATGCTTGATTGCAGGTGGTGTATATAAATGTCATCATCTTTGGATTTTTCTGTAGTTTTGTAGATCCCCATTAGTTAAAAGTTTGGCTCTTTAAAAATATATGTCTCTGGAGTTAGTCTGGCAAGAAACTGTTTTCTTCATCCATAAGTGTCTTTCTTGTGTTTGTCCATTTTAGCCCTGCTGATATTTTAGGAAAACAAAATCACTTACGTAAACAATTTATTTGTACGAGCATTTGAACACGGACAAGGCAAACTCTCATGAGGTCACGCTTCCTCTCCCCCCCCCTCTGTGTTTAAATACATTGATTAATGCCACATCATTACGACCAACGTAGGTTTTCATTAAGGTGCTTTCTTCATTAGCCAACTTTATAGAAGAATTGCTGCACTGAGAAGAATCTCCCAGTCGCATTCAGTCGTAGAGTTATTTATTTATTATCATTATTATCATTATCATTAGTACTACTATTATTACTACTACCACCACCACCACCACTACTATTACCACCACCACCACCACCACCACCGCTATTACTACTACCACCACCACCACCACCACCACCACCACTACTACTACTACCACCACCACCACCACACATGGAGTTTGTGAGGCACCTCCCCGTCTCTCTTCAGTTTATGCGTATGATCCCTCTTTCTATCTAGCATTTTTGCACAAATTTATTATTATTATTATTTGTTAAATTAATTGCACAGAGAAGAAAAGCACATAAAAAAGGAAGAGGGGCATGGAGGTGAGGGAGCAGGCTTAAAAAGAACCACAAACACACACCCCTTGCCTCCCTTGAGTGACACAATGGAATCCAATCAGAAAGGAGGTAGATCTGACACAGCAAAAGGGGTGAAGAGCCAAGAGTTCCATGGAGGAGGCTCAGGTCGATCGTGGAGATACCTTGATTGTGGATAAGGGGCATCGAAGTCTCTGCTAGAACTCTGTAAATGCTAGTCAGTAATCAGAAATTTATTAATATGTCTACGATCCTCATTAGTTTGTCATTTTAAAATTTAGATTGTTGTTACGAATCTATGTAGGTGCATTGTGGACGCAATGCATTTCAAAATCAATGTTCTAATGTTCTTGTTTGATAAAACATGCATGTGAAAAAGCAAAATAAATAAATAAATAAATAAAAAGAACCGTGTGAGTGACGCAACCCAAAGCGAGGACGGCCCGAGGATGACCTATAACGGTCTAGTTGTGAACAGGAGTGGTACAACCTCAGTTCAGATTAATGAATAGACCGTCCTGGCTTACACTGGTGTGACCAGGGCCCTGGTGTTCCTGCAAACAAACCTAATGCTGTTTCCTTCTCTGTGTGTTGCAGACAGCTGGGTTGGGCTGGGTTGTGGAAAGTTACTATAGATAAGTCATTTGCCTGGGTTGCACTTGGGGTTATATTTAGAAAATGTTATGGCTGACGTAGCAAAAACATTGAGGGAGGAAGGAAGGAAAGGAGGAAAGAGAAAGCATGTAGTCAACAAAAAGACAGTAGGAAATCAAAAAGATGGATCTGTCTAATCTGTCTATTGACATCTCTCATGGCTGGATAAATGGTGTAGTTGAGCTATATTTGTTTGTATTGATCTGTGTGCTGTTTAACATTCATGCCTTCACTCCATGAGGTTGACCACAGGGCAAGTGCATTTTGTGATCCATCCCTGCTTTCGGAGGGACACAGCATTCCCACGACAGCTGGCAAGATGAAGTAACTTACTGTGAGGTGGTTCTTTCGAGTACTTTGGAGCAGGAGGCATGAAGCATTAAAGCCCATTTGCCTTTGCCTCTCTCTTTCAATTTTCTCATGATTTCATATTTCATTTGCACTAAAAATAATGTACTGGTATTAGATGTTGAATACATATTATCACAAATTTTCGGTGATTAGGACTTAATCAAAATGAAAATGATCAGGGCAGGAGTGTCAATGGCTACTAGAATGTATGGCCTTTGCAGAGATTTGAAAACAGGTGAAGGTTTTGCACTTATTTTCTGCTTGAGATTTTCAGAAGCGATATGTGATTTACAGTGTGAGATGGGATGATGGACTAGATGGGCTGTGGCCTGATCCAGCAGTGTTTCTCTTGATTCATGGAAGACAGTTGTATCAATGGCTACCAGAATGGATGCTTGGGTTCCACCTCTAGGTTGGAGAGACTGGCAGGATGCCTCTGAAGGGCATTTGCAGGGACTCAAGGGCAGGTGAAGGTTTTGCCTTTGTCTTCCGCTTAAGATGCCCATAAGCAGTTGGTGGGCCACTGTGTGGGATAAGATGGTGGACTACATGGGCTGTGGCCTGATCCAGCAGGGTATCTCTTAAGATCTTATCTAGTATGGATGCCCAGGTAGCACCTTCAGATTAGAGAGACAGGTAGGATGCCTCTAAAGAGTCTTTTCAGGGTGTTAAGTGCAGGTAAAGGTTTTGCCTTTGTCTTCCGCTTGAGAATGCTCAGAAGAAATAGGTCCTTCAGGATGGCTTTTGTCTGATCTAGAAGAGCTTCTCTTATTGTCTTCTGGTCTTATTGCCCGTTTGGTCTAGTGGTTAAGGAGCCAGACTCTTATCTGGGAATACCAGGTTTGATTCCACCCTCCTCCATGAAGCTAGCTGGGTGACCTTGGGCTAGTCACAGCTCTTTTCTGAGCTCTCACAGGGTCTTCTGTTATCGGGAGAAGAATAGAAAGCTTTGTCAGCTGCTTTGAGTCCCCTTAAATGGGTGAGAAAAGCGGGGTAGAAAAGCCAACTCTTCTTCATCTTCCTCCTCCTCCATGAAGCCAACTGGATTACCTCGGGCTAGTCACAGCTTTCTTCTGAGCTCTCACAGCCCCATCTACCTCACAGGGGAGAAGAATAGAAAGCTTTGTCAGCCACTTTGGGTCCCCTTAAATGGGTGAGAAAAGCGGGGTAGAAAAGCCAACCCTCCTTCTTCTTCCTCCATGATGCTTGCTGGTTTACCTTGGGTTAGTCACAGCTTTTTTCTGAGCTATCACAGCCCCACCGTCCTCACAGGGTGTTCTGTTATGGGGAGAAGAATAGAAAGCTTGGTCAGCCATGTTGAGTCCCCTTAAATAGGTGAGAAAAGCAGGGTAGTAAAGCCAACTCTTGTCGTCCTCCAGAATGTCTAGCATCAATAATGAAAACAGGACTTTCTGGCTTAACAAATGATCTTCCTCCTCCTCCTCTTCCTCCTCCTAATGGAAGAGAGGAAGGCATAGAATTGGAAATGGAGCACCCAGGTGGCTTTCCTAGCCATTAGACTGGGGAGTGAACGCTGAATGCCTGAACTCAGACGGCCCCTTTGCCATCCTGGCCAATAAATAATTACAAGCAAATCACATCTTTCGCTCTATGCTGATGGATGCTGGGATTGCTTCTGAAAGTTCTCATAAGTTCCTGTTATAGATTAAGTGCCGGTGTAGGAAAAATAACTGCACCCAACTGAAATGGGTGAATGTAATCAGGTTTAATGGACTCAGGAGCTTGTTGGGAATTAAATAACTATTGATTGGTTGGAAAGTTGCTGTCATTACAAAATGCCACTTTGAACGAATTACCCCGGCACCAGATAGATTACCAGTAAGGATCCTTTGAATATTTGAGATGCATTTTCTTCCTTTGTGTTTGCGTGTCTCTGTGAAATACAAAGAGAATGTGTGTCTTAATTCTAGACGGGGCAGGAGGAAAAAAATAGAACGTGCAAAAGGCAAAGCAGAGTGCCATGAAACAGCAGAGGAAAGAATTTGGTGTAAATTGAAATTTAAGAGAGTTGAGTACATTTCCGAGGGTTAATCCAGGATACGAATTAGCTCTGGGACGTGGCATGTGGGGAAGATGCGTAGGTGCACGTAAGAATGCTCTTGACATCTGTATGTGCAGATTCTAATAAAAAATCTGAACAAATAGATTTGAATTTGGTAAATACGAATTGAATCTTGTTAAATTCGAATTGGAAAGGTTCAGATCGAATCAGGTTTTCAGGTATTCTATCAGATTTGAATAGAACATCACAAAAACATTTGTGCATGTTTCTCGTCGCACTCTTTCCTGGGTCCTCTTCTCTACATGGTGTCTCCTTTTGGGTTCCATCCCCCTCTTTTTGAGGGAACGTACAAAACTTGGGTTGCTTGTGTAAACTGTAGTGACCCCGCTTTGCCTTTTGGCCGCTGCTGGAGAGAATCCCATTGCTGCAATTCGCTAAAGTGAATTCATTTGGAAGATTTCTGCTGTTCCTCCTACCATGCAAAGTTGTTTTCAGTCATCTCTGAATTGTTCTTAAGTGAAACTTCAAGGGAGTCAATACAGATTAGATATCAGAAAAACTTCCTGACAGTGAATAGGTTTCCACGGGAGGTGGTGAGTTCTCCTTCACTGAAGGTCTTCAAGCAGAGGCTGGACCTACATCTGTCTGGGATGGCTTAGGAAATCCTGCATTGAGCAAGGGGTTGGACTAGATGACCCTGGAGGTCCCTTCCAACTCTATGATTCCTTTTAAGAAGAAGAGTTGGGCTTTCTACCCTGCTTTTCTTACCCATTTAAGGGGACGCAAAGCAGCTGACAAAGCTTCTGTTCTTCTCCCCACCACAGACACCCTGTGAGGTAGGTGGGACTGTGAGAGCTCAGAAAGAGAGCCGTGACTAGCCCAAGGCCACCCAGCTGGCTTTGTGGAGGAGTGTGGAATCAAACCCGGTCTTCCCTAACCACTCGACCAAAGAAAAAAGTTCATTGATTGAGAACCCCTTTCTTTGTTCTCTCCTTTCCTACGGATTGTCTTGCAATGGCTCATCTGTAAAAACCTTGCCCAGTGCCTTTGAAAGATGCCCAGGTCTCCGTGCATGCACAGAGTGCTAGAGCAAACAGATAGTGTTGCTTCAGGGCCTGTTGGTAACCAGATAATCCTGCAGGCCCTGTGATCACTGCCTTGGCAACACAAGAAGGGAAGGAAGGAAAGAAGGGAGGGAGGGAGGGAGGAAGGAAGGAAGGAAGGAAGGAAGGAAGGAAGGAAGGAAGGAAGGAAGGAAGGAAGGAAGGAAGGAAGAGTTGGCTTTTCTACCCTGCTTTTCTCACCCATCTAAGGGGACTCAAAGCGGCTGACAAAGCTTTTCTATTCTTCTCCCCACAACAGACACCCTTTGAGGCACATGGGGCTGTGAGAGCTCAGAAGAGAGCTGTGACTAGCCCAAGGTCACCCAGCTGGCTTCATGGGGGAGGGCGGAATTGAACCCGGTATTCCCAGATAAGAGTCCGGCTCCCTAACCACTAGACCAACCTGGCTCACATCTATATATTTATAACTCCCTCTTCCCACCCAGCATTGTCAGGTGCAATGTGACATTTTTGTTCTCTGTGCTCAAATGTGTGTGCATGTGAAAAGAGAGAGAATGAGAGACAGACAGGCAGGTGAGAGGAAGAAAAGCAGGTGATCTCTCTCTCTCTCTCTCTCTCTCTCGAATGTTTGTGGGAAAAGATGAGAGGAGGCAAGAAGAACTACATTGTCCATGATGACAGCATTCTCTCTGGCTTGTTTACAGCAACGTCTGCTTGCTCATCACTAGCAGAACTACTGCAGGCAGTAGTTCCAGGGTGTTTCTCCTCCTCCTTGATTCCCCTTTTAAAACACCGATCAGCACTGCCAGCGACAGGCCTCCTCTGTTGATGTTGTCAGTTCTGGGGGATGCCAAGACAGCCTGAAAGGCCTGTCATTTGTCACTGGCGCAACAACCGCCGCCGCCGCTAGCCGCCTTTCCCCTGTCTTCCCTCCTTCGTCTCTTTGCTGCTCTTTGCACCGGCGAAGGAGGGTGCCGGTTAGATAGCCTTCTGTGCTATTGTCGTTACAGCTGGAGAAAGCCTGTGCAGGCAACCAAAATAGCCCTTGAAGCCAACAATTTTGGGTGGGTGCTGGTGGTGGAAGGAAGAATCTTTCACGGTGGAAGTGACTTTATTATTTAGCGGTGTGCATCAATGCAATTTTTGGCGCTGGATTCGTAATGAATCCAATATTCGAAAATCCGAATATAGACAGACGAATGTCTGCACATTGGAAACGATACAAATAACATCTGTATCTATTCATTCAAATATTGGATACATATCCAATGATACGTATCTCGTACACATCCATATTCCGCAAGCATCCCGTTTCCATCCTGTATGCATCCTGTACATATGCGTACGAATACGTACACATACAGATATCCAAATTATTCATACAAGTAACTCAAAATATTCACATTTGTACGAATGCTACAGTACAAATATCTGGACATTTGATTCATATACAAATATTTTGAATATTCAGGTACATCCCTATTATTATTATTATTATTATTATTATTATTATTATTATTATTATTATTATTATTATTATTATTATTATTATTATTATTATTATTATTATTATTATTATTAATTTCCCAGAAGACTACGGTTCTCTGGACTTACCTGTATTCCGGATCTGAGGACCTCCTAGTTTCTCTTGATGGCCTAATCCCCACTGGTGCGGATTAGGGAAATCCCGAGCACAGACTGTATGCTCTGTCTGCACCAGATGGAGTATAATCCAAATCAGGAAGCTGTCAATCTGGATTACCGATGGATCTGGTGAAGCAGGTCCTCCAGCATCCTAGCATGGGCCTGATCCTGGAGGCATGGAGAAGGTCCACTTTTGTCTTCTGGACTACCGAGGGAGCAAGTTTAGTGATGTTGTCAAAGAGATTGAGACTTGTAGCCGCTAGTGCACTTGGAGACCTCAATACTGAGGTCTACCAGCAATCTTGATCACTCTTTGTCTGGTGTAGACAGAGTTTATTAGATGGGGCTCTCTGATCTGCAGTAACATGCAGAAGGGAGACTTGTAGTCTCCTCATGGGACTGATGGAAGAGCCCTAATCCTGCATCTCCAGCCAGTTGGGATGGCTACTTTCTGGAGACAACTGAAGGGGAGGGACTTGATAAAACCAGTCATCAAGGGCAGCTCCACATAGGGTGCATCCCCTTGCGGGTTTTTTTAGTCCTGGTTTAGTCCTGTTTGAACTATTTTTAATCCGAATTTTTAATTCCTGTCAATTAATCCAAATATGTATAATACTTTAGAAATAAACTATAATAATAGTAGTAGTAGTAGTAGTAGTAGTAGTAGTAGTAGTAGTAGTAGTAGTAGTAGTAGTAGTAGTAGTAGTCCCCATGCAGCTTTTTTAGTCCTGGTTTAGGTCTGCCTGGACTATTTTTGGTACTGTTTTTAAACATAAAAAACAAGACTTTTAAATCCCCACCCCCCATGCAAACCCTGCCTGCAATAAAGGCAGCAAACCTGAAGGCAGTTTTAAAATTACTTTCTGTTTCATGCTCAGCTCCCCTCTTTCCATCGGGACTTTTTTTTCCCTCCAGATATAGGCAGGGTAGTCCTCATAAAATCTGGGAATAAGGAATTGCATGGGGATGCCTGGATGCCAAATTCGGATTAATTACAGAAGTCATGGGGACAGCAGGCTTTCTGGAATTTTAATTTAATTCGGATTAAAGTGCCCACAGGGACGCACCCATAGAGTAAATTACAGTAGCCCTTCCTTCAGTCTGGAGGTCACCAGGGCACTTGTGGTGTGCTCTCTCTCTCTCCAGAAAGAGGCAAAGCTGTTCCACCTTCCTTCCCCAACATGGTAGGTGTTTGCTTTTGGAAACTCTATACGAGACAGCAACCAGCAAAATATTGTGGGGGTGCTCATTTCGGGATCCACCCACCCTTATTCTTATTGGCACCATCTGGACAGTGGCGCTCGATTATCTTTTTATTTCTTTTTTTCCTTTTGCCCTGTTCCTTTTCCATATAGTCATTTGCTCTCCCACTCTAACAGAGTTGTAAGCAGTGCAGCCTTTGTCCCTTGTGTTTGCAATAGGAAGACAGACGAGGGGAATTAGCATATTGGCGTGCTACTTCTGAGGCACCAGCCAAATGATCTCACCAGAGACCACCACTGACTCCATCTGGGAGCCCTGTGGTACAGGAAGAGCTGTCAAGGGTATGTCATCCGTGGCTCCGTACAGAAGGGCTGCTAAGCGAAGGGAGAGGCTGAGAAAAGATTAAACAAGAACTAGAAGAGGGAGGGAGGGATGGGAGGAAGAGAGGAAAGAAGGAAGAGAGGGAGGGAGGAAGAGAGGATGAGAAGGAGGAAAGAAGGAAGAGTGGGAGGGAGGGAGGGAGGGAGGAAGAGGAGGAAGGAAGGAAGAGTGGGAGGGAGGAAGAGAGGATGAGAAGGAGGAAAGAAGGAAGAGTGGGAGGGAGGGAGGAAGAGAAGGAGGAAGAAAAAGGAGAGAAGAAGGAAGGAAGGAAGGAAGAGAGGGAGGGAGGAAGGAAGAGAGGGAGGGAGGGAGGGAGGGAGAGAAGAAAGAAGACTGAAAGAGGGAAGGAGGGAGGGAAGAAAGGTAGACTGAGGGAGGGAGGTTGAGAGAAGGAAGATGGGAAGGGAAATGGATGGTAGGAATGCAGAATGGAAGAAGGAAGAGAGTGGGGAATCTCTCCATTATGTCTTAGATACACAATTACATATTTGTGTCTATCATGGTTAGTATTTTGCCGAGCTCTATTACTGACCCTGTTCTCTACCTATAAAGCCTCAGGAGTCACTTGCAGAAACCAGATCTTGGGAGCCCCTGGCAGAGCATCTTTGGGCCTGTTCACCCCCGAGGGCGTGTGCTGGTACAACTGTACGATTCCACCACATTTAAGTTCAGGCTGCTCAGCCACATTTGCACCACAGGTCCCGGTGTAGCCCCTACCTGCCCATCCAAATGGGCATGGAAATGGCCGCAGCAACCTCTGCTATGGCAACTGTGGCATGGTGTCCTGTTATGCAGCGGCCGCCACACCATCCCACCTCCAGACCCTCCCATTTACAGAGGATCAGAGACGTTTTTGTAGAATCCGAATCCAAAACTTGCATTTGGGCACACCTCTAGCCACTATGTCGTATGAGCATATCCCCCCCCCCCCGTCCCAGGGCTTATATTACTTTGCAGGTTCCTGTGAGGACCCATTTTTTGGTTTCACAAACCACCTTTGGTTGAACTCCACTCTGAATGCATTCTGATGTCATTACCTGTGCTTTAATTGCAAGTATAAAGAGCTTGGTTTGTATCAGCTTTGAGCCTGGACGGCATTTCTTCATGAAAAAGCAAAGCTAGAGGAGGCACAGGTAGCTTAATTTCCAAGGAAATCTAGTTTAGGGGGAGGGAAATGTAAAGGGTTCATAAGAACATATAGGAGGAGCCCTGCTGGATCAGGGCACAGCCTGTCTAGTCCACAAGAACCTCAGGGGAGCCCTGCTCGATCAGGCCACAGCCCATCTAGTCCATAAGGACCTAAGGGGAACCCTGCTGAATCAGGCCACTGCCCATCTAGTTCATAAGAACCTAAGAGGAGCCCTGCTGGATCAGGCCACAGCCCATCAAGTCCATAAGAACCAAAGAGGAGCCCTGCTGGATCATACCACAGCCCATCTAGTCCATGAGAACATAAGAAGAGCCCTGCTGGATCAGGCCGCAGCCCATCTAGTCCAGCATCCTGTCCCACACAGTGGCCCATCAGTTGCCCATGGGCACCTCAAGCAGAGACAAGGGCAAACCTTCTACTGCTCCCAAATCCCAGCAAATGGCCTTAGAGGCATCTTGCTTGTCCCCCCAGCCTGAAAGATGTAGTTGGACTTAAGATGTTCAGACCTAGGGCTTTCCTTTAAACAAACAAAAAACGTAAGTAAGCTTCTTCTTTTTTTTAAAGCATTTTAAAAATGTGCACAATAGCTTGAAATCTGAAATAAAACCCACTGGGAGATATGGTGAGGTAGCTCTTCCTGATTATTTGTTTTCCAGTCCAGGAAGTGCTAGCAGCTGAGGAGGCAAATATTGGGAGATACTTAATGGAATGAAAAATAAATGTGCTGCCTGTGGCTACCTTCCAGCAACGGAGTAAGATCTGTAATGTCCCATGGCAGAAGGCTTCTTCATGCTTGGTCTTTTCCTCTGCGGACATTTCACCTGGTTGTGAAGCATCTGGAGAGAAAATAACTGAGCTTGGGCGAACCTTCTGCATTGATCTCTGAGATCTAATGCCCTGAGCTATGAGATCTAATGAGGGTAACGCACAAGTTGAAACCACGTGAACATAATCACCCGGATAAATAAAGCGAGCAACGACCATTTGCAGAAAGTTGACAGCCGGTGAAGGTTTTGCCTTGGTCTTCTGCTTGAGATGCCCAGAAGCAATTGGCGGGCCACAGGGTGGGACAGGATGCTGGACTCAATGGACCGTGGTCTGATCCAGCAGGGCTCCTCTCCATTCATGGAGTTTAGGTGTATGAGTGGCTACTAGAATGGACGCCCAGGTACCACCTCCAGGTTGGAGACACATGCAGGATGCCTCTAAAGGCCACTTGCAGGAAGTCAAGAACAAGTGAAGGTTTTGTCTTTGTCTTCTGCTTGAGATGCCCAGAAGCAATTGGTGGGCCACAGAGTGGGACAGGATGCTGGACTAGATGGGCTACAGCCCAATTCAGTAGGGCTCCTCTTATGTTCTTACACTAATCGGGATCTTGGAGGCCACATCATTTACTGGTACATTCCATCTACTTTACACAAGAGCATGATCCTGACCAGGGAGGACTTAATTGGTATCACCGGTAGATAGTGCATATCCCCAGTGTCCCAAGTTTAAGACCTTTTGTTCCCAGCCCTTGGAGGCATGGGGTGTCCAGAGTCCTTAGGGATATAGGGTACGCATAATCAAACAGGTCAAGAGTCGGGTTACCAGAGAGTCATAAGTTGGGAAGCCAGTCAGGAGTCAGGAATCAGAGTTCATTCGAGTTGGGGTTCACCAAGAAGATTCTTAGTTTGCAAAAGAGGATGCTGGATTGGATCAGGCCACAGCCCATTGGATCAGGACGTGCCCCCACAGGTGCAGTTGTTTTGGATGGAGGTGTTCTCATTGTCTCCGGAGAAAACTCTGGTCTGCGCGGGACACAGCATCGGAGTCTGGGACCTCCACTTCTGGGGGGACAGAACCCTGGGGTGTGCTTCCTCGTTTTGGTTGGCTGGGGTGGTCCTTCCTCCGAGGAGTTGGACACGGGGCATGACATGGGGGTATGCTCAGTGCGGCCACAAACCTCGTGTAAGCTTGAAGGTCATGGAGTGTCTGATCTGGTGGAATGGTCTAGATTGGACTGGACTGGACCAGCATCATTGGTTCAGATAGTACTAGGGATGTGTGTGAATATTCAAAATATTCGTTATTTGGATGGATTCGGACACATTCTGACATCTGTATACAAATCGAATGTCCAAACATTCATTTTGTTAGTATTTGTACGAATACAAACATTTCCAGTTATTTGCTCAAATAATTCAGACATTCGTGTGTGTACGGATACGTATGCATTGCATATGTGTACGTACAGGATGAAAATGGGATGGATACGGGATAAAAACAGGATGCATGCAAGATCCGTATCAGATATGTATCGAATATTCATACAAATAGATACAAATGTATTTGTATCGGTTTGATTGTCCAGACGTTCTTTTTTCTTTATTCGTACAAATTCGGATATATAAATACAGTGGTACCTTGACATACGAGTTTAATTCGTTCCGTAACCTTGCTCTTATGTCAAATTGCTCGTATCTCAAAGCAATTTTCCCATTAATCCATTCCAGCTCCCAAAACACCACCTCAGTTGTTTTTGTTATGTACTGTACTGTATTTACATACTCGTATCTCAAATCTTGCTCTCATCTCAAAGCAAAATATCACTCGCTCGGCGGCTTGTATCTCAAAACACTTGTATGTCAGGGCACTGGTATGTCGAGGTACCACTGTATTTGATTCGTTGGGAATTGAGTGTTGAAAATTTGCAAATGTGCGCACCCGTAGATAGTACTGATCCTGCCCATGTCTTCCTGCTGTGCAGAATGGCCTGTGATTTCTAACACACGGAGACATTTCTCCAAATCACCTGCTATGAGATGCAGAGCACTGATTACAAGTGACATTACTGTCACTAGATTTTGTTAAAGTTATTCCATTTCAGCTTGTGGCTCTCTGCATTGCATTTGTCCTAATTTCTCAATTCTTGATCACTTACCCTAGTGTCTGCTGGTGCTGCATTGCCTATCAGCCAGACGTGTTTTACTTCCCCAGCGCAGTTTTATTGGGGCTACTTGTAGCAGTCTTTGTTCATTCCCAGTCCCTTGCTTTGGAGTCAGATTATGGCCCTGGTCAGACGAGTCTGAACCAGGTTGGCCTATTCATGAGTTCGAATTGAGGTCGTGCCAGTGCTGGTCAGACGTGGATCGAACATTCGATATCGGTCATCCTGAGTCCATCCCCACCTTGGGCCATCTTGGTCACACATTTCCAAAGAGATTGGCCTGGGGTTCCTCCACGGAGCTCATCAAATCTGTCTCATTCCCTGTTGGATGCCATTCATGCGAGTGTTTTTCTCCCCCATGTCCACCACCCTTTCCTTTTTTATGTGCTTTTCTTCTCCATGCGATTTATTTCTAAAACAGTAATACTAATAAATGTGTATAAAAATGCTAGAGAGAGGAATCGTACACATGAAGCAAGGAGAGGTGCCCCACGAACTCCACCCGTGCCGGCTGGCCAAAAGAAAATACTGAGCACCACCCACCGTGAAGCAAGGAACGACACAGGGACATTGATGGTGAAGAGTTGCTTGCTCTTACTAAGACACATAATTGCTTACATCTCTTGTCACAGGAAGTGCATTGCTATAAGAACATAAGAGAACCTAAGAGGAGCCCTGCTGGATCAGGCCACAGCCCATCTAGTCCAAAAGAACCTAAGAGGGGCCCTGCTGGATCAGGCCACAGCCCATCTAGTCCAAAAGAACCTAAGAGGGGCCCTGCTGGATCAGGCCATAGCCCATCTAGTCCAAAAGAACCTAAGAGGAGCCCTGCTGGATCAAGCCACAGCCCATCTAGTCCATAAGAACCTAAGGGGAGCCCTGCTGGATCAGGCCACAGCCCATCTAGTCCATAAGAATCTAAGGGGAGCCCTGCTGGATCAGGCCACAGCCCATCTAGTCCAAAAGAACCTAAGAGGGGCCCTGCTGGATCAGGCCACAGCCCATCTAGTCCATAAGAATCTAAGGGGAGCCCTGCTGGATCAGGCCACAGCCCATCTAGTCCATAAGAACCTAAGAGGAGCCCTGCTGGATCAGGCCACAGCCCATCTAGTCCAAAAGAACCTAAGAGGGGCCCTGCTGGATCAGGCCACAGCCCATCTAGTCCAAAAGAACCTAAGAGGGGCCCTGCTGGATCAGGCCACAGCCCATCTAGTCCATAAGAATCTAAGGGGAGCCCTGCTGGATCAGGCCACAGCCCATCTAGTCCATAAGAATCTAAGGGGAGCCCTGCTGGATCAGGCCACAGCCCATCTAGTCCCTAAGGACCTAAGAGGAGCCCTGCTGGATCAGGCCACAGCCCATCTAGTCCTTAAGAACCTAAGAGGAGCCCTGCTGGATCAGGACACAGCCCATCTAGTGCATAAGATCCTCAGAGGAGCCCTGCTGGATCAGGCCACAGCCCATCTAGTCCATAAGAACCTCAGAGGAGCCCTGCTGGATCAGGCCACAGCCCATCTAGTCCATAAGAACCTCAGAGGAGCCCCTGTTGGATCAGGCCACAGCCCATCTAGTCCATAAGAACCTAAGAGGAGCCCCTGTTGGATCAGGCCACAGCCCATCTAGTCCATAAGAACCTAAGAGGAGCCCCTGTTGGATCAGGTCACAGCCCATCTAGTCCCGCATCCCATCGCACACAGTGGCCCACCAAATGCCCATGGGCATCTCAAGCAGAGACAAGGGGAAACCTTTGCCTGTCCTCGAATCCCAGCAAATGGCCTTAGAAGTGTTCTGCTCCCCCCCCCATCCTGAAAGATGCACCTAAGCATCCATTCTAGTAGCCATTAATACCTCTGTCGGCCATAAATTTGTCTGACCCTTCCTCAAAGCCACCTAGACTGGTAGCTGTCACCACCTCTTCCGGCAGCCAATTCCATAAACCGATGACCCTCCGGGTGAAGAAATCCTTCCCCTTGTCGGATCCGACTCTCCTACCCATCAGCTTCAGAGATGCCCCCTGGTTCTAGTGTTGTGCAATAGAGAAAACTGGATAGAATGTATTTGGTAGTATTGAGGAAGAACCATATTTGGTTAGGAAGGAAACACTGAGATGCCAGCTGGCTGCTGCGTGAACACCTATGTAAATCCTGTCCCTGAGCACAGTGCATGTTTATGCTGCTTGGAAGGTTAGAAGAGTTGGAATGCCCACCTCTGCCCTAGTGAGCTTGCTTCTGCTGAAGTGGGCAGGAAAGCATCCCTACACCACCGTCCCCCCACTCACACGGGAGGAAGCGGAAGACGGACTGCAATTCCAGGCTGGTCTGAGTCCCTGCCAGTGCTATAAAAACAGGACTACACTTTAGGATGGTCTAGCGCGTGTAGGCCGGCTTGGAATAGGGCTTAGGTAAAATTGAGAGTTACAGGATTGGGGGTCCGAATCAGGTGGGCCTAAAACCCACGTGTGACCGTGACCTATGTTTATTTTAATCGACTTTCTGGAAATACACAGAAATAAGCTCCAGTGAAACCAGAGGCTGGCCTTTCTGTCATCTGTCGGAGTGGGGCGCAAACATACCATTAGAAAGCCTGCTCTCCACCAGGAGAATTTTATCAGATTTCCCTCCCCTCTGCCATTCTTGATCAATAATGTTTATTTTCTTATCAACGGAAGAAGGATGTTTGGGTTGCAGCAGCAGCGGCAGGGACAACAATAAGAAATAATGTTTTCTGTGACCTCGCCTGTTTGGGCAGGAACTGGCAGATATAAAGCAGGTCCTGCACGTGGCATCTCAGCCCAAGTCATTGGAAGAGGAAGAGTAACAAGAAGAGGAGGAGTTGGCTTTTAACCCTGCTTTTCCCACCCATTTAAGGGGACTCAAAGTGGCTGGCAAGCCTTCTGTTCTTCTCCCATAAGGGGACTCAAAGCAGCAGACAAACCTTCTGTCCTTCTCCCCACAATATACCTCTGTGAGATGAGTGAGGTTGTGAGAGCTCAGAAGAGAGCTGTGACTCACCCAAGGTGACCCAGGTGGCTTCATGGGGGAGGGCGGAACAAACCCAGGATTCCCAGAGCCCGGTTCCTTAACCACTAGACCAAACTAGCTCTAGTAGGAAAGATTCTGTAATGAAAGAGGCTTTGAGCCTTTTCATACTTCAGTGGAAGAGAAGGTCTAATCTGTGGAAACTCCTAAGGGAGCATCTATACTATGCAGAGCCGTCTCCATCCCAGAAGAAGAAGAGTTGGCTTTTCCACCCTGCTTTTCTCATCCATTTAAGGGGACCCAAAGCGGCTGACAAACCTTCTTCTCCCATAAGGGGACTCAAAGCGGCTGACAAACCTCTGTTCTTCTCCTCACAACAGACACCCTGTGAGGTAGTAGGGGCTGTGAGTGTTCAGAAAGAGAGCTGTGACTAGCCCAAGACCACCCAGCTGACTTCATGGAGGAGAGCAGAATCAAACCTGGTGACTACAAGATATGCGTTTGGCACTCTGAACACAAGACCAGAGTGGCTCACCAAGTGACTCCCAAGTGTGTGTAGGATGCAGCCTGTAGGATGCTGCCTGCCTGCCCTGCCACATACCCTTCACTGCTTCCATGCGAAGGGTTAATGGGAGTGTGACAGTGCAGCCACCTGGGCCTTGCTGTGTCACTGAGTTACTGCAGCAACGGGTGGTGCGCATGACCCTAACGTGGTGAGACAATTGCTGTTAGCAGAGCAGGGTTCACTCTTACCTGGCACTCAGTGGAGTGCCAGGTGACTTTGGAACAGGGGTGGGCCCTTGAACTACGAATCCCCCCTCCCACACCTGATCTTGACTTCCCAGAGAAGTGAGGATGCACAAATGTGCTTTCTTCACTTCTGCAATGCTCCAGTGGGAGGAGAGGGAAACTATGTCTTGACTGTTGTTTCTGGAGTGCATCTCTGACCTTGGTGGTCCTCAGAAACTTGAAGTTCTGGATGGTCGCTCTTGATCTACCATCTCAGAGGCAACAGAGGCGTCAGGGAGGCGCACTGAGAGCGACCCTTCTTCCCCAGGTCCGTTCCACCCTTTTCTCGGAGCCTGCGGCCTATTTATTTTATTTCATTTTTTGTTTTGAACTCCCGTGGTGCCAGTGAAGTCTTGATGACAGGCAGCTGTGGGAGAGCCAGCACAGGGCTGGGTAGAATGAGCCAAGTGGCTGAGATGCTGAGATGCTGCCATGGTGTAGGAGGTACCAATTCTCCCTGGACTTCAGGCGGTTGTAATGGCGTGGCTGCTTGATAGGAGTGACACTGATCCTCCTGGATGCATTTGTCATGCCCTTTTCATGAATTTCCCAGAGGTGCCTGGCAGATTACTGTCAACAGTAAAGAAGAAATACAAAGAGAACCTGACATTGCAACTGGGAAATGTGGATTTCCTCTGGACCTTCTCATTCTGGTCTTAGCAAAGAGCCTTCATCATCTCCTCTTTTTCTTCCTCCTCCTCTTCCTTTCGCCCTGTTATGATAAAATATTAATCCTCTTCCACTTACCCCCTGGTGAGGTCACACCATTCGAACCACTTCGAATCCAATTTGGACCCGTAATTTCGTATTTAAAGATATGAATGTCGACAACATTTTTGTGTTATACGTAGCTGTGTGCATTCTTTATTTATTTATTTATTTACATTTCTATCCCGCCCCATACCCACAAAGGTCTCTATATGCATCCTGTTTTATCCCATATTATAAGTGCAAATAGGTATAATATTTGTACAGATAAGCATGTAAACCGTTGGAATGCCTAAATTCAAATGTTACTAAATCCGATTCAAATCTGAATGTTAACATTCGTTGGATTCAAACCGGGTTTTCGAATTTTCAGATATTTGTGCACGTCCCTATATTCTAGGTGCCATTTGGATAGTTGGGGAGAGTCGTATTTGCCAATTCTTCTTCTGAAGCGGAAAGCGTGCACTTTGCTGCAAATTTCACTTTACGCGCCGCATCCAACGGCACCAGATCTCCCGGGATTGTCACGCGAGTCTTATTAGCAACACATCTGCCTTGTCATCCTCTTGAGTCCTCTGGGGTTAATTGCCACTTTAGGGTAGACAGTTTCGCTGAACTCCTTCGGCAATTATGGCTTTTCCGACAGGGTAGCTCTCTATGAAAAATGATGCGTAAATATATGTATGTATGTATATATATATATATATTGCAAAAAGCAATCCATTGACACCTTTGAAAGCAGTTAGCTGGCTAACTCTTAAATATGGGCTTTTGAAGTGGCTTTCTCGGTTTCCTTGCCTTAAGTATAAGCCCCACCGAATTTCCTGGAATCTGCTTCTGAATGGACAGACGCGCGTGTGACAATCTACTTAGAGGTGAAAATGGTTGAGTCAATAGAACTTGCTCTTAGATGTGTGTGCTTAGCATTCCGCCTAAAGCCTCAAATCCTTAAATAAGCATTAGCACTTGGCATAAATATCTTTTAATTCGGTCTTGGACTCGGAGCGTTGTTTCATCTATGTCAGTCTCCTTGGAGAAGTGTAGAAGAAGAAGAGGAAGAAGAAGAAGAGGAGGAGGAGGAGGAAGAACAAGAGTTGGCTTTTCTACCCTGCTTTTCTCACCCATTTAAGGGGACTCAAAGTGGCTGACAAAGCTGCTGTTCTTCTCCCCACAATCTCTGTGTCTCAGATGGGGCTGTGAGAGCTTAGAAGAGAGCCGTGACGAAGAGAGCCGTGACTAGCCCAAGGTCACCAAGCTGGCTGTGTGGAAGAAGAAGAAGAAGAAGAAGAAGAAGAAGAAGAAGAAGAAGAAGAGTTGGCTTTTCCCCACTTTCCCCACCCATTTAAGGGGACTCAAAGCGGCTGACAAAGCTTCTGTTCTTCTCCCCACAACAGAACATCCTGTGAGGTACATGGGGCTGTGATAGCTCAGAAGAGAGCTGTGACTAGCCCAAGGTCACCCAGCTGGCTTCATGGAGGAGTGTAGAATCAAACCTGGTATTCCCAGATAAGAGTCTGACTCCTTAACCACTAGACCACTGGCCCACTAAGAAATGATGCTTCTCTTAGTTCCTGGCTTTCAGAGTTTTTGTGTCTGACTGGTTTAGGAGTAGAGTATAGACGCATTCCTAGCAGTGCTTCCTGGAGTGTCTCTGAAACGGAATCCACATCATATCCGGGAATGGGGAGGCGTGCCTTCCTCATGGCTCCATAATCCCATATAGCACCCCTGGAGTGGCTGTAAGCTATGGATGCGCATAAATATCCATGCTATACGTTATCTGTATGAATTTGCCCGGATTTGGAATCAAATGTTGGGAGATTTGAAGATGAACATTTGAATCTGAATTGAATGTTTCAATACATTCGTATGAAGCTTTGTTACATTTCTGAAGCTGGGAGGTGGGAAAGCAGCTGTGCCACCACATCTGCAGCAGACCCAGAGTGGATTTGAAGTGAATTGAGAGTGGATTCAAAGCGGATTTGATGCATTAAGAGTGGATTCCTAGGGGATATGTGTGGGATTTGTATGCAATTTGTATCAAACATTCGTAACAAATTCAGACCCTACCACATTTGAAGGGCATCTATCTAGCCCACAACTGGTTGCCAACATGTTCCTGTTAAGTTCAAGGCTCTTGATTGCACAAGGGAAGGGAAAAGACAGGAAGACAGCAAGAAGAAGGGATGCTAAATCCCTGGGTATCTGAAGGAGCACCTTCTCCCATATAGACCTGCCCGTGCACTGAGATCACAAGGAGAGGACCTTCTTGGAGTTCCTTCTCTTGCAGAGGTATGAGGCATAGGGACATGCAGGAGGGCCTTTTCTGTGGTGGCCCCCAGACTCTGGAACAGCCTCCCTCTTGAGGTTCACCACGTGCCTGCACTGATCCCTGCATTCTTAAATGGGCTGATGATCCCTTTCTCAATAGTCCTACGTTTAAATTTTAAATATATATATATATATATATTCTTCCAATATTGTGCCTTTATCAGAATTGAATGGGGGGGGGGGCAGGCCCAAAATGAGTCTCTGTTACCAAAATTTGAACTTTAACAAATCTATAATGCTGCCAGGTTTGCAATTCTGTTGAACTTTGATTTTCACTTTCATCATGGGCTTTTGGTGATACCTGCAGAAGCCAGAGGACGAGGTATCCGTCTGCATGGTTTCTGTGTGGCTACTTCCTGAGCTCTCTCTGCAATATTACCTGAGTCTCTACCTGTCTGGGCAGTGTTTTTGGAACCCTTTGATACAGATGAGGCTTGGAGATGGTTCTTCTCAGAGTAATATCCTCACAAAATCTTTCTCTCTCATATTATAGAGTAAGGGGCTTACGTTTTCACCAGGAGGGGGATGTCACATTAGATCTGACATATACAGTGCAGAGGTTGAGGGGGGCTTTCCCCCCTTTTTTCTTTTTTTTCATCAGTCCTATACATTATAGATTTGAAAATCCTCACCTAATATATTCTTGGAAGATCTAGGGGGAGAAAGACGCATGCATATTTATACGCTCAAAATATACAGCTTCGTTGCTGCAACATGACGGACTGTTTTTTTAAGGTTTGTAAGGGGATTATGAGTTATTTTGTATTTCTTTGCAACCATAAACATCTTGGCAAGTTATAAATGTCAGCAGGAACCAGAGAAACAGATGAAACACTCCAAAGGGTAATAAATACTTGATACTTGAAAGGCTGCAGAAATTTCTCAGCAAGATAGAGTTTTGTGGTGCTGCTGATATTAGATATGAGATATCACCACGGCCGTTGCATCATGTTACAAATGCTGCCTTTGGTACTGGTTAATTCCTCTCCTTTGGTACACCTACCCCTGTACACACACACAGACACACAGACATATATACATATACACATATACATACATACGTACTTACAAACACATATATACATATATACATACACTCACCCACATATACACACATATACACACATATACGTACAGTATATACATATACATATATACACACACTCACACATATATATGCACACACACATATATATACACATATACGTACGTACATACATACAAACACATATACATATATACATACACTCACACATATATACACACACATATATATACACACATATACATACAGTATATACACATACACACACACATATATACATACACACATATACAGTATACGCACATATATGTGTATACATATACACATATACATATATACAAACACATATACATATATACATACACTCACATACATATACACACATACATACATACACTCACATATATACACCCATATACATAAATACAAACACATATACATACATACACACATACATACATACATATACACATATATATTTTTCACATGTTTCTCAGTGGGTCTGTTTTGCTTACCCTTAAGCTAAATCTAAGTGATGCTCCTACAGTCAACAAGGTACAAAATAGTCAAAACAAAAGCAGGAAATACATACATACAGCATACATAGAAACAAATATAACTGCCGTATTACAGTTTAATGGAGTGTGTTGGCAACGTTTTAGGTTTGCTACTGTTTTAATTTCATCAGAGCTCATGTCTTGTCAATCGGGGGGGGGGGGGGAGCCTGTAGAAGAGCCAATAATTTTACTCCAGAAATCTCTTGTATTCCACTTTTTACAGCAATCGTGCTTCTCAGTTGGCTGGGTTTGCTTTAGTCACCATCAAGCTATGCTAGATGGTGATATCAGCCCTTCTGGCACTCCTTGGGAATCTGGATTAAGGAGTCTCTTAATCCGGATCACGGACCTCCTGATCTGCACATTAATGTTGGTCAGGGAGGCCCAGCCACTTCACTAGACTGAGACAGAGACTGATTAAAGAGGCCCATAATCGATTCGTTGCAGACCTGTTTAATTTGAACAGACGAATGGCTTCATTCCAGATCATGGGAGGCCATATTGCGCCACTAAAAAGCAACCCTCAGCCTCGGAGGTGCTAATCCAGCCCATGTAATCTGGATCAAAAAGTAAATCCCTAATTGGAGCTTTTTCCAATGTGAAGGACATGCAAAGATGGAACTATATCATCTGTTCTTATCCCCCCTCCCATTTCATCTCTGTTTGATGTTGAAATACTGATTTTTATTTATTTTCTGCAAGAGTTGGCGGTTAGAAAACCTTGCCAGTTTACTCCAAGGAACTAGGAAATATATCAATAGATGTTTGTCTTCTTTTTTCTGCCCCATCCTCAAGGAAGGAAAATGTATTAAAAACAAAAAGGCAGAGTCTCAAAAATGAGGATACTGGTCACTCAATTGAATTCATTTCATTTTTTTTAATTTCATTTCCATTTTATTTGTATACCGCCTTTCCTAAAGAAAATTTGCCCGAGGCGGTTTACAACAAACAGAAAATACACAATGCAGAATAATAATCAAAACATTATAATAAAAATACATTATAGAAATTGCTCATCATACAAACCATTGTAAAATAAGCCAAACACACACACACAGAGATAGCCTGAGGCAGCTAAGGCCATGTGGAGTCCAGAGCAACTGACCAAAGTCCCCAGCCCCACAAAGAATCACCTCCTCCAAGATATCCATGCCCAGCCTGGCTGGAGAGTCACCCAGAGGGCAGAGGGGTCTAGGGTGTCACCACTAGGCCACCCACAGTAGGGATGGCATAAGCAGCTGTCCTTTATGGTCTCTGGTGTAGCTGAGACCAGGTGGAGTCCAGAGCAGCTGACGAGTGGGACCCAGTTCTGCAAGGAAGCAGCTCCAAATGATCAGGGGTCATCCAGAGGCAGAGGGGTCTAGGCTGTCACCACTAGACCACCACCAGGAGGGATAGGAAAGTTCTCATCCTCCTCCTTGGGCAGGGCTTCCAGATTTGGACAACTGATTTTATCTGTGTCATCAATACCAGATGGGTCTTTGATCTGTATCTGAAGATCCAGACGGGTATCTGAAGGAGCGCCTTCTCCCATATAGACCTGCCCAAGCAATAAGATCTGAAGAAGAGGTCCTTCCTGAGGTACAAGGGACAGGGACATGCAAGAGGGCCTTTTCTGTGTTGGCCCCTAAACTCTGGACTGGCCTTCCTTTTGAGGTTCACCAGGCCCCTACGCTGTATAGTTTTTAGCACCTGGAGAAAATGTATCTTTTCACCCAGGCTTTTAAGTGCTTAAATAGCTTCCTCAGGGTATTGTCCTGTCAAGGAGGGAGGGAGGGGGTTATCTTTTAAAATTATCTTTTAATATTTGATATGGCTTATTCTTATTGTAACCCACCCTGGGACCTTTTGGTGGAGGGTGGGATATAAATTCCTTAAATAAATAAATAAAATAAATCCGATCTGTAGAACATCTGGACCTCATTAAAGAAACTTGTATAGATTTTGGAGGTGCCTTAGCCTCAACAATTTTATTCTCTGACGATTTCATGGAAACACTTTTAAAAAGTGGTCTGTTTTATTATCACCCAGGTGTTCTTAAATCATTCTTTCTTTCTTCTCTCTCTTTTTTTAAACTCACTGAACTTAGACTGAGGAACATCATTCACTAGTCACAAAGCTGTCAGGCTCTTCTTTGCTATAAAATAAATTTATACGGAGCTTCCCAGAACGAATTAATGATGTCTCGTTTCAGTGCACATGTTGAGCTGCCTTGCCTCCGCGCTTGATTTTATTTTTTAATACTTCAAGTATTTCCTATCTTGACCACTCCTTGCTGTGGCATGTCGGCCTCTTAATGGCTGGTGGAAACCTTCTCGTCTTGTGGAAGACAAAAGTGACCTTGAGTAGGAATGTGCATGAATATTCCCATAGAATCTGTAGATTGATACTTGAATCCGAATCAAATGTTTTGATACATTCGTGTGAAGCTTCGTGTGAGATTAATTTGGCATTCCTATCTAGGATTTGTATGCCATTTGTATACATTCGTATGGGGTCCATATGCTATTCATATGCATCTGCATATAGGATCTGTATGCTATTTATATGCGTTCCCATGGGATCCGTATGGGACTGAATATTTGTATCGAATACGAATCAAGCCAGGTTTGAAGGGGATCTATTAGAACAAATACACATTTTCTTGCATTTGATTCAGTACATGAACAGGCACTGGATCATGTGTTCAGAAATCCAGCTGAGCCAAACCAGTCCTCCACTTGCAAACATGAACTATTTGATTGGACGGCTTTATCTGCAGTGTTTTTTGCTCTTGGAAATGTCTCCCAGGAGCTAGTGTTTGCATGCATGCAGTTGACGCTTGTGATGGCTGTCATCAGGATTAGTTTAAATAAATAAACCTTTTAAAGTCGGAGATCAGACTGCCCATAAACAGGAAAAAAAAAGCCATAATCCTAAGCCACTCCCCCCCCCCAAAAAAAATTAAGAACGCTAAATAATATGCACAGGTGTATAAGGACAAAAAACATATGGGCCCTTGCTTGCACTGTGAGGTGGGAGTGAAAGAGTGAAGGGAAGGATTAAGTACATTGGTCACCCACCTGTTTGGCTGTGGTGAACCAGAGAAGGAGGAGAAAGAAGGAGAGGAGGAGGGAGAGGGAAGAGGAGTTGGTTTTTATATCCTGCTTTTCTCACCCATAAGAGGAATCAAAGCAGCTGACAAACTTTCTGTTCTTCTCCCCTCTGAGGTAAGTGGGGAGATGAGAGCTCAGAAAGAGAGCTGTGACCAGCCCAAGGTCACCCAGGTGGTTTCATGGAGGAAAGTGGGATTGAACCAGGAAACCACAGCAAAAGTCTGGCACTCTAACCCCAAGACTAAACTGAGGTGCAGGATGGGCATGATCCTGCTCCTTGGGGACCCCATGCTGTGCTGGACGTAAGAGTGCTATAACTACAGACCACTGGGGAGAGCTCTCTGCACCTATCCAAGATGGTTCTTTGTTCTTCAGAGAGAGCTGGAAAGGGATGGACTTCCACTAACCACTTTCTGTGTTCCACATGAAGCTAGTGAACCGGTGCCATGTCTTGGGCCGGCAATGTCCAAGGAGCAAGCACAGACATCTGTGCTAAGGACGAACAGTAGCAAGCAGCCAAGTTCAAAAGTCTGTTGGCAGTTAAAGAATTAAGCAAAGTCAGGGAAAGCCTGGGATCAGAGTTATCAGAGAGTCAGCATTGTCAGTAACAGTTCAAGAAGCAAGGGTCACGAGGTCCAGGAGCTGCAGATTGATGAGCATTTTGTCTCCAACAGCTCCTGTTCAGTCCGAGCAGCACTTAAATAGAGTTGTGAGAAGCCTGCCCCTTTTGGCACAGTTGCCACTTGACTTGCAGACACTCAAAGTGTCTTAGGTGCTCTTGCTGTTGCCAGAGAAAGCTCTGTGAAGGGTGTGGCTCAGCGTCTTCGCATGAGATGTCTCCAACTTGGGAGACAAGATCATTGTTTATGTTTGACTCTTGAGGCGCTCCTTCATCACCCTGGTTGGCAAGGAAACTTGGCTTGGCTTGGCTAGGGTGTCTGACACCCTCCTCATCCCCAGAGGAGGAGGGGCTGATGGCACGAGGCATGACAACCGGGCGGTAAAGCTTCCCTGGTTCCATGTTCACCTCACCCAGAGCACAAGGCTTTGAACGCCATCGTGCCAGACTGAGGTTTCTCAAGGAGTGATCTGTGTTGGGAGCACAGGTCCAGCCGCTGTACAGAACCTGCCAAAGTTTCCTAAGCTGGGCTCATGTTGGTTGAGAAACTTGGTAGCATCATCATGAGACCTTCAGGGAGAGGGCAGGACAGAAATATAAAGAAATGAAGAATGTACCGCAATAGTGTATGAAATCCAGTTCCCTTAGACCCCTTTATGGACCGTGCTACTAGTAGGTATGGAAATGGCCTTCATTACCCTTGGGAGAAAAATTGGGAAGCCAGTCAAGTAAACCTGTTCAAGATAGGTTTCTTTCTTTCTTTCTTTTTCTTTCTTTCTTTCTTTTTTGGGGGAGGGGGAATCCAGTTCAGTAAGATATCAATGGATGGATGGATGGATGGATGGATGGATGGATGGATGGATGGATGGATGGATGGATGGATGGATGGGTGGGAGGGAGGGAGGGAGGGAGGGAGGGAGGGAGGAAGGACGGACGCACAGACACATGGACGCATGGACACAGTCATGCTTCTCAGTCCTGTTCATGAAATGTCATGCCCCCATAATAAGGATATGCATTTTTTTGTATTTGATTCATATTCTGTTCCTTCTCCATTTATGTTCAAGAAGCCGGTGAAGATGGACCTCTTTGCTCAGACCTTTGGCTAAATGTCAGTTATGTTTCCCCTACTACAAACACTACTGTTTTATTTGATATTGTTTAGTTTTTAATATGCTGGATTTTAAATGTTGTAGTGGTTTTTATTGTTTCAGTATATACCATTTGTTTGATATGCTGGATTTTAAAGGTTGTTACCCACCTTGAGACCTTGGGGTATAGGGCAAGATAGAAAATAAATGATAAGTATATATTAAATAAATATTCATTTGAATAGATTCCCTTTGGTTGTGGTAGGATTCGTATTCAATATGAATGTTCAATCTCATACGAATCCCATACAAAGCTTCATACGAATGTATCAAAACATTTAATTCAAATTGGAATATCATTCTTCGAATGTGCCAATGTACAATTCAAATTTGAATGCCCGGATTTGACTAAATTTGTACAAATTTTAAATGTTATGAATATTTGTGCACATCCCTACTCCTCCATAAAGAGTTTCGTATATCAAGGTAGCAAAGAGGGATTTATATTCGATGTCAACTCCACAAAGGGTGTACGTTGGATGTTTATTACCTCTCCATCCAATCCTTCTACAGTTTCACAAGCTTGTTTGGCACTAAACCGTGCTAAGGCAAAGCGACGGCCCAATTATGCAGACTACAAAGGCAGGCAGGAGTAAGCCAAGGAGGAAAACCTTATGAAAGGATTAGAGATCAAAAATCAAATGATTTAACTGAGGCTACATTAGGGTAAGTAATGCAAAGGGAAAGATGAAAGATTCCGGGAAACAGATGGACATAACCATTATGCAAATGAGACCTGTGTGCAGAGAAAATGTTTTATTTACCTTAAACAAATATTGTGTTATTTTGAGTCGGGCGTATAATTATAAATATAAATGAGCTGCTGATCGATTGAATATGTAAAGAGTCGTCCTGGCTTCCTGCCTTGTTGATAGCATTGGTACAGGTCAGGTCTCCTTCAGGAAGGTTTCAGAATTTCCTTTTGGAAAAGATATGCGCAATTTTTTTCTACAAAAATGATTGTTTATTTAGCTGATTTTGCCACTAGTTTTCATTTCTGGAATGTTTGCTTGCTGGAGATTTTCTGTAGAAAAGAGGAAGTCCCTATACAGATCCATTCACAGGCAGAAACTACAGCTGTGAACATCAACTTCCATGACTTTTTGCATGGCAAGATGTTTGCAGGAATCATTAACTGAGCACAGGCTTCTATTGCTGGATTTGACCAGTTGTTCTATATCTACCTATTACTGCCAAACAACGTGTGAATAAGTTATTGAAGGCAGATCCAACACTGAATGCAACTCACTAGCCTTGTAGCTTTGAACGGACATATTTCTGAGCGGATAGCAAAACTAGAACATTCACATAGGCTGCGTTCCCATAAGCGTTTAAATCCAGATCGGATCTGAATTCAATATCCAGCGTTCCCGTTCAATTTTCAATAAGTCCAAATAGAATCCAAATTCAGTATCCAGTGTTCCCATTCAATTTTGTATTCCCAGATTTTATGAGGACTATCCAGCAAAAATCTGGAGAAAAAAACTCCTGAGAAAAACGGGACTCCCCCCCCCCTTTTGGAGCCGAGTCCACTTTTTTTCCCAAGTGGGAACGCTCCCAGACTATTTGGGGTGGAGGTCTGGCTTTATGGCCAATGTCTGCCAGATGTGGGTGGGATTTCACAGCTGCAAAGGTCCCCCCTCCCTTGTCATGCCTGCAATGCTACAGCCCCAGTTGGCTTGGATTTCCTCTGAACGGAGGGGAGATTGGCTTGACTCACGGCGGTTTTGCTTTTAAAACCTTTTTGCTTGACACATATGCATCTTTCTCTTGATTGTTAGCAGCTATTAGAAATAGATACGTTCCTAGTAGCTGCTGACATTCATCAGAAAGATACATACGTATCAAGCAAAAAGGTTTCAAAAGCAAAACCGCACTTCCGATTGTGTTCTGTTTCCTCGCCAATCTGCTTAACTATGAATGCACTCTTCCCAGTAATGTGGATGGAGGTGACATTACCAGGAACATCCGATCTGAAAGGAAGGGTGTGAAAAGGGGTGTGTGTGTGATTGTTGTATGTCTGTTCTTCCACTCAGCTGATTGACCAGGGCAGGCTTACAGGGTTTGTGCTGGGGGGATGGAGATTAAAAGGCCTTGTTTCTCCAACTAATCAATAAAACATCCTATCTATATATTTTTTAAAAAGAACGTCAGTCTTCAAATGTAAACAACCCAAGAGATTTATCAAAAAAAAAAAAAGAAAGAAAGAAAGAAAAAGGAGTTCCTCTGAAAATAAAACAATTATGGAGGCAACTTGACTGCCAAAAGATGAAAGTATAACAACGGACCAAATTGCATAAATGTCTGTAAATTTGCTAGCATAAAAACCAATAGCTTCTATAATAAATATTTAAAAAATGAATATATATATATAAAAGAAACAGGTGTACAGCAACACTGTGAGGAGCATAACGAAAACATATATTGCAAAGAGACTTAACAACACAGTAATGGGTGAGATACTCTAGGTGCCTGTACTGGAAGTATCTCCAAACTATAGGCCAACAAACATAAATCATCATAATAAGGGGACCTGAAAAGCCAGACACATTTCGACTTGGATGGTCTTTTTTAATGGCTTGAATGGGTCGTTCCCAGTGTGCCTATATCAGTGGTTCTCGACCTGTGGGTCGTGACCCCTTTGGGGGATCGAACTACCCTTTCAGAGGGAGCATGATGAGTCTCCCTCCCCCCTCCCAGCTGCCCTGCCCCTGTGGTTGGGGGTCTCCACAGCATGAGGAACAGCATTAAGGGGCCCTGGCATTAGGAAGGTTGAGAACCACTGGACTATATTATGTTTCTTTCACTCCCCCAAATACTACAAATATACACCGTATAGTAACAGCTAAAGGTCAGAATAAACAGTAACAAAAGTGGAAACACTGTTCGAATGTAGCCAACATTCATTTCAAATGCAAATGTCCGAATGCATACGAACTTTGAATGTGATGAGTATTCAAGCATCTTCCTAAATGGGACATGCATCCCATGAGTCATCAGGATGTTTCTCCCAGGTGTCACCAAGGTGTGATTGGACATGCCTCTCATGCATCATCAAGGTGTGCCTGGACATACCTGTCTCTGATGTACTCCCAACTGTTCTAATTCCATTGGCCAAGCAAATGAACCCTCAGCAAACAAAATACCTTTTCTTCAGGTGAGCAACAGCAACATTCAGGATTCTACCTTGAGCACAGGACTCATACCTTTCCAGGGTCTGAAAAGGGGTTCTTTTACAAAAATAGATTTATAGAAATACATTATTTTAGGGAAAGGCCTGCAGGGTGTGCGTTAGGGATCTGCACAATTATTTGTAACATTCAAAATTCGGCTAAATTCGGACATTGAATATTGGCACATTCAAAGACTGACATGTGAATTTGAATCCAGCGTTTCGATACATTCTTATGAAGGTTTGTATGGGATTTGTATGGGATCCATATGCTATTCGTAGGCATCCATATATAGGATCCGTGTATGCATTCTTATGTGACTGAACATTCATATTGAATACGAATCCTCCCACATTCAAAGGGGATTTGTCCAAACAAATACAAATATTCTTGCACTCAATTTGATACAAATCAAATCGGAAAAAAAAATATTGTGCACAACCCTAGTCCGTTTGTGTGTGTAGGGGGGAAGTATTTTAGATGAAATATCATACATGATATGAAAGTTCCCTGCAAATATACACAGGTTGGGCATTTCTTTATTTTACTAGAACATTATACACACAAAAACACTACTACTTCTACCTGAATGCACAATTTTAAACTGAATAAATAAAGTTGTGGTATCTGACTCTGAATTGGAAATATAAGACATTTGTGACAGTTTGACAGATGGATCTGTCTTCTTTAGTCTGACATAGAAATATTAAATTGAATTCTGCATCACTCATAGCATAGGTATTTGTCTGTGACTTTAGCCCATCTTAGAAGAAGAAGAAGGCTTTTCTACCCCGCTTTCCTCACCTATTTAAGGGGACTCAGGGCAGCTGACAAAGCTTCTGTTCTTCTCCCCACAACAGAACACCCTGTGAGGTGGATGGGGCTTTGATTGCTCAGAAGAGAGCTGTAACTAACCCAAGGTCACCCAGCTGGTTTCATGGGGGAGTGTGGAATCAAACCTGGTATTCGCAGATAAGAGTCCAGCTCCTTAACCAGTCTGTAGTCTGGATCAGTGACTTCAGTTCATCTGGTCCATGGTCAAGATCCACATGGCCTGAAGGTGCCACACTAGAGAAGAGCCCAGAGGGTGGAGACCACATGTTGCCACACACCTGGAGGGCAGTGAAATTCAGGTGTCTGCATTATATTGCATCCAGCACAGCCCTGGAAATAGAATCTTCTCCTTTCCAATCCAAGAAAACTATGGATGCCTCCAGACTGGGTATAAAACCTATGATTATCCTGAAGCTACCTTAGGATAACAGCACATGGAACCATGCCCATCCTGACATAGACCTGGGATACTGGGGTGATAACCTGCAGTAATGTTATTGTGGAAAAATCACCTCCTAACCTGGGTTTTACTTACCTGTTTGGATGGCTGTTAGCACCATCTACCATCTTGAGAATGGCCACTCCGCATGTGCAGGGCCAAACCCAGCTGAAAATTGTGTCTTCACATATGCATGGAGTTGCATCCACTCACTTCCAGGCATTGAAATACCCAGATGTCCATGACATCTCATCCCAGGAGCAATCTCTAAATCACGAGGTGCATCTTCTTTCCCCCATTCTGGTATCCTACCGATTGGGCAACAAGGATTTCCTCCACCTGTGAGGAAGGTGGGGCTGTTGAGAGCTCAAAAAGAGAGCTGTGACTAGCCCAATGCCACCCAGCTGGCTTTATGGAGAAGAGTTGGCTTTTCTACCCCACTTATCTCACCCATTTAAGGGGACTCAAAGAAGAAGAAGAGTAGGATTAGGAGTTTGCTTTTTTACCTCTCTTTTCTCACCTTTAAAGGGCCTCAAAGTGGCTGACAAACCTTCTGTTCTTCTCCCCACAACAGAACACCCCATGATGTGGGTGGGGCTGTGAGACCTCAGAACGAGAGCTGTGACTAGCCCAAGGTCACCCAGCTGGCTTCATGGGGGAGGGCGGAATCAAACCCAGTACTCCCAGCTAAAAGTCCACTAGGCCAAACTGGCTATCCCTGTATCTTTTAATCCAAAAAGCCATCATTGACATCACTGTCCAGAGCATCGGTGAGCCAGTCCATGGAGATCTCTCCTTTGCAAAAACCAAATGTCTCAGCATCAAGATTTAATGGCTGATCTTGGTGTCTTTCCCCCCCAGGGCACAGGGGTCAGAAAGTTTGGCCTTGCACAACCGGCCACTGTCCAGGCGCTGAGGTTTTGCTTCATGTAACCACTGCTTTATTCTTCAGGCCTTGGAGGGATACAAAAGCAGGCAGATGGTTTTCCACAGCTTTTCGCCTCCAGCTCTTTCATCTTTCATCTAACTATTAATTCATCTGTTTGGATGGATACGTTCACGCATGGAACCAAGATGAATAATAATGAGATTTTTAATAACTCCCTGCATTTGCATTCCTAGTAACTCTTTACATGGTTCTAGCTGATTAAAATGAATCATTTACATAATTAACATATGGTTATAGTGTTGGCTTTAATATGCTGATTATCTCACTTCTGTTGTCTGGAGTCAATTGGATTCAAACTGTAACAATTGTTTGAAGTGAGAATAGTTTATTCCTATGAGGTTTGCCAGAGATTTGCCCAAGAGTCTGATTAGAACTAGCACAACTGTCCAAGAACTTGTGAAAGTGTTATGCATAAAAAGGACATGTGTGTGCTAGAATATATCTGATCTCCTTGGGCTAGCCTTAGTTAAAGGGTATTTCTATACTGGATGTGGCCGAAGAAGAAGGAGGAGAAAGGAGGAGGAGGAGGAGAACAAGAAGAAGAAGAAGAAGAAGAAGAAGAAAAGTTGCCTTTTCTTCTGCACTTTTCTCACCCATATAAGAGAACTCAACGTGGCTGACAAACCTTCTGTTCTTCTGCCCACAAGAGACATCCTGTGAAGTAGGTGGGGCTGTGAGAGCTCATAAAGAGAGCTGTGTCACACAGTTGGCTTCATGGAGGAAAAGAAGAAGAGTTGGCTTTTTTTACCCCATTTGTCTCACCGATTTAAGAGGACTCAAAGTGGCTGACAAACCTTCTATTCTTCTCCCCACAACAGAACACCCTTTGAGGTAGGTAGAACTGTGAGAGCTCAGAAGAGAGCTGTGACTAGCCTAAGGTCATGCAGCTGGCTTCATGGAGGAGGGCAGAATCAAACCTGGTGTTCCCAGATAAGAGGCCAGCTTCCTAACCAGAAGGTTTGTCAGTTGCTTTGAACCCCTTGAATGGGTGAGAAAAGTCTCCTTCTCCTTCTTCAAGACTAGAGATTGTTGGCCAAAAACATTGTCTCCATATTTCCCAGATAGATGATTGTCCTTGGTGGCAAATCCAGTTGTATAGACAGATTCATATCTCAGGCCAATAGAAGAAGAGTTGGGTTTTCTACCCCGCTTTTCTCACCCATTTAAGGGGACTCAAAGCAGCTGACAAATCTCCTGTTCTTCTCCCCACAACAGATACCCTGTGAGGTAGGTGGGGCTGTGAGAGCTCAGAAGAGTGATGTGACTAGCCCAAGGTTACCCAGATGGCTTCATGGGGGAGGGCGGAATCAAACCTGGTATTCCCAGATAAGAGTCCGGTTCCCTAACCACTAGACCAAACTGGCTCATGTAACAACTAAAAACATAAACACATGTAACAACTAAGTTTTTTTCATATTGCCTGTGTATGTCAGCCATCTCCTTCCCTCCATCCATCCCTCCCTTTCTTTCATTCTTTCTTTCTCTCACACAAAATATTCACGGATTTTCAACATTTAGTAATAATTCCGTAAGTGTTAAAATTCTGTCGATGCTCATGCCCTCAGTTCATCTTCTTCTAAAGAGGTAACGCTTAAGGATGCTTCAACAGTGGCAAATGCTGACAGGCTGATAAAGGATTTTAAATAGCTCACGATCATGGGAGTCAGCACTGGCTTTCATTCTAAGATGGGTTTTTTAGACTGTTTTTGGACTTTATTAATCCAGATTTAGAAGATCGGGACCTTTGAAATCCGGTCCTCGCTGAATCTGGTCCTTGAAGATCCACATCATGGTGAGGGCCCCATGCCCCAGTAGACGTGGCGATGTGCGGTCCCTGATCTGGTCTTCAAGGCCACATTGGAGACGCCTTTAAAGGGGTCTTGTGTTAATCTGGATTTAAGGGCCTGAAGACCCCATTAAATCTGGTTTCTGCTGGTGCTGGTGGGTACAAATGGGGTCCTGAAGGGGTTTTGTGTGCGGACAGTGCATGACTGATCTATACCAATCGGGTTCCTAATGGGTTCCTAATGGAGTCTTCATTGCTAATGTAAAAACAGCCATACAACTCGGTTTGCAGTGTTGTATGCGTCCTCAACCTAAAGCTTTAGATTCCCGGAATACCTGTGGATACCAAAGCATTTGATTTGGGGACATAACTTTGCACAGTGCATTTACCGACGGCATGCCAGAGTGCCTAAGATGTTTTTGATGACTAAAACGCAGCCTCTTGGTTTCTCTGAGTTTTAATGCCAAGAGTGAAAACCTTGTGGCTAGCGTTACCAAAAGTAGCGCAGAAAATCTCCAAAATCAAACAATGCAACCCTGATAACCACTCAACACTGTTGCACGGCTGGGGTCAATGGACCTTTCTGTAGCTGCTTGCATTATCTCTGTTTCATCAGCCCCTCTCTTTTTCACACACCCACACACATGCCTGCCAGCACACAGACGCACATTATATTCATAGTCTCGGAGTCTACATTTCTCCTGCCTGCTTCTTTAGAGAAACAGTGCTAAATCCTCCCCCCCCCCCCATCCTGATTTATAGTTTATAGGACCCAGAACTGTGATACTATCTTCAATTTAACATAATAAAAGATGCTATTTTATGATAAGGAGAAAGACTTGGTGTTGAACCTTGACAGTGTGATATGGAAAATGTCTGAACCCTAGAGATGATCTTCTTCTTCTTCTCCTCCTCCTCCTTCTCCTCCTTCTCCACCTCCTTCTTCTAGTTTGGTCTAGTTTGGTTAAGGAGCTGGACTCTTACCTGGAAATACTGGGTTTGATTCCACACTTCTCCATGAAGCCATCTGGGTGACCTTAGGCCAGTCACAGCTCTCTTTCTGAGCTCTCACAGCCCCACCCACCTCACATGGTGTTCTGGGGAGAAGAACAGAAGGTTTGTCAGCCACTTTGAGTCTCCTTAAGGGTGAGAAAAGCAGGGTAGAAAAGCCAACTCTTCTTCCTGCATGAAGCCAGCTGAGTTGGGTTCAGTAGTGACTAATTTACTCTAACATACATACACACTCATAGCCACTTGCCTAAACAAATACTTTGAAACGTGCCTTGAGATTTTACTTTTAGCAACTGGGAAAGTAATTCAAAGATTCTGGCAATTTTCCAGAGTAAGTTGTTTAAAAAAGGAAAAAAGAAGAGTTAGGGATGTGTACGAATGTATTTTTCACATTCGAATCTGATTTAAATTGAACGTGCGAAAATCTGATTCAAATTGAATTTCAAAAATCCAGATTTTCAGAAATCCGATTCGTATACAGATTATCTAGATCCATACATTCATATATTCGTTTCATATCTGGATATACAAAAGTCGATAAGCTTCACATGCAAAATGTGAATTTGTGCAAATGTGTATTTATCATGCATTTAATCCGTATGAGGCCCGTTTCCATCCTGCCTTAAATACAATATGTGTAATTTTTCTGCAGACTCATATATGATAGATACGAGTCTACACATTCGAAGTATTCAAAAATCTGTATCAAATTTTTGAAAATCCGTATGTGTAAATTTGGATTTTTGAAATACGATTGGAATTCGACCATCGCATTTGAATGGAATATTTGGGTTTTTGAAAATTTGATTCAAGTTCGAATGTTGACATTCATCAGATTCAAATCGAATATTCGCATTTTCAAAAATCCAATTCAAGTTCGAATGTCGGCATTCGTCAGATTCGGATCGAATATTCGGATTTTTGAATATCTGTGCACATCCCTAAGAAGCTGGGAAAACTCATCATCCTCTTCTTTCTCTTTCTCTTCTGCCTTCAACTGTATCTTTTTAGATGCTCGTCACAGGAAGTTGACACTTAGATAATTAGTGCCAAGAGAACTTGTTATGACATTTTGTTTGTACTGAAGATTTGATTAGTTAACAAAATAATACACACGCACTTTTCATGCAGCCAATGGGATCTGAGCAGTCAGCTGGGTTTAAATTAATGTTGCTACAAACGTCTCTGTCATCATTCATTTTCCTTGCTTGAAGTTCTCTCTCAGTGTTGAGCCTCCGATGGCGACAACCTCTCTGTCCTTTGATTTCGTTCGGGTGATGCGTGTTTCATCGCGTGACACATTGCATTAGCCATGGCGGCGTGGATATTTTTGTTCTTCTGCCTTTCATACTGCTCTTGTTATCTGGGGATCCTTATCAAGTGTGTATTTCCTCATCTTTTTATTCCTCCTCTTATTTATTTTGTTATTTATATTTCTATCCCACCCTATACCCGGAGGTCTCAGGACGGGTAACAATGCCTGCGCTGTAAAATAAAACAATATATATTAAAACAGTAACACCTACTATGACAGTTGAAATCAAGAATGTTAAAACAAATCAAATATATATTAAAATCAGTACTACTTGAATGTGTCGGGGGGAATGTACCCATATTTAGCCAAAGGCCAGGCCAAAGAGGTGCATCTTTACTGCCTTCCTGAACATGTACAGAGAAGGAACTTGACGCACCTTGAGGGGGAGACTATTCCATAACCTGGGGGCCATTACTGAGAAGGCCCTCTCCCGGGTGCCCACCCGTTTCACTGCTAAGGGTGGTGGGACAACCAGGAGGGCCTCCCCACCAGATCTTAAGCCACGGGCAGGTTGGTATGGAAGAAGGCATTCCTTTAGATATTTGTGGCCCAAGTCTTTTACGGCCTTGTAAGTCAGAGTTAACACCTTGAATTGGGCTTGGTAGTGGATTGGCGGCCAATGCAACCCTCTTAGAACCGGTGTGATGTGCATCCGTCTAGCTTCTTGTGCTTCTGTAGGCCGGATTCAGTTTTAAAACTACAGGAGCAGCAAACGGCGCTGTAAACACTACCGGTGCGGATGTGGTCACAGAACAGAACCCACAAATGTTTGCACAAACAGATGCTTTGAGTGAGTGCTTTGACGGGTGTGCACAAAAGGGTCTTTTTGGGTTTGATATGTGTCGAACTGAATGCAAGAAAACTCGTCTTCGTCCAAATAGATCCCCTTCTAATGTGGTGAGATTCAAATTCGATACAAATGTTCAATGCAAATTCGGTACGGATGTGCAATACGAATCCCATAAGTGTCCCCTTGAAGAACAATATAGGAATGAGAGCACCTATTCATGGTTCTGTCAACTACACAGCATAATCACTCGCGGTGGTCTCTCTTTGCAAATGTTAGGCCATTCCAGCCAGTTAGCTAAAGAGATTTTTAAGCAGCGTGTGATGGACATTGGAGCAAAAATGATATTGCAAGCCTTTCTAACGTAAAACCACTAAAAAGGCTTGCATGAATGAAATCTGCTTTCCAACTTGAAAAATATTTAGTTCACAAAATGCCCCATGAAAGTTAAGGCAATCATTTACTTATGCACATTTGGAACTTATTGACCTCACGGCGAAGTATGGGAGATTCCATCAGATACCTTTTGAAGAAAGACGGTGTGTTTGTGGCTCAGCAATGGTTGAAGATCTTTTTCGTATCTTGCTTACCTGTCCCTTGTATTCCTCAATAAGAACAACTTATCTGGGCCCCTTTTACAAAACGTGTCCCACTGGAATGGGGAACCGTTTATTGAGTTGAATGGGGTGTCTTATAAGGGTGATGAGGACTAATAAGGATGGTTTGTTTGTTTTTTACTTTGTTTCCTAATTTTTTCTTGTATTTTTTATATGATTTTATCTTTTGTAAACTTGTAAACTTGATATGGTCATTCCATTCCATTTTCCATATTTGTCCGCTACATATCTGCTCTGAATGAATCCACTTTGAATCCACTCTGGATCCATTGTAGATCTGCTTTCCCACCTCCCCAGGTTGATTAATGTAACGTAGCTTTGTACAAATGTCCCATAGTGTTTTATTCTAATTCTAATGTCCACATTCAGGCAAATTGTATTTTAGTATTTCATTTCATGATAAGGTCAGTGGACCAATCATTAAACTTTGTATACAAATTTTGAATGTTATGAATATCCGTGCACATCCCTAGTGAACTATGGGTAATGCAGAGATGGCCGAGGATTTCCCCTAAACTTCTGGGTGATAATTTCGGAATTGGAGCAAAAGAATCAAAAGAGTTTGGTCTGATGTTAGGCAAATATGTCCCTAAAGCTAAGGAAGAGAAATCTGGCATATGTGCTTCAAACTTGTCTGACTAGAAAAGGTTCTGTGATGAAGAGATTTGGATGTTCTGGAACAATGGTGTCTGTACTTTGACAGATCCTTCTGGAACATTCTGAAGCTTCTGAGGGCTTTGGAGACTCTTGTGAGGGTCCCAGGAACAATGGTCCCTGGCCTTGGAGCTCCAGGGGGACACATTTCAGCGGCAGAATTTGGTGCACCATCAAAACAGGTCCCCCTGCTCTTCTGCACACCTCCCTGCTCCATTTTATGGGGCCCTGGACCACCAGTAGACCTGTTAAAGCAGCTCTACCAACCTCCCCACCATTTCCCAACTTCTGGAGCATTTTCAAAGGTCACACCGCATAGAGTGCATTACAGTAGTCTAATCTGGAGTTCACCAGAGCGTGGATCACTGTTGATGGCCATCTGGGGTGGTCTAGACCATGCTATGCACCATCCACTGTGGTTTCAGCAGCCTCCTAGGGGATAAGACCTCTCTAGCCCACACAGAGGGCAGAAGGCAGGTGTCCAGAAATGGACTAGCCCTCAAACTGTGTCGGGATGCTGTTAAATGTGGAAAGACCCATTGCATCACATTATTTATTTCCATGAAAGTAAGGGCTTTTTTTTTTTTTTTTACAAATGTGGCACCCAAGGCTTCAGCTTCTGTATAAATTAGAAAAGAGTCCACACCGAGTATCCTGAGGGCCCCAGTCTGTTTCAGAGACATAATTCCATGCACCTTGCAAGTTGCAACTGTTTATGTACAGTACTTGGTTGGAAGTTAGCTGAACGGAACCCAGAAATTATGTCTGTCTCCCCGCTGGGGGGTGGTGGGAATCTTGGGCAGATGCACCTGGGAAATCACTGGCAGCGGAACAGATTTAGTATTGACCAGGAAGGTGGAATAATCACGGCGAACAGGCCCACAGGACAATGGGAGACGGAGCCGCGTTTGCAATTCAACCTGCTCATTAAAAACTTTGAATAGTTTTGCTTCAGATGTGAAATGCATATTCACTCCATGCGCCAGGCGTCCCTTCAGAAAAAAGGGGGGAAGAAAAGGGAAAAGGGGAGAGGAAAGGAGAGGGGAAGGGAGGGGAAGAGAAATGAGAAGAGAAGAGAAGAGAAGAGAGAGGGGAGGAGGGAAAGGGAAGAGAAGGGGAAGGGGAAGGGGAGCAGAAGGGAGAGAGGGAGGGGAGGGAGGGAGGGAGAGGGAAACAGAAGGAAAGGGGAGGGGAAGGGGAGCAGAAGGGAGTGGGGGAGGGGAGGGAGGGAGGAAGAGGGAAAGAGAAGGGAAGGAAAGGGGAGGAGAGGAGAGGGGAGGGGAGGGGTGGAGGAGTAGAAAGGAGGGGAGGGGAAAGGGGAAAGAGAAGGAGAGGGAGAGGAGGGAGGGGAAGGGGCGAGAAGGGGAGGGAGAGGGAAGAGAGAGGAGAGGGGATCAGAAAGGGGAGAGGAAGGGGAGGGGAAGGGGAAGGGGAAGGGGAAGGGGAAGGGAAGGGAAGAGAGAGGCGAGGGGTAGAAAGGAGGAAGGGGAAACAGAAGGGAAGGGAAGGGAGAGGAGAGAGGAAGGGGAGGGGGAGGGGGAGGGAAGAGAGAGGGGAGGGGAGGAGAGGAGGAACAGAAAGGAGAGGGAGAGATGAGGGCAAGAGGAAATTCTGCAGAATGTTTCAGTGCCTATGAAATTTTTCACTGGTCTCTGTGCGCAGCATTTCAGGATCCTCTGCATGGTCTAATGCGCATTGAGTTCCATGCCTCCCTCCTCTCCCCCCCCCCATCTGAGTTCCATCCCATGTTTTTTTCTTAGCTACCCAATTCGAATTCCCTAAGTCACAAGGGAGGGCCGATAATCTCTGCCCCCCTCCGGACAGAGCGTGGCTTGCACAGAGCACGAGCCGGACCGGTCTTTCCGCTGCCGCTTCCAGCAGCGTGCCGTTATCAGGATTGCATCTTGACCCGATCCGGGTGGCGGGCCCTGCGTTACCCCTTAATTTGCGGAGGCAAATTGAACTAACTTTCTTCCGCCCTCGTTCCACTGCAGGCCCCATTTGCTTGGAGGAAAACACTTTGATACTAAGTAACCCAGAGTAATTGGGCTTCGTGTTGCTGGAAGTTTATCTGTTGTCTGTTCAAATTACCAGACAGCCCCATCTTCAGGTAGGCAACCAGGCATGGGGCTGCATCCTTAATTTGCTGTTATTAGTTCCTGGGCATTAAAAGTTTGGTAACAGTAGCGTAAATCATTTAGTTGTTTTGAGGATCCAAGTTTTATTTGCCAATCAATCATTCGGATCATGTAACGGCCTTAACTAGAGGCCATTTAAAGTAATGGCTGCAGAAAGAAGAAATATGACAATCCCTTCTCACGCACGCACCCACCCCCGTCCCACAAGCCCGCAGCATTTATTCTGCTATTGCAGTTATATAATCCTATCCATTACAAGCCTTGACTTTTGGAGGTGTATAACATGACCATAAAAATGTCTGTGGCAGTTTCCATACACAGTCCTCAGCATGTAGGAGCTTATGTGCATAGCAATTGCACAGTGGTACTTTTTTAAAAAAGTATCCATTTATACATGGATGGTGAAGTTGTGACCATCAAATATTTCCCAGGTCCGGCTCTTATAATGCCTGATTCTTGTCTGATGGGACTGGGAGGCCGAGAACCTAAGAGGAGCCCTGCTGGATCAGGCCACAGCCCATCTAGTCAGTAAAAACCTAAAAGGAGCCCTGCTGGATCAGGCCACAGCCCGTCTGGTCTGATCCAGGGACTTAAGAGGAGCCAGGCTGGATCAGGCCACAGCCCGTCTGGTCTGATCCGGGGACTTAAGAGGAGCCAGGCTGGATCAGGCCACAGCCCATCTGGTCCATAAGAACCTAAGAGGAGCCCTGCTGGATCAGGCCACAGCCCATCTAGTCCATAAGAACCTAAGAGGAGCCCTGCTGGATCAGGCCACAACCCATCTAGTCCAGCACCCTGTCCCACACAGAGGCCCACCAGTTCTGGGCATCTCAGGTAGAAAACAAGTGCAAAGCCATAGCTTGTTCTAAACTCGTTTGTCTTTGTCTTCTGCTTGAGATGCCCAGAAGCACCTGGTGGGCCACTCTGTGAGATAGGAAGCTGGACTAGATAGTTTGTGGCCCAATGCTCTAGGTGGGGCTGTGAGAGCTCAGAAGAAAGCTGTGACTAGCCCAAGGTCACCCAGCTGGCTTTGTGGGGGAGTGCAGAATCAAACCTGGTATTCCCAGATAAGAGTCCAACTCCCTAACCACTAGACCAAAGAAAGAAAAAGAAACAAGAAAGACTTTTTCATATGTTCTTTTGTTGTTTTGCCACAGTGGAAGGGGTTACCATAGTAATTCAGGATAAAATATTACATTTCACTCAGCTCAAGGGAAACAATATATTTGAGCAAGGCCTAATTACCTCTTTTTTATTCTGGGTGACAAAAACCAATATATCACACTTAGCCACTAGGAGAACTCCATTCCAGTAAACTAATTAAACTAATCCTATCTGCACTCATTACTCTTAGTTCTACTAAATATTTTAACAGGGTAGATTTATTTTGTTACATAAATTACAACATACTTAAGGGAAACGGTTTCCATTTCAAAAGTTTTTTTATTATTATTTTTTTGGGGAAAAAAATTGCCCCTAAAGATGGGTGTGAAAAGAGCGAGGAGAAGAAGTGGTTTTTTGAGACTGAAGCAGATTAATGTTAATAATTTCTCACCACCTCGTTTGTGCAGAAAATATCATTCCTTTCCCTCCTCTCTCTCCTCCACAATTTCCTCATCCTTGTCCTTGTTACTTCTTTAATTAAGTGCTGGCTGTTCCTTGTAATTTCGGTTGTTAATTTCCAAGGTGGCCTGTATATATTTATTTATATTTAATTCAGTTCCTGTCTTCTCTGCTCTCAGATTTCTCAGCTCAGAGCATTGTACAGTTGAACTAATTGAATCTTAAATACACAGAGGAGCCTTGGTGAACAACGTCAGGATTTCTGCTCCGTGTGTTCTTATCCCAACTCTAATCCGCCTTTTCAGCTCCAAAATTTTGACTTTAGGGAGAAGGGTAGACTGGTTCATGGATGAACCCACCTATGAACTGTGGCTGTGTTACAAAAGGGTCCCTCAGAGATGTCTCAGACTGACAGTGTGTGGCCCTCATGTCCCCAAGACTTCTCTAATCCACCTTTTCTAGTGCAGAATGTTCTTGAGAAGTTAGAGGGGCAGATTGGTGTGTGAAGAATCTCACCTTGAAGTCTTCTCTGTGTTACAAAGGGGCCCCTCAGAGATGTCTCAGAGTGACAGTGTGTGGCCCTCATGTCGCAAAGACTTCTCTAATCCACCTTTTCTAGTGCAGAATGTCCTAGAGGGGCAGATTGGTGTGTGAAGAATCTTACCTTGAAGTCTTCTCTAAGGCTGTGTTCAGACACAACAAAAGGGGTGCCTCAGAGAGACAGTGTGTGCCCCTCATGTCGCCATGCCTTCTCTAATCCACCTTTTCTAGTACAGAACGTTCTTGAGAAGTTAGAGGGGCAGATTAGTGTGTGAACAATCCTACTTTGAAGCTTTCTCTAAGTTTGAGCAGACATAACAAAAGGAGCACCTCACAGGTGCCTCAGAGAGAGCGTTTGGCCCTCATGTTCCTAAGCCTTCTCAGAAAGTTCATGAGGAGCCGACTGAGGGCCTTTTCCCACTAGAACCCTTCTAAGACCCCCATTAGGAACCCGATTAGTACCTGATTGGTACCAATTGGGGAGGCCCTGTCCCCACCTGGACCCCATTGAAGGCCCCATCTGCAAGGCCCTGTCCCCACGAGGGCAGGGGAAATCTAGATTTAATTGGTCCATCAAGCCCTTAAATTTGGATTTTCTGTGGTCCTGATTAAAGGTGTCCACAATGGGGTCTTCAGGCATCTTCAAGATCCGGGTCTCCAGGAGGATCCCATCTTGCAGATTTGGATCTTGAAGATCCGGATCTTTGACTGTGTGTGGAAAAGGGGGGTGAGTGTGTGAGCAATCCCACCATGAAGCGTTCTCTAAGCTGTCTCAGAAGAGCTTCAGAGACCCACTCTCTCTTTTTTGTGTGTATTTCTTATCACAGTGCAAGCCATCTCTAAGCCACCTGATGCATCTGTAGTGTTGAAAAAAAGAATCGTTCTGGGCTTGTTTGTTTCTGTTTCTGTTTTGTAGTTGAAGTTCAAGTCTTTTGCAAATTGCTTGAGTGTGACACATATTAAGTAGCTTCCTCCTTTGTGTAAGGATCATCAAAGGACCCTAAAACACAAAGAGACAATTCAGTCGAAGAAGCAGATGTGTGTGGGAGAAGCCCCATCTGGTTTAGGATGCCGTATGCTGGTCCAAAACACCCCAGGCCTGCTCAGTAAGGGTCCCTCCCACTCTTATTTGTCGCTCTAGTGCTGGACTCAACATTTTGGTAAATAATAAGCTACACAAAAGAGTCAGTTTTTGAGACCTGTAGCGTTCCATATCTACATTTAAGGCTACGTCCACACATGGGAAATGTGGGCAGAGCGAGGCAACCAGAGCTAGGTGTGTGCACAAATGCAATTTTTGGGACTCGATTCAAATTGAATATCTGAAAATTTGAATCGATTTGAATGTTTAAAATTCAAATGTATTCATGTTCGATTAGATTAAAATACACTCAAATCTATTTGTGCAGATTTTCAATCTGTATTTACAAATATGAATGACAGCAACATTTGTAAGTGCCCGTATGCATCTGTACAATCCAGGGGCCTTGGGAAGCAGAGGGGGGTAGCTGTGAGCTGGATTTGGGGTTGTGGCTTGAGGGCTGCTATGATGGTCAGTCTCTGATTCCTGTTCTCTGAGGTCCTCCACGTGTGTAATGGTGGACCCGAACAGCTAGAGATGGTAAATGATCAGGCTGGAGGCAGGGTGCAGGCAGAAAGAGCAAGACTTTTAATTTTCCCAGTAGCCAACAGGGGCGTGGAGGAAATGACATCAAAGCAACATCAGAGGAGGTGATTGGAGGAAAAGCTGCTCTTCCAGGGTAGAGGTCATTCTGATGTCACATCCTGTGGTATGAGGAGGGAAAAATCCTCAAACAGGAAAAGAAGAGTTGTCCTTTTAAAAGCCACGTGCTCTGCAGACGCCATAATGCCCACAGGCAACCGCACGGAGTGGAAAGAATTCAGCACCCTGGTGGTGCTGAATGTGTACTACAAGCCTATGGAAACAGAAAAATTGTTGCTCCTTTTACTCTCAGGGCTTGAGAATTGGAGGGCTGAAGAAAAGGAAGCTATGGGAAAAGCTGTGCAGCATTTGTGGTTACCAAAAAATTATCTAAACCAAAGATGGCTTTCTAGGTTAGACAGTAGAGATGTGAACAGACAGGAAAACACTTGCTAGGTTTGAATTGAATGGAAGACGTCCCATTTGACTGAACCATTTTTTGAATGGGTCTAGCAATTCAAGTCTCAAATGGTAGAAGAAGAAGAAAAAAAGACATTATTTTACATTGAAAGAAGAGACTTTTGAAGGACCACAAATGGCAGATCTGAATGGGTTGATTCAAAGTGTTTGCATTGAAGAACAAGGCCATGGTTCAGCTGGAACTGAAAAGAACCCCAGTGTATTGGGGTGGGTGGGTGGATGGGTGTCAGTTTGAATCCAAACCTTTAAACATCCAACATCTACATTTCTGCAATCTAGAAGGAACACCGCTTGCCACCTTGCTGATGTGTTTTCTCACTTTAAAAGGTGGATTAAAATTTATGTACAGCAGGTTCCCTGTTCCATATCCAAGCTTTGAACCTCAGGATTTCTGATTCTTGGACTTTAGCTGAATCCCTGCTGAGCTGTTGAGTCAGAATGATGCTTAAGCGCTACTCCAAACCGAATTGCTCCCTACTGGTAATTGTAAAGCAATTATGTCAAGAACCTATAAGTCTCTTAAAGTGAGGAAGGTTGACAAAGGTATTTCCTCTTGAAGGACTTGTCTCTCTCCCACCTCCATTCTGATCAAACAAAGGAGCTGTGGTACAGATGTGCACAGATATTCACAATATGTGTTACTCGGATAAATTTGGACATTTAGTATACGAATCAAATGTCCAGTCGTTCGTACTTTAGTATTTGTGCGAATACAAATGTTTCGAGATATTCATATGAATAATTCGGGACGTTCGCATGGGTATGGATAGGTATCCGTACGGGATGTGTATGAGATCCGTATCATTGGATGCATATCAAATATTCAGACAAATAGATACAAATGTATTAGTATCGAATGTCCACACATTCATTTTTCTTTATTTGTACAAATTCGGATATTCAAATATTCAGTTTGTTATGGATCAAGTGTCGAAAATTGCATTCATGCAGACCCCTAAACTGCAGGCAATGAAAGATTCCTTGGCATGAATTTACAATCTTCATAATTCCCTAAAAAACGAACAAACCCAAGACCTAAATTGGGGCCAGAGAAAAATCACTTAATTGCCCTGATACTGCTGTTGTCATACCTACGGTTTAATCCAGCTTCAGTCCACCTTCAGGGCGAGAGAACACATCAGCAAAGTGACTGTCAATTTTCTTTCCACATTATCTGTCCTGAATTTTCTGAGTGATTTAATGCTGAAATAAACCCACAAAAAACAGCCTGTCCCTTTGCTGATGCATTATTTCACTCTCAATGTGGACCGAAGCTGGATTCAACCTTAAGTGTGACCACAACCATTTTGACAAACCATTTGAAATGGAGGAATAAATTTTTGGGTGTGTGTGTGTCTTAATTCAGATCATGCTGCTAGTACAGCTGATTTAGAATGGATGGGGTAGCTTCTCTGCAGCATTTGAGAGTTCTGAGTTTTGCCAGTTTGAGGCTGCATTACAACAGAGATCCAGACACATCTGGAATTAATTGTGTTTCTGGGCAGTGGGATTCCTTGGACGTCGAAAGCAAAGGCACACAACAGCTGATTTGTATGTTTTTACAACCTTAAGTGCATTGGGTCACAGTTCCGTAAACACAACACTCTTCTGCTGAATTGTCTCCATATTTGGTTTGCCAAGTCCAGGTCGCCAGCCTGAATTAATAGAACTGCAATTCATCTTCCGAGCCTCAAGTTAGCATCAATAAATACTTTTTGCTGATGTAGCTGCCCTGTTTTGCAAATCACTTGCTTTGCATGTCAAGTGGGGAGAATTACGTTCAGCCAAGCCGATCGCCCAGAACCCAATGCCTTTCTTAGGAGTTCTGTTTAATAATCTCAGGACCTGAAATGTAATGGCACTGGAACACAGTGGCCAAATTATTGATAACCTAATTATTAAATATTAAATATCTGCGTCCAGGGAGCAAACTGAAGTGGAGTAAGGATGCGCATGAATATTTGTAACATTTGATATTCAGACAAATTCAGACAATCGAATGTTGTGACATTTGTACATTGATATTCATTTTTTTTAAAAATAATAATTTTATTTATTACATTTTTTCCAACTTATTAAAAAGAAGAAAAATAATTCACCCATAATAATTTTCATTATTACATTACTTAAGTTTCCTAAACTTCCTCGGCTTATCCGACTTCTATATTATGTATCCATTATTTATTGCTCCACATCTTTATCTCTCCTCCATTTCCAATATGGGGACCAGTCCTTCACAAATTTATCGATTGTTTTATCATTTAATAAGTTCATTAATTTATCCATTTCAACCAACTCCATCATCTTGATTAGCCTTTCTTCTCCCGATGGTTTTTCTTCTTCCTTCCACTTCTGTGCATATAATAATCTACCTGCCATCACCATATACAGCATTAAGGAGTTTAAGCTTCCCATAGAACTATCTACAATCCCTAATAAAAACAATTCTGGATTAAACCTAAAATTTCTTTTTAAAATCCTTTAAAAAATCAGATTATATATCATAACCCAGTATTTCTTTGCCTTTTCACAAATCCACCACATATGATAAAAGGTCCCCTCAATTTTGTTTGGGATTTCCAACACTTGGTAGACATATTTCGATAAGCTTTCCCCAATTTATGAGGTGTTAATTCATATCTGTACGAGTCATTTGGAACATTCATACGGATACTTCAAAACATTTGTGGACCAGGGAGGTGGGAAAGCAGCTGTGCCAATTACATCTGCATCCAGAGGGCATCCGACATGGACTGAGAGATGATTCAAAGTGGATTCAGTGCGGATTTGAAGCTTTCAGATTGCACAGGTTAGGGGATACATATTGGATAAGTAGGCATTCGCATGGGACACTGGTACAAATTTGTACGTGTTTGTATCAGATATTCATATGAGTACATTCATATCGGATAGAATCCTACCACATTTGAAGGGGATCTATTCAAACAAATACAGTGTTTTTAATGTTCTATTTGATTTGATTCAGGCACATCCCTAAAGTGGAGAATTTTGAGCATTTTCCTTTTTCGCCCTCTTATTTTGTGGGATCATCTTTAGGCCCAAGGGCGTGGGGAAGATACTTACGCCCGCTAGGCGTATGAAATGTTCTCTGGGTCCATGTCTATGTTGGCTTGTTGGAGGCAGACATGAGAGAGTGGCCAGGTGGGTCCAAGAAGTGATTATTGCATCATTGCGTGACCTGCCTGGATCCAAAGGTTCATCACAATTAACACTCAGTTCAAATGCAGTGGCAATTGATTCTTGGATACATCTGATTATTTTGGCACAATTCAGTCTGAGTTCAGGACTGGTTTTGGAATAGCGTTATTGGTCTTTCTGATGGGTGACCTTTTTCAGGAGAGAAACGGAGGGAGAGCAATTCTGTTGGTCCTGCGTGATCTCCCATTTGCTTTTGGTAGTGTGGACTGCAGTACCCGATTGGATTGTCTGTGGGCCTTTCCTCATATGCATGCATGCCACTTTGGTCTAGTGGTTGGGAGAGCTGGGCCCTTACCTGGGAATACCGAGTTCGATTCTGCTCTCCCCCATGAAGCCAGCTGGGTGACCTTGAGCTAGTCCCAGCTCTCTTCTGAGCTCCCACAGCCACACCTACCTCACAGGGTGTTCTGTTGTGGGGAGAAGAACAGAAGGTTTGCCAGCCGCTTTGAGTCCCCTTAAATGGGCGAGAAAAGCGGGGTAGAAAAGCCAACTCTTCTTCTTCTTCCAGGATGGGGCCTCCCCAGCATACTAGAATAAGCAATCTACCCAACTGTAGTGGGAGCAGGGAAGAACAGTTTCTGGTCATCTCTAAAGAAGGAGTTAAATATGCCCAAACGCAATAATGATGATTTGATCAATGACAAAGATCAGTAACAGATCCGGTGCTTTCCAAGACTTTGACTCGTTCTGTCAGAGGAGGGCACGGCTGAAAGGAAGGGGTAGAAAACAGGAACCAAATCCAGAGAAAAGACTCATCACTCAGCTAGATACTTGGCGAGGGAGGGAGTCTAAAGATCTATAAACAATCTATTTCTGTGCCTTATTCCTGCCGCACCCCTCAGAAAAACCCCACAATTTAAAATGAGTGTGGAACAACTCGAGTCTCAGTTTGGCTTCTTTCCCTAATTCTAGGAGACGAGAGACAGTTGATTATGAGGCAAGAAAAGATGAGAAGCGGAGACTGGAAGGGGAGCTGATCATGGTTTTCAGCACAATTATTTTGTTTCAAAGTGTAATGAAATGTCTTCATTAACTGTCTCTATTTGCCTTTTCCAACTCCCTGTTTTTTTTATCTCCTTTATTCTTGTAAACATATTTTTAGCAATAGTTTCCAAGCTGCTGGATGGAAAATCCTTTCAAATATACTAAAGAGAGAGAGAGAGAGGAAAGGATACTAGTTTGTGGTAAATAATGTGTATTGTCTATGTATTATTATTGTTGTTGTTGTTGTTGCTATTGTTATTGGCATAAAACAACGTTAACACACAGCAAACAAGGTATTTATGCTGGTTTTGGCAATTGTTATCACCAGTTGGGCCCTTCCCAAGCGCCTAAGACTGAGTGATGTATCGGCGAATATTACTATGATTGTTGTTGTTGTTGTTGTTGGCATAACACAGCAGTAACACAGCAAACAAGATATTTATGCTGGTTTGGGTAATTGTTACCACTAGTCGGGCCCTTCCCAAGTGCCTAGGACTGAGTGATGTATTGGCAAATGATACAAGCAGATCCCTGCAAAGTGGCTTTCTGTAGCTGGTAGATGGATATTTTGTTGGTGCCAGTGCTTTTCAAGTGCCCACTGAGATCTTTCGGCACCGCCCCCAGTGTGCAGAGAACCACTGGGACCACCTTTGCCGCTTTATGCCAGAGTCGCTGCACTTCTATTTTCAGGTCTTCATTTCTGGTAAGTTTTTCTGTTTTTCGTCAATCCTGCTGTCGCCTGGAATAGCAATGTCAATGATGAACACTTTGTCTTTCTCCACTATTGTGATGTCTGACGTGTTATATTCCAGTGTTCGATCAGTCTGAAGTTGGGAAGTCCCACAGTAGTTTGGCTTGTTCATTTTTTATCATTTTTTTCTGCTTTATGGTTCCACCGGTTCGTTGCCACTGGCAGATGGTAGTTCTGGCATTAGTTCCAGTGTATCAATTGCGCCACTACATTGCGCCTCTGTTTATAGACCGTCTGTGGAATCTTTTTGCGACAGCTCAGAATGTGATCAACTGTTTCATCTGCTCCCTTACAAAGTCTGCACTTTGGGTCTTCCGCTGATTTCTGAATTCTAGCTTTAATGGCGTTTGTTCTGATGGCTTGTTCTTGTGCAGCAAAAATTAGTCCCTCTGTTTCCTTCTTCAGTGTCCCATTGGTCAGCCGCAACCAGGTCTTTTCCTTATCCACTTTGCCTTCAATCTTCTCCAAGAACTGTCCATGCAGTACCTTGTTGCGCCAACTATCTGTCCAGCAATGAAGTACAGTTTTTTGATACTGGTTCTTGGTTGTTGTTGTTGTTAGTATTATTATTACTATTATTATTAATGGATACACCTGGGCTGCATTCATTCCTGCATTTTAATCCAGCTTCAGTCCACTTCCAGTGTGGAAGAATCCAGTAGCAAAGTGACTTTCATTTTCCTTCCATGTTTTTAAACTCAAAGGTGGATTTTCTAAGTTAGATAAAACGAAAAACAAATGGCTCACCAGTGGGCTGGAGCTGGATTAAAATGTAAGTGTGAACACAGCCCTATTTGATTTTTTTTTTAATTTCGTGTCAAAAGCATTGCATTCAGCTATGCAAGCCGTAAAAGGAACAAATATAATGTATGCATGAGTTTAAAAAACAACATTCCGATCAATAAAATATTAAAAATGGGATAAAATAGTACCGATAAAATAAGAAGGACAAATAAAGATAAAATTAAATAATTTTTGTCCAGAAATGAGCAACAGCAACTGCATTATCTGTGGCATGGAACTGTTACTCCATTGTCCATGAGAGGGGACATCTTGGACAGCGCCACATTGACATAAAATGAAAGAGTCTTCTACATAATTCCATTTGGCAAGATTATCTTTAGTTCTACCAATACCACTTCTAAGCCTATTTGATTCAAACCAGTTTGATTCAAACCAGTTCAGACCCAAACCAGTTGACATAAAATGGGAGAGTCTTCTAAATAATTCCATTTAGCAAGATTATCTGTTGCTCTAACAAGGCCTCTTCTAAGCCAATTTGATTCAAACCCATTTGATACAAACTGGTTTGATTCGAACCAGTTTGAGGCAAGCCAGTTTGATTCAAACCAGTTCTGCACATTTTATTCAGGGGACGGATCCATGCTGTTTAGTGCACGTTTTCTGATATGCCCTTTCTCAGGCTAATTGCTCACACAGGACTCACTTGTCCACTGAGATACAAACTCCTCCCGCCATCTTAAATAGGTCAGGAAACATTGATTTAACGTGCTGGGCACCCACCTTGTTGCAAACCACGGTGTTCCATCAAGCGGGCTAGGGGCTGAGCGATTATCATTAATGAAAACAAGAATCATAGGCCGGATATAATGCCAGCCCTGTTTTCATAACAAATCACATTTGACGAGCTCAAGACATAATTTTCCACATGAAACGTGTTTATTTTGGGAGGGGGAAACATCAGATGAAAGAATTCCAAGCCGGAATGCGCTTTTTGGAATGACAGTTAGGGGAGAAGGGAGACCTCATTATATTCTATTACATTATATATTTATTTATTTAGCATGCACTCTTTAATGATGTTGTTTATTAGCTTCCGAGATGGGTTGTTGTTTTCCCCATCTGCCATCTCCCCACCCGAACCTCACATGCTCTTTCACTGGAAGTTTTTCACCTGAAAAAATAAATGTTGTGAGATTTCAGCTACGTATTATTTCAGATTTGCAGTTCTAAAGCTAGGTGTGGTGGGGAAGGGGAGCCAGTTTGGTCTAGTGGTTAGGGAGACGGACTCTTATCTGGGAATACCAGGTTTGATTCCGCACTCCTCCATGAAGCCAGGTGGGTGACCTTGGGCTAGTCACAGCTCTCCTTCGGAGCTCTTGCTTCCCCACCCACCTCACAGGGTATCTGTTGTGGGGAGAAGAACAGAAAGCTTGTCAGCAGCCTTGTGTTCCCTTAAAGGATGAGAAAAGTAGTGTAGTAAAGCCAATTCTTCTAGTTTGGTCCAGCAGTTAAGGAGTTGGACTCTTATTTGGGAATACCAGGTTTAATTCTGCACTCCTCTCTGAAGCCAGCTGGGTGACCTTGGGCTAGTTACAGCTGTCTTTCTGAGCTCTCACAGCCCCACTCACCTCACAGGGTATGTGTGGTGGGGAGAAGAACAGAAGGTTTGTCAGCAGCTTTGTGTTCCCTTAAAGGATGAGAAAATTAGTGTAGTAAAGCCAATTCTTCTAGTTCGGTCTAACAGTTAAGAAGTCGGACTCTTATCTGGGAATACCAGGTTTGATTCCGAACTCCTCCATGAATCCAGCTAGGTGGCCCTGGGCTAGTCACAGCTCTCTTTCTGAATTCTCGTAGCCCCACCTACCTCACGGGGTGTCTGTGGTGGGGAGAAGAACAGAAGGTTTGACAGCTGCTTTGAGAAAAGCTGGGTAGAAAAGCCAAGTCTTCCTTTTTCAATTAACAAGTAGGTCACTTTCTATGAAAGGTGCCTGATTTCTGTTTTAACCCGATGTATACATCTTTCATGTGACCTAATTCCATCACTGGTGTCACTGTCTATAGAACTTCAAAGTGATTTAATCTCATGAGAGTGCCTTGTGTTTGATATAGCACCATGAGCTCCTTTCGGCTTCTGTAAGCTTTGGCTCGGAAGGAATGAAGTGACTCCAAGCACTGCTCCGGCTGCCGGTTCAAAGAACCCTACTCTTCTGGTGGAGGCTTCTGGTTCCCCATGAAGCCAGAGCAGAAAACTGGCTTTGCAATGTCTCCACTAGTCACAGCTCTCTTCTGAGCTCTCACAGCCCCGCCGACCTCACATGGTGTTTGTTGTGGGGGGAGGAACAGACGATTTGTCAGCCGCTTTGAGTCCCCTTAAATGGGTGAGAAAAGCAGGTTAGAAAAGCCAACTCTTCTCATCCATGAAGTCAGCTGGGTGGCCTTGGGCTAGTCACCGCTCTCTTCTGAGCTCTCGCAGATGGGCTCTGGACTAGATGGGCTGTGGCCTGATCCATCAGGGCTCCTCTTAGGTTCATATGCTCTTATGCTCATGGGCAATTGGCGGTCCACTGTGCGGGACAGGATGCTGGACTAGATGGGCTGTGGCCTGATCCAGCAGGGCTCCTTTTAGGTTTTTATATAGTTTGTGTGTGTGTGTGTGTGCAAGTACATGCAAGGTGTGTGTGTTTCACCTAGACAGTCATTAGTCTTCCTACCCGAAGAGGTTGTGACAGCAACCAGCCTGGATGCCTTTAAGAAAGCGTTATATAAATTCATGGAGGTTGGGTACCTCATCTGTGGGTTGGATAGACAGACAGGATGCCTCTGAAGGCCACCTGCAGGGATTCAAGAGTGGCTGAAGGGTTTCCCTTTGTCTTCTCCTTGAGGCCACAGTGGTGGGCCAGTGTGTGGGACAGGATGCTAGTCGACGTGGGCTGTGACCTCATCCAGCAGGCTTCCTCTTGTGTTCTTCAATTTTAAACAGTCAATTTTTTTAAAAAAAGGTGAAGCTAAGCCTGCAAGTATGAGAAACCTGAAATCAATGTATCTGTGTCACCCCCTGCAAACTGCCACCCTTCTCGGTGTAGTTTGAGGCAAAGTGGGGGGGGGGTGAAGGGGGGGTGCCGCGTGTCCATCTGCGCACCCGTCTGTCTCCAAGCGGCGCCTGCTCTTGCGTGTGGTGTGTAAGTCCTGTTACAAATTGGCTGTAACTGCAGAACCAAAGCCACATATTGATCTGGGCATCTTGCTTCCCCCCCACCCTTTCTTTCATTGACACCACGTTCGGCCGGCATGGTTGAAACGCTGACAGCGGGCTGGGCTGATTGCTGACTCGGGGCTTGACAGCGGTGACCTACCTCGCCCTCTGTCCGTGCCTCCGCGTTAGGGCAATTGGCGGAGTTTATATGTCAGAATTGTTCAGTATTCTTAGAATAGCTCACCTGCCATCGGAGATCCTTCCGTCATCATTATGACAGAGAGAGGGAGGGAGGGAGGGAAGGAAGGAAGGAGGGAAGGAGAGAGAGAAGTAAGAGAAGGGGGGATTTATAAGCAGTGCAGATCACCAATTTTCCCTTTTGGAGCAATATCCTGCCCTTTCAACCCTTGCAAATGAGGGCCCGTGTAAACTTCTTTTGTTGGTTTTCAGGATTAAGTATCTCTTGACTTTTCCAGCCCTTATTGCTTCAGTTCTTGGGTTGTCCACTTGGTATAATTTACCTCTCTTCATTTCTTATACATCACGCTTGTTTACCTTGTTTGATCACACACTTATTAATGGTTTCTGCCTCTCCTCTGTCCCCCACGAGGATTTGACGGCTCTTCTGCTGACTGTAATTTAAATTTGTTTGTGTATTTGCTTATAGGATTATATCCTGGCTTTCTGAAGAGCTCGGGGTGCTGTCTTTTATTAGCCGTTCTCCCACGGTGCAACAGTCTTGTGAGGGTCATGGGGTTGAAAGGCGGTTTTCACTCAAACTTGACCATCAAAAGACTTGTGAACAAAAATTACGGGAGACAATGTTAAATAAGACAAATAGGTCTAGACCGTCTAGAACTAGATATACGTGCAAAACCCAGCTTCCTTTTCTCTAATGCACAGCAGTAGAACCAGGGGCCTCCTATGAAGCTGATGGGTAGGAGAGTCAGATCAGGCAAGGGGAAGGATTTCTTCATCCAGAGGGTCATTATAGGGATGTTCTCCAATGGGTTTTCGGCATTTGATTCGTAACAAATCTAATGTGAGAAAATTTGTATTCGTTCAAATAGATCCCCCTCGAATGTGGTAGGGTCCTGTTCAGTACGAATCTATTCCTATGAATCTGTACGAATATCTGATACAAACAAATGTGTATCCGACACGTATCTAACACGAAAGCATACATATTTGGATATGTATCTAATATGAACGCGTACGTATTGGATATGTTTCGAATATGAATGCATACGTATTGGATACGTATCTTGTATGAACCCATATGTATTGGATACGTATTGGATATGAATGCATACGTATTGGATACGTATCTTATATGAACACATACTTATTGGATATGTATTGGATATGAATGCTTACATATTGGATACCTATCGAATATGAATGCATACGTATTGGATACGTATCTGATATGAACGTATACGTATTGGATACGCATTGGATATGAATGCATACGTATTGGATACGTATCTTGTATGAACCCATATGTATTGGATACGTATTGGATATGAACGCATACGTATTGGATATGTATCTCATATGAATGCATACATATTGGATAGGTATCAGATATGAATGCATACGTGTTGGATACATATTGGATATGAATGCATACGTATTGGATACGTATTGGATATTAACGCATATGTATTGAATACGTATAAGATACGTATAGGATACAAACACATAGGTATCTGATATGTATCCTCAGTTTAACGAATGTCTGAACCGTTTCTACTCATGTTCCGAAACATTTGTATTCGTACGAATGTTAATGTATGAAAGTTGTAACATTTGATTCATGTACCGTCGTCTGAATTCGTACAAATCCATACAGATAACGAATATTATGAATATTTGAGCACATTCCTAGGTCATTGGTCTATGGAATTTGCTACCAGAAGAGGTGGTGACAACAACCAGCCTAGCTGGTTTTAGGGAGGAGTTAAACAAATTCATGGAGGATAGGTGTATCAGGTTGCCTAGGTATGGTCTCCAGGTTGGAGAGACAGGCAGGATGTCCCTAGAGGCCATTTGCAAAGAGTTGAGACCAGGTGAAGGTTCTGTCTTTTGCCTTCTGCTTGAAAGGCCCATAAGCAGTTAGTGGGCCACTGTGTGGAGCAAGATGCTGGACTAGATAAGCTGTGGCCTGATCCACCATAAGATCCTTATGTTCTTATATTGGGGTTATATCCCCAGTAACATTATGGTGGGGAAATCAATTCCCAACTTGGGTTTTGAATAAACCATGCAAGTAGTTATGTTGTCTGGATGGCTGCTTACGCAATCTGCCTTTTGGAGAATGGACACTACGCATAAGAGGAGACAAACCCAGCTGAAAATGCCCAGCGCACATGGACACGTGGTCATGATCATTCAAACACTCCAGGGTATTTTGCATCATAAAATACCCGGATGTATGTGTCATGCTTTCCCGGGTGTAACACTTCCAGACCAAATTGTCTCGGCTTTCCCCGTGGTGTTTCCCTGCGATCTGAGCAGGAAGCAGTCATTCTGGGCTACAGATACTCTGGAAGATCGCTGAACAGAGATGTGCACAGATGGTTTTGGGGGGGGGGGTTTCCATTAGTATCTAATCAAATGCAAGAAAATTCATATTCATTCGAATAGCTCCACTTTCAGTGTGGTAGGATTCGAATTCGGTTCGAATTTGATTTGAATCTCCACTACGAATCGCATACAGATCCCCTACATATCTCCTCTGAATGCATCAAATCCATCCTGAATCCACTTTGAAGCCACTCTCAATCCACTTTGGATCCATTCTGGATCCATTACAGATGTGATCTGGCATTCTGCAGTCCCACTTCCTCGGGTTCACAAATGTAACAAACCTTCATACAACTGTTCCAAAGCTTTCGGTTCAAATTCGAATGTCAATGTCCAAATGTGCCAACATTTGATTCAAATTTGATATTCCGAATTCGGACGAATTCGGCTGAATTGCGAATGTTACAAATATTTCTGCACGTCCTTAGAATCTTGTAGAATTTGAATTTGAATTTCCATTTTTATTTGTATACCGCCTTTGCTAAAGAAAATTTTGCCTAAGGCAGTTTAAAACAAACAGGAAAAAAATACAATGTAAACGCATCAGAATTTTGATATGAATCCGATTTGAATCCCTGCTACCAGTCACATACAAACCCTCCATGTATCCCTATGAATCACATACAAATCCCCTATGTATCCGCTCTGAACACTTCAAATCCGCCCTGAATCCACTTTGAATCCACTCTCAATCCACTTTCAGTCATTGTAGATGTGGCTGGAGCAGCCGTTTTCCCATCTCCCCAGGTTCCCAAATGTAACAAAGCTTCATACGAATTTGAATGCCGATCTTCGAGTGTGCCAACTTTTGATTTGAATTCAGATGTCCAAATTCGGACGAATTCAACCGAATTGTGAATGTTATGAATATCCAAGCACATCTCTATTGCTGGATAGTGCAATCAAGAGGAGAGATCCTCTTACTAGCAGCTTTTGCAATGGCTACTCTGTCAACTGAAGATAGAGATGACTTGGCCACAGTTATCCATACTCTGGTAACCTCTAGACTACCAGCCGCTAGAGTGCTGATCGGAACAACTAGCCGGATGCACATCATGCCGGCCTTAAAAGAGTTGCACTGGCTGCCAATTCACTACCGAGCCCAATTCAAGGTTCTGACTCTGACTTATAAGGCCCTAAATGACTTGGGCCCCAAATATCTAAAGGAGCGCCTTCTCCCATATCAACCTGCCCATGCCTTAAGATCTGGAGGGGAAGCCCTCCTGGTTGTCCCACTACCTTCAATAGTGAGGTTGGTGGGCACCCGGGAGAGAGCCTTTTCAGTGATGGCCCCCAGACTATGGAATGGCCTCCCCCTCAAGGTGCGTCATGCCCCTTCCTTATATTTAGGAAGGCGGTGAAGACTCTTTGCCCTGGCCTTTGGCTGAGCTGATTATATTTACCCCCCAGGATAGACACTATCATTTTAAACATAATATGTATTGTTTTAGAGTTGCCGAATTTTTAAAGTCTTTTAATGTATATTCTGTCTTAATCTGTTGTTTTAAGGTTGCTACCCGGCCAGAGACCTTCGGGTATGGGGTGGGATAGAAATGTAAATAATAAATAAATAAATAATAAAATAAGATGGCTAGATACTGAGGTGGCAGGGGAATGAATCTCCATCAAAGCGATGTAGCCTGAACAGGCAGTGTGTGGTTGTGGTGTGTGTGTGTGTGTGTGTGAAGATGGATTGAGTGGGTGCGCCGCTAAAATAGCTACTCCCTAGTTTCTTGGCCTCAGAGATGCAGGTGAAAGGTGTCACAATCGGAGAAACTCCCATTAGCAGCGTCTTCAAGGTGAAAGATTATGAGTAAATGAAATGCCAGTGTGTGGCAGGAGAAAGTTGCATAGCTGATGAGCTGGAGAGAGAGGAAAGTGGCGCATATTTCATCACTGCATGACTTTTTAAAAGAGCAAGATGTCATTTTAACATACTGCAGTTTGTCTCAAGCTTCAAATGAGCAATAGTTAACATAACGGGCTTTAGCTCTAGGTGCCCGGGACCATCAGTCTGTGCGCGTAAAGGGCTGCATCCAAAAACGGGCGACGTCTTTCTGTTCGTCAACGGTTGGCGTGCGGGCGTCACCTTACTGAACCGACCTGCTCCCAGATGTGTGACTGAGTGGGTGTGCAGAGCATTTCCAGAGCGCCAGGCTGAAGTCTGTGACATAATCATGTCTCCACTTCCCCCCTTGCCTTGGGACAGAGATCTTCTGTGAGACCTTGTCAGAAACCCAGGTGAGAACCTGTCTCTTCTTTCCAGCACTGAAGGAAGCGTTTATGCTAGACTCCAGTCTCCATAGCTCAGAGCATTGTTCACAGCTGAACATGGACCATAGGATGGAGATTATGGCCCCGTTCAGATGGGCGGGGGGGACAAGATGGCACCATTACGACGCTGCTGTGGTGGGGTTGCTTCATATCTCTGAGGCAACCCACCATAGAGTCATTTCCACCCCGTCCTAAAGAAAAAGTGCTCTATACGGTTGCTAGTAAATACTGTTTGTGGGTTTCCCGGCTATGGAGCTTTTCATTTACCTTCTGGATGGAGCCGCCCTCAGAGTTCTGTCCACCACACATACGTGGAGGCTGAGACAGGAATCCGTCTACACATACAGGTGCGCCATGCATAGCTGAGCATTTGAAACACTCAAATGCTGAGTTCTTCTTCGCTGGAGGTCTCCAAGCGGAGGTGGGACAGACCGCATTGAGCAGGAGGTTGGACTCAGGCTGTTTCCGCGCTCACCTCCTTAAATCTGGATTAAGGCGATTTGGAATTTCGAGATCCAGTCCTCACCAAATCAGGTCCACTGAGTTCCGGATCACTATGGAGACCCCATGCCTCCATACGGCGTGTTTAGCACCTGATGGCAATGGTTGCTAAACGGAGCTGCCATGCGGATGCCACAGCATGCCCCTTGAGGCCCTGATTAGGCCCAAGGAGGAAGTTCTGCCTCGGTGGTGCGGCGCAATTGGCCCATGTATGTGTCACTCAGGAGTTGCTTCCACTAGGACTGTCATTGGATTCCATCTAAGCGGCAGGCGTGCAGAAGCAGACAATGCATTCCTCATGTGGCCCTCATGGGATCCTCATGGGGTCTTCTGCATGGAAGGCAGTTGGCGATTCCATTCCTTATGGGGTCTTTTTGGGTTCCTAATGGGGTCTTCAGTGTGCAAATGGCCTCAGTGACCCTAGAGGTCCCTTCCAATTATGTGGCCAGGAGGAGCGTTTCCCACATTATCAGCCCCTAGCGGGATATTCGCCACATGCCTTCCTCTCTCTTCTTGGATCAATGTGGATGCTCTTACCTTCTTCTCCCTCACACGTTCACTCCAGTTTAACCATGGAGACGAAAGTTTGGGAGCCTTTGGGCTCACAGCCTCACCTGCCCCTAGCTTCTGCTCCATCCAAAAGTCAACAAGATTTGTTTAACCCTTCTGTAACCATGATACACACCTCTTACGTGTCATGGCAGGAGCACAGTCCTGACCAGGGATGTGCCATGACTATTCGAAATATTCATTATTTGTACAAATCCGGACAAATTTGAACATCAGTGTACAAATCAATTGTCCAGACATTCATACTTCAGTGTTGGTACAAATACAAATATTTTGTGTTATTTGTATGAAAAATTTGGACATTCATATTTATATAGATCTGCATCTTGCACATATCTGTATGCATCTCCAACGCATACATATCTGATACGGATCCCCTAACATATCTGTTCTGACAGCATCAAATCTGACCTGAATCCACTTTTAATCCACTCTTGATCCATATCGAATGCGCTCTGGATCCGTTGCAGATGCGACTGGCGCAGCCGCTTTCCCACCTCCCCAGGTTCACAAATTTCCATACCATTCATATGGATGTTCCGAAACACTCGTATTCGTACGGATGTGAATGCACGAATGTTGTAACATTTCATTCCAGTACAAATGGCCGATAGAATAACAAATCGTACAGTAACAAATGTTACAAATATTCGTGGACGTCCCTAGTAAACAGCAGCGCCCCAGGATCTTTCCAGGGTGCAAAAGCAGCAACAGCATCCTCTTGAACTGCTCCCAATCTGCTATGCACTTGCAAAGACTCTCACACCCCCCAGGAAATTCTAAATAGTAAGGCAACATATTATGCAACTATATTTAGCGTCCAACATGACAGATGCTTGTCGAGCTAGCCTAAAATTGCTGTGAATTGGGGAGGGACAGTTTTTCCCTTTCATCTCTCCCCCCTCCCCACCACCACCTATTTTATTATGGCTATTTTTAAAGGGCATATTTTGTGTAAGCTCAGCCCCCTCCAGACTTGCGGAATAAATCCGGAGTTAAAGGAAAAACCACAGCTTACCTGCTGTGAAGCTATGACCTGCCATCCCAACTAAAAACATCCTCCATATCCTCGGGAGCTGTGAGAGCTGAGTCGGAGTGCACTGTCATGTGGGATGTGGCAGCCAATCGGATTTGAGCTGCCCTTCCCGTTCTCGTAGTCTCTTCTCGCTGTCCTGCCCGGACTGGCGGGAAGATTTGAATTTCCATCATACTGTGCGGTGAGTTTTCTCTTACCAACATTACGGTGAGTGGGCAATAGCGATGGGAGAAGGCATTGCTGCTACGATCCATCAATCGTGGCGGCATGTGACACCTCCAGCATTACTGCGCATTCGGCTGCGCGGTATTACCGTGTCTGGACGGACCCCTGGTTGAAGACTGAGTTACAGGCTTCAATATTAGGTGCACGGGTCCTGTTTAGTTTCTCTCACCATCCCGTGATTCTTATGAAATGATAACACACAGTTCTAAGAGAAGAGTTACCTGTCTTTTTAAGAAACTTTTTTAACCTTTATTAACAATATTTTCATGCACCGTCACCAATACAAATACAAGGAATATTGCAAGAATTTAGTTCTTTATTTAAGAAATATATATCCCACCGAGGGATGTGCACGAATATTTAAATGCATTTGAAATTCAATCGGATCGACCAAAATTTGACATTCAGATTCAAATCAAATGTCCTTAAATTTGAATCTAGTGATTCAATTCAAATTTTGATTCGAATTTCAAATTTTGGATCTATTTGTTTGAATTATCCAGACATTCGTATGTGTATGCATACCTGAAGACCTGCATTCTTCCTGCTTCTGTATGCATTTGTATGGATCCGTACGGGATAAAAACGGGTTGCATATGGGATAACTACTGGATGCATACAGACGTGTATTGATCTGTACGGTCCCGGGGAAGACGAGTATGGGCATGTACGAATATTGTCGATATTCGTAAGCGCAAATTTGAATGAAAAATTCAAACAAATAGATTTGCATTTGCTTAATTCGAATCGAATTTGGTTAAATTTGAATTTTAGGCATTCAAATTGAATTGAAATTTTTGGGTATTGGATTCGGATTGAATCCCAAAAATTGCATTTGCGCACAGCCCTAATCCCTCCCTTCCCCACATGGTCCCAGGGCAGGTTACAATAAGAATAAAACATCAAATATTAAAACATAATTAAAAATGTAACCCTCCCACCACCCTCCTTCCCTAACAGGACAGCACCCCAAGGAAGCTATTTAAACGTCAAAAGCCTGGGTAAAAAGATATGTTTAACCACGCTCCAAAAACTACACCATGTAGGCAGCTGGTGAACCTCGAGAGGAAGGCTGTTCCAGAGTCTGGGGGCCACCACAGAAAAGGCCCTCCTGGAAGTCCCTATGTCTCCCATCTCTGAAGAGAAGGAACTTCAAGAAAGCCCACTCCTTGAGATCTCTTTGCACAGGCAGGAGAAGAATTAAATTGCTCGTTTATTTATCTATTGTTTTACAAAAGCCCCCTCCCTCCCCCATGAGCCAGGCAGGTCAATAATCTATAAACCTATTAGTAAAAATCATCTCCCAAGAGCCAGAAGTTAGCAAATAAATAAATGCAAAGCTATGCAAACACAGGGGCTCATGTGCACAGGTCAAAAGTGTGCGCTTGGTTCGCCATCCAACTAAACACTCAAAAATAACAGTATAATCTTACTCCCCCCCAATTTAAATGTGTAATTAGTAATTGCCGTTTTGTTTATTTTTCTCAAATCACTGTTTGTGTATAACTTCTATTTTTTTCTATTGTTAGTGTTTCCGCTATAGCTATATCATTATTATATTGTTATATTATTTAATGTTGCTTATAATGCTTTATTTTCCTATAGTCAGAAGCATGCAAACATTTATGTATTCATTTGTATTCTATTTTTATTACTATATTTAATGCTATTATTGTTCTATTGCATTGTTGTAAGTTTATCTTGAACCGTTTAATTGAACAAATGTTTGTTTGCATTAAGGATGCGCATGAATGGGGTTTTTTCATTCAATTCCTATTGAATGCAAGAAAATTTGTATTAGTCTGAATTGATCCCCTTCAAATGTCATAGGATTCTATTTGATATGAATGTATAAGTACTAATTCCTACAAATATCCAATACAAACACATATGTATCCAATACGTATCCATACATATCTGATACGTATCCCATAACATATTCGCTCTGAAAGCGTCAAATCCGCCCCGAATCCACTTTGAATCCACTCTCAATCCATGTCAGATGCACTCTGGATCCATTCTAGATGTGACTAGCACAGCCGCTTTCCCACCTCCTTGTTTCAAAAATATTCCAAAGCTTTGTACAAATGTTCTGAAACATTTGTATTCATACGAATGTCAATGTGTGAATGTTGTAACATTTGATTCACATACAGATGTCTGATTTTGTCCAAATCTGTGCAAATAATGAATGTTAAAATATTCGTGCACATTCCTAGTTTGCATTCACTTGTGCATTGATGTGAAAACAAGAAATAGCTGTATTTCCATGCAGGGGAGAACCTCCTCCTCCCCTCTGCCTGTTGCTGCTGCTGCTCCCCCTCTCCTCCTCCCCCTCCTCTCCCCCTCCCCCTCTTCTCTTCCTCCCTCTTCACATCCCCCTCCCCTCCCCTATTCCTCCTCTTCCCCTCCTCCTGCCCTCCTCCTGCCCCTCCCCCTCTCCTCTTCCCCCTCCTCCCCCTCTTCTCTTCCTCCCTCTTCACATCCCCCCTCCCCTCCCCTATTCCTCCTCTTCCCCTCCTCCTGCCCCTCCCCCTCTCCTCTTCCTCCTTCTCTTCTGCTGCTGCTGTTCCTCTTCTCCCCCTTTTCCTCCTCCTCTCTTCCCCTCCCCCTCTTCCTCCTCCCCTCTCCCTAATCCTCTCTTCCTCCTCCTCCCCTCTCCCTAATCCTCTCTTCCTCCCCCTCCTCCCTCCCCTCCCCTTCGCTCCCCCTCTCTTCCTCTCTTCCTCTCTCCTCCTCCCCTCTCCCTAATCCTCTCTTCCTCCTCCTCTCTTCCTCCCCCTCCCCTCCCCTCCCCTTCGCTCTTCCCCTCTCCTCCTCCCCTCTCCCTAATCCTCTCTTCCTCCTCCCCTCTTCCTCCCCCTCCCCTCCCCTCCCCTCCCCCCTCTTCCTCTCTCCTCCTCCCCTCCCCCTAATCCTCTCTTCCTCCTCCTCTCTTCCTCCCCCTCCCCTCCCCTCCCCTTCGCTCCCCCTCTCTTCCTCTCTCCTCCTCCTCGCTCCCTAATCCTCTCTTCCTCCTCCTCTCTTCCTCCCCTCCCCTTCACTCCCCCTCTCTTCCTCTCTCCTCCTCCCCTCTCCCTAATCCTCTCTTCCTCCTCCTCTCTTCCTCCCCCTCCCCTCCCCTCCCCTTCGCTCCCCTCTCTTCCTCTCTCCTCCTCCCCTCCCCCTAATCCTCTCTTCCTCCTCCTCTCCTCCCCCTCCCCTCTTCCTCCTTCTCTCCTGCTGCTGCTCTTCTCCCCCTCTTCCTCCCCCTCCCCTCCCCCTCCCTTCCTCCTCCTCTCCCCTCCCCCTAATCCTCTCTTCTTCCTCCTCTCCCCCTCCTCCCGCGCCTCCTTTTTTTGTCCCAGGGACCCTGGTGGTAGCGCAGTGTGAACAGAGTGTATGCATTACCAGCTATGTTCCCATCAGTTAAGTGATATTTAGGTGATCTTCTGTCATGAGAGGAAGCCGTGCGCCTGATCACTGCTGTTGGCGAAGAAGTTAAATTGAAGTGTCAGAGACCAGAATTGCGTTTTATTTCTAATACGTTGGACTGCTAGCTTGGGAGAAAGGATGGGGAGTCTTTTACAAGGCGAGAAAACTGCCAAACTAAAGGACTCAAGCTGACGTAGGGAGAAAAAGGGGGAAGGGGATTTTAAACAGGGGTGCAGGTTCCCGGGCCCAAGGGAAAACGTATTTGAAGTCCGACTGACAACCGAGTCTCACCTGAAGTGAAATTGGAAGCAGATGTTGAAGCTTCACCCTTGACAGCAGAAACAGAACATTTTAATTGGTTGCATTCTTATCTCCCAATTAAAGTTTTTAAAGATTTTTTTTTTTGCATGTTTTACTTTTAAACTGCGCATCCAAACTGTGCAAGCATAAGAAAGCAAAATGCCAATGCTTGGCAGCAAGTGGAAGGATAGAGATATCGGTACGTTTTTTGCACTTGCATAAATGGAAGGAAGAAAGGAAGGAAGAAGGAGGGAGGGAGGAAGGGAGGGAGGGAGGGAGGAAAGGAAGGAAGGAAGGAAGGAAGGAAGGAAGGAAGGAAGGAAGGAAGGAAGGAAGGAAGAAAGAAAGAAAGAAAGAAAGAAAGAAAGAAAGAAAGAAAGAAAGAAAGAAAGAAAGAAAGAAAGAAAGAAAGAAAGAAAAGAAAGAAAGAAAGAAAGAAAGAAAGAAAGAAAGAAAGAAAGAAAGAAAGAAAGAAGGAGAGGGAGGGAGGGAGGGAGGGAGGGAGGGAGGGAGGGAGGAAAGGAAGGAAGGAAGGAAGGAAGGAAGGAAGGAAGGAAGGAAGGAAGGAAGGAAGGAAGGAAGGGTCAAATAGTCAATCCCACATGCATCCTTATTGCCATTCTGATGTGCAGTTGCCCAACGAAGCAGGAGATGGGATTCTCCTTGGGAAAAACCCAACTTCTTGCTCTCAACCTGGTCGCCTCAGGTGGGCATAAGGGTCTCTGGCAGGTCCATCACACTGCTGAAGACTTGGATGTGGCACCAAAGGCTGTGCTCTCAAGCACCTGTGGAGGTCGGTGAAGTTGTGTCCTGAGTGAAAAGATGTACACTCAGGAAGTGTTTAGGAAACGTAACGGGTGGCACCCCATGAATGTCAGAGGGAAGTGTGGCCTGGTGACCAGGGGCCACCACCACAAAGGCGCCCACGGCAGAACAGGATCAAGTGGGATATACCATGAAATAATTGGTAGTATCTGTAACAGGAAGTCACAACAAGTGAGGGTAATCTGTTTTGAGGCTCAAGAAAATCAATTTGGCATCTCCAAGCGTGGTCCAACCAACAGGAGTGATGGTCATTTTTGGCCCCAGCATTTGGGGCAGCCATGAGAGGGATCGAATTGAATAGAGTAAGGAGTAAGGAAGACATACAGTTCAATTTTGCAGTTCAGATTTCTTAACCAGGGAAATTTCCCATACGGGCACAATAAAAGTTGAATTCCTTTGTGCTTCTGCTGTTACTCACAGACGCCAGATCGCACCGTAGGAAGCGGAAGGGGAGAATAACAGGCTTGAAGGGCCCTCACGCATGATCCTGTTCTTGTAAGATTGGATCACAGTTTACGCTTGATAAGCATAATGGAGCCGCTGTGATCAGCCGCTCTGGGTCCGCGTCCCTTGCAGACATGGTGCTGTGTTAATCAAAGAGGAGCTGGAGATAAAGCCATTTCTCTTGATGGTGCTTTATCAGCCTGGTTTCATGTAAATCCCACAAGTTAAGCTCCGTCCAATCTGCCTGTAGCTTTCTTCTGAACATTTCAGCAATAGTTTATTGAAGTAAGAGAAGCCCTGTGATACTATAAAAACCTGCACACGTTACAGAGCGAGAAACGAACAGAACACAAATTATTAATTCAGCGGGTTAGGGAAATGGCACAAAATAGGTTTTTCCCCCTGCTTTCTTGGGAACATTTCTGCTTTTTAGGGCACTGTGAGACTCATTCTTGTCTTTAACCATGAGAGAGAGGGGGGGAGGGAGGAAAGGAAGGAAGGAAGAAGGGAGAGAGGGAGGGCGGAAAGAAGGAGGAAGGAAGGAAAATAATTCTAGGACTCTTTGTTTTTGTTGATAACATTTTGATACCTATTTCTATTGATTGAAAAGCTCATAGGGAAATACATTAACTGGGGAATACTGGCTTTTTTGTTGTTATTTTTATTTCTGTTTTTGGTGGGTAACCACAATATAATGCTGGGATCTTGAGGTGTTATCCCGGAATAGAGGTAGGGTCATTGCTCTATGGAATTTGCTGCCAGAAGAGGTAACGGCACCCAGCCTGAATGGCTTTGAGAAAGGATTAGACAAGTTTTATGGTGAGAGGTATATCTATCAGGGATGAGCACAAAGAGTCATAAACATTTGAAATTTGTATGAATTCTGCAGTTTCGACATTCGAAGTCACATCAAATGGCACATTCGAAGGTTGACATTGGTATTCGAATAGGATGTTTAGATACATTTGTACAAAGCTTTGTTATGGATTTTTATGGGATTTGTATCTAACATTTGTACCAAATTCATATGGAACGTTCTGTCGAATTCAAATCTTGCCACATTCAAGGGGATTTATTTGAACGAATACGGATTGTCTTGCATCCTTAGTTTCAGTGGCTGCTAGAATGGACGCCTATGTACATCTTCCAGGCTGGGGGGACAGGCAGGATGCTTGTTAGGTCATTCGCTGGGATTCAAGATCAGGTGAAGGTTTTCCCTGTGTTTTATGCTTGAGATGCCCACGAGCCATTGGTGGGCCATTGTGTGGGATGGGATGCTGAACCAGATGGGCTGTAGCCTGATCCAGCAGGGTTCCTCTTAATTTATGGAGCACAGGTATATCAATGGGCAATAGAACACACGCCAAGGTATCACCTCCAGATTGATGAAAGGGAGGATGTATCTAAAGGCTGTATGTATCTAAAGGCTGTATGGACCCTTAGGGGGTCCAACCATACCACTCAAACTATCAAATCAAACTTTTTCGTTTTCGATGCTATTTGGTCCTTCAAAGGGTCTCCTTAAAGCATGATGTGCAATTTTCCAATGTGGTCAAACAGGTCCAATGTTTGTTTGAGATTCAGTTTGAACCAAACTACTACTTCTTCCTCGTCTTTCTCTTCTTTTTCTTCTTCTTCCTCCTCCTCCTCCTCCTTCTCCTCCTCTGTGAGCCAGTTTGGTCTATTGGTTAGGGAGCAAGACTCTTCTCTGGGAATACCTGGTTTGATCCCACTCTCCTCCATGAAGCCAGCTGGGTGACCTTGGGCTAGTCATAGCTCTCTCCTGAGCTCTCCCAGCCTCACTGACCCCACAGGGTTTCTGTGGTGGGGAGGAGGACAGAAAGTTTGACAGCCACTTTGAGCCTTTTTAAATGGGTGAGAAAAGTGGGGTAGAAAAGCTAACTCTCCTCCTATTTTATTATTATTAAATACAGTTACGCATATCTCATGGTTTCAAGTTGCACTTGCAAATTATCGCTGTCTTTTTAAGCTTTCACTCACACAAGTCAGATGCTCCAACTGGATACCAATTTAATTCCCAAGTTTGTGTCGTGTTCTGGTTCTTGCTCCAAGGCATCAGAAACCCACAAAATCTAAACGCATGAAATCTGATTTCAGTCCCTCTACTTTGATCCGGTAGTTGCCTAGCAATCAAGAAAATTAGAAGTGTTGAACACATTGATTGAGTGGAGAGGAATGGAGTGATAAAAATTAGAGTGCTGAACTGCTGTATCAACACTTTAAATAATAAGAAAACGCAAAAACATGCTCACCTTTCTTTATCCAGCAGAGTGTTTCAGTAGTCTTGTACTGGTGGAAATGGGGATCCAAGGAATATTTGGAATTATTATTATTATTATTAATTTATTTTTATTTTCATATTCATTCATTCATTCATTTGGTATTGGACAGTAGAGATGGTCCTGAATGTTAGATGAGGGAGTTTCTGCCTACAGTGGCATAGAAAACCAGTGAGTAATGGAACATGTCTTTCACGAAAAGAATGTAGCAATCAGGGCCTTAAAGGCAAAGTTAGTGAAGATGAAACTGTGGTGATATTACCACTGGGAAAGCTCTATAGTTCAGAGTTAAGGTAGGTTCTCCAGATGTTTGGGAGACATTGGCTTATTCCACAACCGGTTTTGTTTTGTTTTTAAGCAGCTTAGACCATGGTCACACCTTCACTTTCAACCTTCTTCCGTCTGTCTTCAGATCTGACTGCTCACACCTTCTCACTTCTGTCCCATTGTTATCTGAGGACTTTCCAGCCTCCATGTGGACTTCCCTGAATAGAAAGTCCACACATGAAGCCATTTAAAGGGAAGGTGTGACCAAGGCCAATCAAATGGATTGGACTTCCCTGAATAGAAAGTCCAAAAATGAAGCCATTTAAAGGGAAGGTGC